>MU249630.1:4311230-4436230 GCA_018977245.1 Lethenteron camtschaticum
TAACCCACTTTCCGTGATCCAATCGAGCTGACATTTTGCACACAGACTCGTTGTGCGAGACAATTAATGTTCGTGAAAAATTTCCAAAATTTTACACTGTTTAGGGAAAACAAATTAAATATTGAATTACCAATTGCTTAATACTGGCAGACAATAATCTGACCCATAGGTGGCAGCCATCTCAAGCCAGAGGACGAGAGGACTCTAGCCGCCACGCATATAAAGGATTTAGAGTGAAAAACTTTGTTTTTACGGGTTATACTTATCTCTTTGGTTCTTTCGGTAAAGTCACGTAGAAATAAGTAAATAATAGAATACGACGTTTCGATTGCAACACGAACAATCGTAATCAGGTAGAACTACATTTGAGAAAGAGACAAAACACAGACACGGAGACACGCAAGCAGAGAGAGAGACACACACATAAACGGTGTCTATGTTGTGTGTGTCTCTGTGTGTCTCTGTGTGTGTCTCTCTCTGTGTGTCTATGTTGTGTGTCTCCCTCTGTGTGTCTGTCTGTGTCTCTCTGTGTTGTCTCTCTCTCTGTGTGTCTCTCTCTGTGTGCCTGTCTGTGTGTCTCTGTGTGAGTCTCTCTCTGTGTGTCTCTGTGTTGTCTCTCTCTTTGCTTGTGTGTCTGTCTGTGTGTCTATGTGTGTGTCTCTCTCTGTGTGTCTCTCTGTGTGTCTCTGTGTGTCTCTCTGTGTCTATGTGTGTGTCTCTCTCTGTGTCTCTCTGTGTGTCTATGTGTTGTCTCTCTCTGCTTGCGTGTCTGTAGTAGCTACATGTTTTGTGAGTCGATGGGTCTCTGCGTGAGTCTATGGGTCTCTGTGTGCGTCTGTGGGTTTCTTTGTGAGTCTATGGTCTTTGCGTGAATCTATGGTCTCTGTGTGCGTCTGTGGGTTTCTTTGTGAGTCTATGTCTTTGCGTGAATCTATGGGTCTCTGCGTGAATCTATGGGTCTCTGTGTGCGTCTGTGGGTTTCTTTGTGAGTCTATGGTCTTTGCGTGAATCTATGGGTCTCTGTGTGCGTCTGTGGGTTTCTTTGTGAGTCTATGGTCTTTGTGAATCTATGGTCTCTGCGTGAGTCTATGGGTCTCTGTGTGCGTCTGTGGGTTTCTTTGTGAGTCTATGGTCTTTGCGTGAGTCTATGGTCTCTGTGTGCGTCTGTGGGTTTCTTGTGAGTCTATGGTCTTTGTGAATCTATGGTCTCTGCGTGAGTCTATGGGTCTCTGTGTGCGTCTGTGGNTTTCTTTGTGAGTCTATGGTCTTTGTCTTTACGTGAATCTATGGTCTCTGTGTGAGTCTATGGTCTCTGTGTGCGTCTGTGGGTTTCTTTGTGAGTCTATNGTCTTTACGTGAATCTATGGGTCTTTGGTGAACTTCTATGGGTCTCTGTGTGAGTCTATGGGTCTCTGTGTGCGTCTGTGGGTCTTTGTGANTCTATGGTTTTACGTAATCTATGGGTCTTTGTGAATCTATGGTCTCTGTGTGCGTCTGTGGGTTTCTTTGTGAGTCNATGGTCTTTACTGAATCTATGGGTCTTCGTGAATCTATGGGTCTCTGTGTGAGTCTATGGTCTCTGTTGCGTCTGTGGGTTTCTTTGTGAGTCTATGGTCTTTGCGTGAATCTATGGGTCTCTGTGTGCGTCTGTGGGTTTCTTTGTGAGTCTATGGTCTCTGCTGAGTCTATGGGTCTCTGTGTGCGTCTGTGGGTTTCTTTGTGACTATGGTCTCTGCGTGAATCTATGGGTCTATGTTGAACTTCTTTCGCCCCGTACGTGGTCAACTGTACTAGTCAGGTGCAAGCGGGCAATCGTCATCTATGACGTTGGAAATAATTTTTGGTGTTCATTTTGTCATTCGCCCGCACCTCCAATTGTACGGTTGGCTACATATGGTGGAAACAAAGTTCAACATACAACCCACTCACTCACCCATTCTTGCACTCACCACTCACCCTCTCACCCACACACTCACCCACCCACTCACCCACTCACCCTCTCACCCACCCACTCACCCTCTGTCACACCGACACACTCACTAACCAACTCACTCACCGCTCTCTCATTCACCCATCACCCTCAGGTCACAACGATACACTCACTAACCAACTCACTCACCCGCTCTCTCATTCACCCAATCACCTCAGGTCACAACGATACACTCACTAACCAACTCACTCANCCGCTCTCTCATTCACCCGCTCACCCTCAGGTCACAACGATACACTCACTAACCAACTCACTCACCGCTCTCTCATTCACCAATCACCCTCAGGTCACAACGATACACTCACTAACCAACTCACTCACTCTCTCATTCACCACTCACCCTCAGGTCACAACGATACACTCACTAACCAACTCACTCANCCGCTCTCTCATTCACCCAATCACCCTCAGGTCACAACGATACACTCACTGACCAACTCACTCACCCGCTCTCTCATTCACCCAATCACCCTCAGGTCACAACGATACACTCACTAACCAACTCACTCACCGCTCTCTCATTCACCATCACCCTCAGGTCACAACGATACACTCACTAACCAACTCACTCACCGCTCTCTCATTCATCCACTCACCCTCAGGTCACAACGATACACTCACTAACCAACTCACTCACCCGCTCTCTCATTCACCCACTCACCCTCAGGTCACAACGATACACTCACTAACCAACTCACTCACCCGCTCTCTCATTCACCCACTCACCCTCAGGTCACAACGATACACTCACTAACCAACTCACTCACCGCTCTCTCTTTCACCCATCACCCTCAGGTCACAACGATACACTCACTAACCAACTCACTCACCGCTCTCTCATTCACCCACTCACCCTCAGGTCACAACGATACACTCACTAACCAACTCACTCACCCGCTCTCTCATTCACCCAATCACCCTCAGGTCACAACGATACACTCACTAACCAACTCACTCACCGCTCTCTCATTCACCCACTCACCCTCAGGTCACAACGATACACTCACTAACCAACTCACTCACCCGCTCTCTCATTCACCACTCACCCTCAGGTCACAACGATACACTCACTAACCAACTCACTCACCCGCTCTCTCATTCACCACTCACCCTCAGGTCACAACGATACACTCACTAACCAACTCACTCACCCGCTCTCTCATTCACCCACTCACCCTCAGGTCACAACGATACACTCACTAACCAACTCACTCACTCTCTCATTCACCACTCACCCTCCAATACACTCACAACCAATCATCACCGTTCTCTCATTCACCCACTCAGCCCTCAGCACACGATACAACTAACCAACTCACTCACTCCTCATTCACCCAATCACCCTCCACAACGACACCACTAACCAACTCACCACCCGCTTTCATCCCCACTCACCCTCAGCACACGTACAACTAACCATCCTCACCGCTCCTCATTCACCCAATCACCCAGGTAAAACGACAACTAANCAACTCAAGCTCTCTCATNCCCCACACCCTCAGGTAACGCAACGATACANTCACTAANCAACTCACTCACCCGCATTACCCACTACCCTCAGGTCACAACGATCACTCACTAAACTCACTACTCTCTCATTCACCCACTCACCCTCCANTACACTNCACCTCCGATTAGCACGTTTGGCTAAGCTTTCATGGGCGAAATTATTCTAAGCCGAGAAAAGATCCCACGTGCTCCGTGATCCCCACTTAAGCTGTCGCCTTAAGGTGCCTCTGGCACTCATTAACAAATCACCANCCCCTCTCCCGTTCCCCACCCCCTCATGCTTGCCGCAGAACTAGGCATCGGCAAGGTAAGGTAACTTCTGTTTACCGGGTAAAAGTAAAGCTAATAGGAAAGTTGACATGCCAAGGGTAAGGTAAAGGGTGCAGGGTAAAGGTAGTCGGAAGAATTGCCAGGTAGGGTAAAATTGCGCGAAGATTCCCGTAAATACGGCCTTGGCCATATTCTTAGTTTTTCGATAAAGTCACGAGGTAAAAAAACATTAATAAAAGTTAAATAAAATAATAGTTTCGCCAAAAGCGTGCGCAGTTGGCCTCATTTAAAGTAATATTTAAAAAAAAACGTTTTAAAAAACAGCTTTCATGAAATGTACGAGTAATGGCAGAACTCCACGACTCCAGGAAGTGGGAAGCTTGCAAACGCAAGGGATCGTGGCCAATTAAGCTCGTTGCTTTTTATCTTTTACCTTTTACCTTACCGGCTAAAGGGTAATAGGTAGGGTAGAGTGATTGTATTGTTTTAAGGTAAAAGGTAGGGTAAAGGTAGGTTCGTTGTTTTTACCTTTTACCTTGCCAAGGCCTAGCGCACACCTGCTCACCCTCTATTGCACCCGCTTCTCCCCTTAATTACTACCGGCTCCAACCTCTGACCCCAACGCCCACACCTGCTTGTGCTCTATTGCACCCGCTCAACTGCACGCACTGCGTACACCTCTACTCTACACGTACATACTTATGTAGTGAGCACAAAGGCTCGGGAGAGCCGTTACTTGAGGCAACACTTTTATTTAACAAATAACTCAATACAACGTCCGAACACAAAGGGGTAACGGCCGCTTACACCCGCTACCTGGAGAGGTATGGCCTCCGGCTACCGTGCCTCCTAACACGGGGACCATTCTACACTCGGTGCTCCGGCTAGGAGCCCTAGGAGAGGCTATCCTGACCCGACCCAGCCAAGGTCCTTGTGTCCCGGCCACTAGCCCACTCAGTCCCGGTCCTTAAAAGGACAGCGGGTCTGGGGATCTACCCAGGGTCCTACTCTAAGCCCGGTCTTCGGTCTCCGGCTTGAGGACGACTGCTGAACAGAGGTCGCAACCAGTTACCCGATACCCGTACCCTACCCGATACCCGGCTACCCGTAACCAGCCGGGTACGGGTAGCCGTTTGCGACCCTGGTGCGGCCGGGTACGGGTATGCCGCGAGTCACTGGTGAGTAGCCGTTTGTCACTCATTTCGGGTAGGGTACTGGTACGAGTGGGAACGGCTACCCGTACCCGGCCGGGTACGAGTACGGGTACCCATTTGCAACCCTGGTGCGGCCGGGTATGGGTACGGGTAAGGAATCAAAACCCGTTTGCGACCTCTGCTGCTGAACCCGTTTAAGGGTCCGGCTTTTATTCACCCTCCAACGTCTCTCCGACCCTGGCCCCGCCTCCCTTCTAGAATGTTCTACGGGATCCTGGAATATTCCCCAGCACCCCTCTTGGGGAATGGGGAACCCTAGCGGCACACATAGAACCCCCTGCTGACGGATGTCTGCTACTGCAGGTAAGTTACCACTGTTCATGGCCCTACCCATATGTAGAGGAGAAAAAAAATTAACCCGTAAAAACAAAGTTTTTCACTATAAATCCTTTATATGCGTGGGATCGGTTTCATTTTATTATTCATTTGTTTTTCTTGAGTAGCAAGCAAGCAAGCAAGTGAAGTTAATATAAAGGATTTAAAAATGAAAGATCACCTTGACATGCCCCGTATATTCCCGAGGGCACAGCGTTGACCCGTTTTACCACTTTCAAGAACCTGGCGGCTTCAATTTAACTGCTCTATAGTCTCCATTGTGCAGCGTGGGGCAGGGATTTCATGCCATGTGGTTAGTCAACATTTGCGTCATCATGAAACGGGCGGCTACAGTCCTCTCGTCCTCTGGCTTTAGATGGCTGCCACCTATGGGTCAGATGATGTCTGCCACATTAAGCAATTGGTAATTAAATATATATATATTTTCCCTAAACAGTGTAACATTTTGGAAAAAATTTCACGAAAATTAATTGTCACACACAACGATCTGTGTGCAAAATGTCAGCTCGATTGGATCACGGGAAGTGGGTTAAAAAACGACCGAAAGATTTGCACGGTCGTAAGCAAGCAAGCACGCAAGCAAGTGAACTTAATATAAAGGATTAAAATGGGGACGTGACGTCAGGTGTGCCGTTCAGTGCGATGACGTCACGTCTCCTAGGCTACATAAGGGAGACCCCGTGACGTAAGCGGGGTCACCGTTGGAACTGGTAGAGTAAGCAGGGTGAAGAGGGAACCAGTGGTAGAGAGAGGGATCGGGTAGTGAGTCTGCGGAGAAGCCGGTGGTAGCCGTAGAGGTGCTTCTCTCTCCGCTCGGTGGAGTCGTCAGAGTCCCCGATCCGACACGAGAGAGAGAGACCGGAGCTAGCCGGCAGGGACCCGGACTCAGAGTAGGACTCCCCTAGCCCTGGGAGTTGTGTACCCTGCTGTGTAGTATTGTAACAGCTTTAATAAACCCTGGCGAAAGCCCCTAACTTACCTCCATCTATGAGTACGTCCGTGGGAGCTTCTCTACACATACACACGTGTAGGTGCACAGCCCATGAGTAACCGCGTGGGTGGTTAGTATCGCGGGAGGTGGAAGATGGGGATGAAACTATCGAAATAATAAGATGGGGCATTTTTAAATCCTTTATATTAAGTTCGCTTGCTTGCTTGCTTACGACCGTGCAAATCTTTCGGTCGTTTTTTAANCCGCTTCCCGTGATCCAATCGAGCTGACATTTTGCACGCAGACTCGTTGTGCGAGACAACTAATGTTCGTGAAACGATTTTTCCAAAATTTTACACTTTTTAGGAAAAAATATTATATTTAATTACCAATTGCTTAATGCTGCCATGCAATCATCTGACCATAGGTGGCAGCCATCTCAAGCCAGAGGACGAGAGGACTCTCTAGCCACCACGCATATAAAGGATTTATAGTGAAAAACTTTGTTTTTACGGGTTATACTTGTTTTATTCTCGCTCGCTCGCTCTCGCTCATCACACAATATACCGCAGCGGTGGCTGCTGTTGTTGCTGCTTTAATATCACAACGCGTGCGCGTGCGATCAATGTAAGATATTTAGAAGACACAAAACTTCAGCGAACATTTTTTAGTTTTTTATTGTGTTCGGCGTTGGCACGAGCGTAGCCCATCCACAAGTTGGTTCACCCAGGGGTTCCCAAATCCCTGGGTCACGGATCGGGTCAACCTGTTAGGAACAGGGTCGCACAGAAGCATGAGGTCAGCGGTGAGTTCGCGCGTGACCCGCCCCGTTATTTTATTACACTGGTCAACACACTTTTTCTGGCACAAGTATTCCAACGGTTTTAAGGTGCTGATTCCAAATCTGGTATCAGTTTTTGCCTATCCCATCAGGTTTTTGAGATATCAAATACAGTAAAACCTTGGATTGCGAGTAACTTGGTCTGCGAGTGTTTTGCAAGACGAGTACAATTTTTTTTATAAATATTAATTTGATAAACGAGCGAGGTCTTGCAATACGAGTCACGTGATCACAACTGATGTACGAGTGCTTTGGATTACAAACACGTTTCCGGAACGAATTATACTCGCAATCCAAGGTTTTGCTGTATTGCATTTTCAATAAAAACTGCGGAAGAAAAATATTAAATAAATGTGGATAGCTACATAAAATGATGTTATAAACACACTAAAAATACAGCACCATATTTTAACACTAAAGCAGTCACTGACTGACTCGCAACAACTTGCAATCATAAGTGACAGAGTTAATTTCGGGTAAAATCAATGAAAATGGGGTATGCCGATAGCACAAAAATGAGATGTGATAGAGAAAATCTGAGATCAGATTTGGAATCAGCACCCTGAAAGTAGTCTAGAACATCTGCAAAAGTCCAGGCCAGAAAACATGTTTTTTTTGTTGACCAGTGTTATTCACCACTTCCATCCACGCCTTTTTCCCGCAACTGGGCACTCGTCTCAGTCACAGTTTTGGTAAGCCCACAGCTACCCTCTAGCGGTCTAGCCAAAATGAGTAAATAAGTATAACCCGTAAAAACAAAGTTTTTCACTCTAAATCCTTTATATGCGTGGCGGCTAAAGTCCTCTCGTCCTCTGGCTTGAGATGGCTGCCACCTATGGGTCAGATGATTGTCTGCCAGTATTAAGCAATTGATAATTAAATATTTAATTTGTTTTCCCTAAACAGTGTAAAATTTTCGAAAAAACGAACATTAATTGTCTCGCACAACGAGTCTGTGTGCAAAATGTCAGCTCGATTGGATCACGGGAAGTGGGTTAAAAACGACCGAAAGATTTGCACGGTCGTAAGCAAGCAAGCAAGTGAACTTAATATAAAGGATTTAAAAAACAAGCCTCGCTGGAAAGCTTCTTTGAAAAGGGGAAAGACCCAACGATGAACCCCTCCACCCACCTCCCGGTCCGTGNAAAAATTGTCTTCCACGAAACCGGTGCTGGTACCAAAAATTTTGCCGACCGCTACCAGATAACCCACTCGTCCATTCGTGCGTTGGTGGGAGGGGAGTGCTCAAGCAAGGGAAGTCAACGTTACCGACTTGCCACTCATCTTCTTGGTTCTTTCGGTAAAGTCACGTAGAAGGGAAGTAATAAAAAATNAAAATAAAACATTAAAATTTATTTAAAGCTTTCGTGACTGCAGGGATTCATCTTCGTGTTTTTTCGGTAAAGTCACGTAGAAGGAAGAAATAAAATAATAAAATAAAACATAATAAAATAATTCTCACGACGTTTCGGCCACAACGCAAGCAGCCGTCCTCAGGTGAAGACGGCTGCTTGCGTTGTAGCCGAAACGTCACCTGAAGACGGCTGCTTGCGTTGTAGCCGAAACGTCGTGAGAATTATTTTATTATGTTTTATTTTTATTATTTTATTATTTCCCTTCTACGTGACTTTACCGAAAGAACCAAGAAGATGAATCCCTGCAGTCACGAAAGCTTTAAATCGAGACTTGCCACTCGTCCATTCATGCGTTGGGAGGGGAAGTGCTCAAGCAAGAAAAGTCAACGTTACCGACTTGCCAATTCACGCGCCTGCTAAGTTGAGGGTTGGGGGGGGGGGTGTCCATGACCTGTCTTGCGCTAAACATTGAGGCTGCTTTGGCGGTAATGAGCTTTACCTGATCCCCGTGATTGAACGGAGAATGTTAATACCACAGTCAGCTTGTTCGTCTAATCAGTGCACGCGCGAACTGCATGTTCCAGGCTTTGTGCGCGTGTGTGTGTGTCTGTGTGTGCGGATGTGTATGTGTGTGTGTCTGTGCGTTGGCTGGGTCATGTAGCCCGCATGCCCAGCCACCACATGCTCAGACAGCTTTTGTTCGGCCGGATCGAGGGGGCTAAACGGGCGCGGCACGGGCTAGAGAAGAGATGGAGTGATGTGGCACAGGAGGACGTGGAGCTGAGTGGACTTGCCGATGACTGGTACCAGCGGTGTCAAGATCGGCCTCTGTGGAGGAGGCTCGTGAAGGACGCTACTGGGCAGTTGGAGGCAGTCGCCCTCCAACCACAACGGAGGGCCGCGGAGCGACGCTCACAACAACGAGCGGAGCGCAGGGTGGCTAAAGCACAGCAAATTGGCACAGTAGGGGGCACAGGTGGTGCATCAGCCAGTCGTCTCAGTCAGTCGACCCGTGGCACCTGCTGGGTCTGCCCGTGACCTCCTGCCAGCGGGCGTTGGACACTTCACGTGGCCTCAAGGTGCACATGACCTGGCACAAGCGTCGTGGTGACGTCACCGTCACTTAGTGGCAGATGGCGGTTGTTGTTGTTGTGGTAGTAGTGGTGGTGGTAGTTGTGGTGGTAGTGGGTGGTGGTAGTAGTGGTGGTAGTAGTTGTTGGTGGTGGTAGTGTGGTGGTAGTGGTGGTGGTGGGGTGGTGGTAGTGGTGGTGGTAGTGATGGTGTGTGTAGTGGTGTGGTAGTGATGGAGGTGGTGGTGGTAGTGGTGGTAGTGATGGTGGTGTGGTGGTAGTGGTAGTGTGGTGGTGTGGTGGTGGTAGTGGTGAGTGGTGGTGTAGTGGTGGTGGTGGTAGTGGTGGTGGTGGTGGGTGGTGAGTGGTGTGGTAGTGGTGGTAGTGGTGGTGGTAGTGATGGTGGTAGTGGTGGTGGTGGTGGAGGTGGTGGTAGTAGTGGTGGTGGTGAAGGTNGTGGTGGTGTAGTGGTGGTGTAGTGGTGGTGGTGGTGGTGGTGGTGGTTGTAGTGGTGATGGTGGTGGTGGTAGTGGTGGTNTAGTGGTGGTGGTAAGTGGTGGTGGTAGTGGTGGTGGTGGTGGTGGTTGGTGGTGTGGTGGTGGTGGTGGTGGTATGAGTAGGTGGTGGAGGATGGTAGTGGTGGTGGTGGTAGTGGTGGTGTGATTGATGGTGTGGTGGTANTGGTGGTAGTGGTTAGTGGCTGGTGGTAGGGTTGATGGTGGTGGTAGTTGGAGTGGTAGTGGTGGTGGTATNGCGGGGTAGTGGTAGGTNGTATTAGTGGTGGTAGTAGTGGTAGTGGTGGTGATTATGGATGGTGGGGTAGTNGTGGTGGTGGTTGGTGGTGGTAGTGGTGGTGGTGGTATGGTGGTATCCACGTGCCCCTCTGTGTTGAGAGGAGGTGATGGAGGAGGTGTCACAGCTCAACAAAGTTGAAGGTTGTTTTCTCAACGTTTGCTGGACGCTGTGAAAAAGAGTCATGGCCTCTGATTCCTCAGAATACATATTTTTTATTCTGATCCTATCGGTACTCGCGGCTACTGTTACATAACTTCATGGAGCCAATTTAAAAGCTAAATGTCATTATAAAAGATTTNGGAAAATGTCATTCTTTTTCAGGGCAGAAACACTCACACAGTCTCCAACTCTTATTCACAACTGTGGCCTTACAAAGAGCGAAACAAGGTTAAATAACAGCCCTCCTGCATCCACTGGCTCCTCTCTCGCCTCTCTCTCTATGCTATGAAGAAGAGCCATTGCCTATAATGTCATTTAGAATATTTTTTTTCATTTTAAAGCCACACACACCACGGTTATACGAATGAGTTGAGTAGTGCTGCAAAGTAGATTTGTATAATGTCATTAAAGAAATATTTCATTCAAAGCTTTTGCATGTACATATATATATATATTTTTTAGCAGGTAAGGCCCACTGAGCTATGAGCTATGTTTGGGAAGCAATTTGGCCACAAATGAAAGTTCAAGGACGTGACTTATCATCGCTTGGAAATTGATAGTGGACAAATCGTCTAAAAGGGTGGTTCTACATGTGGAGAAAAAAATCCACGCGACCACGGGTAGAGAGAGAGAGAGACACGCAAACCCAAAATATACAGCAGGCGTCAGAGTCAGGATTGAACCCACGGCCTCCTGTATACCAGGCAAGGTAGTTAACATCTCCTAGCCACCGTGATGATGAGAGAGAGAGACGCAAACCCAAAAATACAGCAGGCGTCAGTCAGGATTGAACCACGACCTCCTGCATACCAGGCGAGGTAGTTAAAATCTCCGAGCCACCGTGATGATGATGAGAGAGAGAGACGCAAACTCAAAATATACATCAGGTGTCAGGGTCAGGATTGAACCCACGACCTCCTGCACTCCAGGTGAGATAGTTAACATCTCCTAGCCACCGTGATGATGATGAGAGAGAGAGACGCAAACCTAAAATATACAGCAGGCGTCTGGGTCAGGATTGAACCCACGACCTCCTGCACACCAGGTGAGGTAGTTAACATCTCCTAGCCACCGTGATGATGATGAGGAGAGAGAGAGACGCAAACTCAAAATATACAGCAGGCGTCAGGTCAGGATTGAACCCACGACCTCCTGCACACCAGGTGAGGTAGTTAACATCTCCTAGCCACCGTGATGATGATGAGAGAGACGCAAACTCAAAATATCCAGCAGGCGTCAGGGTCAGGATTGATCCCACGACCTCCTGCACACCAGGTGAGGTAGTTACATCTCCTAGCCACCGTGATGATGAGAGAGAGAGACGCAAACTCAAAATATACAGCAGGCGTCAGGGTCAGGATTGAACCCACGACCTCCTGCACACCAGGCGAGGTAGTTAACATCTCCTAGCCACTGTGATGATGAGAGAGGGAAACGCAAACTCCAAAAATACAGCAGGCGTCAGGGTCAGGATTGAACCCACGACCTCCTGCACACCATGAGGTAGTTAACATCTCCTAGCCACCGTGATGATGATGAGAGAGAGACACGCAAACTCCAAATATACAGCTAGGGCGTCAGGGTCAGGATTGAACCCACGACCTCCTGCATACCAGGCGAGGTAGTTAACATCTCCTAGCCACTGTGATGATGAGAGAGGGAAACGCAAACTCCAAAAATACAGCAGGCGTCAGGGTCAGGATTGAACCCACGACCTCCTGCACACCAGGTGAGGTAGTTAACATCTCCTAGCCACCGTGATGATGAGAGAGAGACACGCAAACTCCAAATATACAGCGTCAGGGTCAGGATTGAACCCACGACCTCCTGCATACCAGGCGAGGTAGTTAACATCTCCTCACCGTGATGATGAGAGAGAGAGAGACGCAAACTAAAAATATACAGCAGGCGTCAGGGTCAGGATTGAACCCACGACCTCCTGCACACCAGGTGAGGTAGTTAACATCTCCTAGCCACCGATGATGTGATGATGAGAGAGAGAGACGCAAACTCAAAATATACAGCAGGCGTCAGGGTCAGGATTGAACCCACGACCTCCTGCACACCAGGCGAGGTAGTTAACATCTAGCCACCGTGATGATGATGATGAGAGAGAGAGACGCAAACTCAAAATATACAGCAGGCGTCTGGGTCAGGATTGAACCCACGACCTCCTGCACACCAGGTGAGGTAGTTAACATCTCCTAGCCACCGTGATGATGAGAGAGAGAGACGCAAACCCAAAATATAGCAGCAGCAGGCGTCAGGGTCAGGATTAAACCCACGACCTCCTGCACACCAGGCGAGGTAGTTAACATCTCCTAGCCACCGTGATGATGATGAGAGAGACGCAAACTCAAAATATACAGCCACAGCGTCAGGGTCAGGATTGATCCCACGACCTCCTGCACACCAGGTGAGGTAGTTACCATCTCCTAGCCACCGTGATGATGAGAGAGAGACGCAAACTCAAAATATACAGCAGGCGTCAGGGTCAGGATTGAACCCACGACCTCCTGCACACCAGGTGAGGTAGTTAACATCTCCTAGCCACCGTGATGATGAGAGAGAGACACGCAAACTCCAAATATACAGCAGGCGTCAGGGTCAGGATTGAACCCACGACCTCCTGCACACCAGGTGAGGTAGTTAACATCTCCTAGCCACGTGATGATGAGAGAGAGACACGCAAACTCCAAATATACAGCAGGCGTCAGGGTCAGGATTGAACCCACGACCTCCTGCACACCAGGTGAGGTAGTTAACACCTAGCCACCGTGATGATGATGAGAGGGACACGCAAACTCCAAAATACAGCAGGCGTCAGGGTCAGGATTGAACCACGACCTCCTGCATACCAGGCGAGGTAGTTAACATCTCCTCACCGTGATGATGATGAGAGAGAGACGCAAACTAAAATATACAGCAGGCGTCAGGGTCAGGATTGAACCCACGACCTCCTGCACACCAGGCGAGGGAGATAATGCAGACAAATTGCTACGCTTGTTTGCACACAAACATACACGACCTTTAAGGCGGCGAAGGTTCGTCATAATTGACACTCCGCAACAATTGTACATTATTGCGGCGCATTCTTCAACGCACAACCGGTTAGTGCTGAACCAGTAACGGAATCGGCACGTTCTGTTCACGCGACAAACCTTCACCATGATCATTGGTTTTTTACCCTTCTATCTGGCAACAAAACTGACACCTTTTTTACAAGGAGTCATGTTTACATAGACCACAATACCTGCAGTCATAATGCAAACNAAAAACATAACTCTGATAATGTGCACTGTCCTTGAAGTTGATTGGTCCACACCCGAGACAGCTTTCCTTAGAGCCTTGTCTCACGTGTGAGACTAGGCTCTAAGACTAGGCTCTAAGGAAAGTTGTCTCGGGTGTGGACCAATCAACTTCAAGGACAGTGCATACATTATCAGAGTTGTGTTTTTTGTTTGCATTATGACTGCAGGTATTGTGGTCTATGTAAACATGACTCCTTGTAAAAAAGGTGTCAGTTTTGTTGCCAGATAGAAGGGTAAAAACCAATGATCATATTGTTCTACTGGCAAATGAGGTTCCAATGGTGTAGATGCTTCACCCCGAGCTCTCATACTCTGATGGTGCATTGTCTTTGAGTTGTGCGCCTTTTGGCGTCATCTGGTTCAACACCATGTGAGACTAGGCTCTAAGGAAAGTTGTCTCGGGTGTGGACCAATCAACTTCAAGGACAGTGCATACATTATCAGAGTTATGNTTTTTGTTTGCATTATGACTGCAGGTATTGTGGTCAATGCAAACATGACTCCTTGTAAAAAAAATTATCAGTTTTGTTGCCAGATAGAAGGGTAAAAAACCAATTATCATATTTTTTACTGGCAAATGAGGTTCCAATGGTGTAGACCTTTACCGGTTGGCTGTGTCGGGTGGTGGCGGGTTTGACGACACATTTATAATTACGCGATCTAACCCTGCCCACCCCCCGCTATCAAGAACTCCACAACTGCGTTATATAGCTTGGCCTAGCACGGAGGCAACGCAGCGTTTAACAATTTCCACGCGAGCTGGGATCTCCTGCAGTCTTGGAAGTCAAAGCTATGATTCATATAACCCACCCACCAACCAACCCACCCACCCACCAACCCACCCACCACCAACCCACCCACCACCCACCCACCCACCCACCCACCACCCACCCACCCACCAACCCACCCACCACCCACCCACCACCCACCCACCACCACCAACCCACCCACCACCACCAACCCATCACCACCACCAACCCACCCACCACCACCACCAACCCACCCACCCACCACCACCCACCACCCACCCACTCACCCACCAACCCACCCACCCACCCACCAACCACCCACCACCCACTCACCAACCCACCCACCAACCACCACCACCACCAACCCACCCACCCACCACCAACCCACCCANCCACCACCACTCACCCACCCGAAACCTTAGCAATGGCACATTTTTTCTTCTTCTTCTTCAATCGCATGAAATCAACTCCGAAGCCTTAGCGGTCGGAGCAAAAAAATTAAATCAAATGAACTGAACGCCCCTATCACCTGCGCTCGCCCTAATTGGGACGGCAGATTGAGACAACTTCAAAAAAGAAAAGAAAAGCCCCTGACATTGCCTGCGAACGCCCGGCGCTTCTAAGACACGCATCGTTCCTCTCAAGTGGCTGCATGAAATGATGTTACTTTAATGTATATATATTTAATATATGTATATATTATATATGTGTGTATATATTAAATATCTAAAAGAACAAAAAATATGCGAGCGCCACACACGTGGAATTCATATCTCTGCGTGTCCTCACGCTGCCCGATTCGTTCAGAGACGAGTCGCGTCCGTTCAAGGTCTAGTTCTGGCATTCATCATCTTCGCCATCAGACAGAGGGATNGGGGGGGGGGCAACCCGGGGGGGCCCAACCCACCCACGATCTCAGCTCGCTCAGCAGCCGGCTGCATCATCAGCAACGCAGAAGCCTGCAGATCGTGTCACGGTGGCGAGATGTTAACTACCTCGCCTGGTGTGCAGGAGGTCGTGGGTTCGATCTCGACCATGACGCCTGCTGTGTATTTAGAGTTTGCGTGTCACTCTCTCTCTCTCATCACGGTGGCTAGGAGATGTTAACTACCTCGCCTGGTTGCAAGTTCGATCTCGACCCTGACGCCTGCTGTATATTTGGAGTTTGCGTGTCTCTCTCTCTCTCATCATCGGTGGCTAGGAGATGTTAACTACCTCGCCTGGTGTACAGGAGTCTTGGGTCGATCTCGACCCTGAGCGCTGTATATTTGGAGTTTGCGTCTCTCGTGGTNACGTTAGAATCACGTACGCGTTAGGGCAGGTTGCCACGAATCCATGATACTTTCGTTGCCATCACGTGCGGCCAGGTGCTTTAAAAGCAACACAGCTCAGTGGGCCTTANGTGGTAACATAAAACAAACAAACACGCTTTAATGGCCATATTAAATTTCGATTTAAAGCTTTCGTGACTGCAGGGATTCATCTTCTGGGTTCTTTCGGAAGTCACGTAGAATGGAATAATAAAATATAAAATAAAACATCATAAATAATTCTCACACGTTTCGAACGCAAGCAGCCGTCCTCAGTTGAAGAACAGGTCTGTCGGAAAGACACGTGGCGCTTGCGTTGAGGGGGAGGGCCCTTGACAATAATTTTATTAAATTCAGACGCTGTCTTTCCGACAGACCTGTTCTTCACCTGAGGACGGCTGCTTGCGTTGTGGCCGAAACGTCGTGAGAATTATTTTATTATGTTTTATTTTTATTATTTTATTATTTCCCTTCTACGTGACTTTACCGAAAGAACCAAGAAGAAGAACGGTGAAGACAACGACGAGAACGACGGAGAAAACTTGAGCGGCACGACGTGGGTTGTCCCACTCCACACGACAGCCCCGAGATCCCCACAGAGGCCCCTCTTATACTCTCAGCGTGACCTGGCTCCGCTCCCGGCCATGCCCCCTTTCTAGAACCTTCCCGCGGGTCTCTTGACGTGCCCCTTCCGTGACCTTTCCCTCTAGGCCCCCCTCTGGTGTATCACGTGGCCTGTCGACGTCAGGGCTGCTGGAAGATGCAGACCCCTTCCGCCAGCAGCCGGCGCTATGCTACTACGTTACTTATTCTATACCACTACACTTATACCTGAATTCCCGCTCACGGCCACCCGCAGCGACGCCTGTTATCTGAACTAATCCTGGGCCTCACCTAGGTTGACTCAGCCTCAAATGAGAACCTGGTGCGGTGGGTAAACATCGCTGCTGCGGAGACAGAGGCGGCCGGCGTGGTACTGGCCACCCACCCTATTGTGTGCCGTGCCGGCCGTCATGGATGCTACTCGCTAACGGCACTTACCCCAACAGTCTGTTAAGGATACGCGGGGATCTTTGTCTTTGTAATTCCTATCGGTCTCTCTCCACAGCTTTCTCGTGTGGCTCTCTCTCTGTGACCCTGTCTCTCTTTGCCCCCTCTCTCTATCTAACCACGTGACTTTTCTTTCGTGTTGCGCGTGGTGCTTTTGGCGCCACAGCGCGTGGATTTGTAGCGTTTATTTATTTGTTTGCTGGTGACTTTGTGTATTTCGTATCGGAATCGCCTCCAGTGCTGTTGCTGCTGGCGGCAATAAAGTTTTAAAGTCAAAGTCTGTTTCTGTGTCTCTGTGTCCCTGTGTCTGTCTGTTAGTCTATCCGTGACTCTGTATGACCCTGTGTGTGTGTCCGTGTCTAAGTGAATCAGCCTGTGCCTCTCTCGGTGTGACCTGTGTCTATTCTCACTCTGTGTGCCTGTCCTCCGCGTGAGTCTGGGGCAGGGTTGGCAAAGATGTGGATTCCGGAACCCCACGTGGATCTTTACGTACGTGTCTCTTGGCGCTGTGTGTAACTAAGCCGTAATGCACGTAGCCATAATGCACGCGCGTTACGCACGCATGCTACTTACACACGTTACGCACACACGCTACTTACGTACGTTATGCACGTATGCTACTTACACATGCTACGCACGCACGCTACTTACGTACGTTACGCACGCTACTTATGCACGTTACGCACACACGCTACTTACGTACGTTACACACACACACTACTTACGTACGTTACGCACGCACGCTACTTACGTACGTTACGCACACACGCTACTTACGTACGTTACGCACACACACTACTTACGTACGTTATGTTACGTACCTAACCTACTGCACGTGCATTATGGCTATTGAGATAATGAGTTTTTGTTGTAGCGAATTCGATGAATAAAAAAACAACATGGCTCTTGTTATTATTTCGTTGACACCCCCCCCCTCCCGGTCTGAAGGGCCTTTGCTGGAGCAAGTCTCTCCAGTCACACCCCCTCTCTGCCTGTACGTGACTGTGTCTCTATGACCCTCTCTCTCTCTGTATGTCTCTGTGTCTCTCTGAATCAGTCTGTGCCTCTCTCAAGCTACCTGTGCCTCGATCCGTGACTATGTCTCTATGACCCTCTCTCCCTGTGTCTCAGTAAATCAGTCTGTGCCTCTCTCAAGCTGTCTGTGCCTCGATCCGTGACTATATTTCTATGACCCTTTTTCTCTGTGTCTCTGTGTCTCTCTGAATCAGTCTGTGCGTCTCTCTCTCTCTGTGCCTCGATCCGTGACTGTATTTCTATGACCCTCTCTCTCTCTCTGTGTCTCCGTGTCTCTCTGAATCAGTCTGTGCGTCTCTCTCTCTCTGTGCCTCTTTCCGTGACTGTGTGTCTCTATGACCATCTCTCTCTCCCTGTGTCTCCGTGTCTCTCTGAATCAGTCTGTGCGTCTCTCTCTCTGTGCCTCTATCCGTGACTCTGTCTCTATGACCCTCTCTGTGTCTCCGTGTCTCTCTGAATCAGTCTGTGCGTCTCTCTCTCTGTGCCTCTATCCGTGACTGTCTCTATGACCCTCTCTGTGTCTCCGTGTCTCTCTGAATCAGTCTGTGCGTCTCTCTCTGTGCCTCTATCCCGTGACTCTGTTTCTATGACCCTCTCTGTGTCTCCGTGTCTCTTTGAATCAGTCTGTGCGTCTCTCTGTGCCTCTATCCGTGACTCTGTCTCTATGACCCTCTCTGTGTCTCTGTGTCTCACTGAATCAGTCTGTGCGTCTTTCTCTTTGTGCCTCTATCCGTGACTCTGTCTCTATGACCCTCTCGGTGTCTCCGTGTCTCTCTGAATCAGTCTGTGCGTCTCTCTCTCTCTGTGCCTCTTTACGTGGCTCTGTGTCTCCATGACCATCTCTCTCTCTCTGTGTCTCCGTGTCTCTCTGAATCAGTCTGTGCGTCTCTCTCTCTGTGCCTCTATCCGTGACTGTCTCTATGACCCTCTCTGTGTCTCCGTGTCTCTCTGAATCAGTGTGTGCGTCTCTCTCTCTGTGCCTCTTTCCGTGACTCTGTCTCTATGACCCTCTCTGTGTCTCCGTGTCTCTCTGAATCAGTCTGGGCGTCTCTCTCTCTGTGCCTCGATCCGTGACTGTCTCTATGACCCTCTCTGTGTCTCCGTGTCTCTCTGAATCAGTGTGTGCGTCTCTCTCTCTGTGCCTCTTTCCGTGACTCTGTCTCTATGACCCTCTCTGTGTCTCCGTGTCTCTCTGAATCAGTCTGGGCGTCTCTCTCTCTGTGCCTCGATCCGTGACTGTCTCTATGACCCTCTCTGTGTCTCCGTGTCTCTCTGAATCAGTCTGTGCGTCTCTCTCTTTGTGCCTCTATCAGTGACTCTGTCTCTATGACCCTCTCTGTGTCTCTGTGTCTCTCTGAATCAGTCTGTGCGTCTCTCTCTCTGTGCCTCGATCCGTGACTGTATTTCTATGACCCTCTCTCTCTGTGTCTCTGTGTCTCTCTGAATCAGTTTGTGCGTCTCTCTCTTTGTGCCTCTATCCGTGACTCTGTCTCTATGACCCTCTCTGTGTCTCCGTGTCTCTCTGAATCAGTCTGTGCGTCTCCTGCCTGTGCCTCTATCCGTTGACACCGTGTCTCTTCTCTGCTCCTGTCCTCCGTGTGAGTCTGGAGCGGGGGTCGGCGAAAAAGAGGGCTCGAACCCCATCACACAAATCTACACTCCCCACCGCCTTCCCGCCCGTAAGTGCCGAGGCGTAATTAAAACGAGCTCTTGTCTTCCTTACCGTGCCATCACGCATATCACCCCCACCCCCCATTGCACACGCTATGTGGGGGAGGGAGGATTGTGATGCACCAGTTGGAACTGTTGCAAGCCCAGGCCGATAACGCAATAATTTTTTGTTCCTGGGTAGCAAGTGTTATTACCTACATCATTAGACCTCCTTTTCCAGTACTAAAATATAATAATAGGGTTTTTCCATTTTTTTCTGGCAACACAAGTGAAACCTTTTTACGAGGATTCATGTCTGCATTAACCACAATACTTGCGGTCAAAATGAAAACAAAAAAATACACTCTGATAATATTTGTAGCATATGAATCTGTAGCATTGTCCTTGAAACTGATTGGTCCACACCAGAGACGGCTTTCTTTTGAGCCTCGTCTCAATTGGTGCTAGACCAGAAGATGCCAAAAGGTGTACAGCTCAAAGACAATGCACCATCAAAGTAATGAGGGCTAGCGGTAAGCATCTACATCATTAGACCTCTTTTGCCAGTAATAATATATCTTCTTGGTTCTTTCGGGTAGAAGGGAAATAATAAAATAATACAAATAAACATAATAAAATACAATTCTCACTATGTTTTATTTTTATTATTTATTATTTTCCTTCTACGTGACTTTACCGAAAAAACCTAAGATTATGAATCCTTGCAGTCACGAAAGCTTCAAATCTAGAATTATTATTTTCTATCTACGTGACTTTACCGAAAGAACAAATAATATAGTGGCCATTTTCTATAATTTTTAGGCATAAGCAATAACAAAATAACACTACCCAGGAACAAAAATTGTGTTACATAGTGTAATAATCGCTTTTTTGTTCCAAATGACGGTACAACATGTAGCAACTTCAAAATTATTATTTTTTTTCTCTTAACGTCATTTTTAAAATTTTCAACCTGTTGCGATCCTTAGTATTCAGCCCGTCGATGTATAAAAAAAATACGTCCACGTTGGAAATGCCCCAAGCTGTCAGACTTCATAGAAAGATATTAGCTTTGCGAATCCTTGAGACGTCATGAAATCTCCATGTCCCGGCGAATCATGTTGCTGGGTGCTGCACCTCCGAATAGCACGCTTGGCTACGTACGGTGTGAAAGAAATCAATGCACATACACATGTAGACTCAAGCAGAGACCCATAGACTCACACAGAGACCCATAGGCTCACACAGAGACCCATAGGCTCACACAGAGACCCATAGGCTCATACAGAGACCCATAGACTCACACAAAGAACCATAGACTCACACAGAGACCCATAGGCTCACACAGAGACCCATAGGCTCACACAGAGACCATAGGCTCACACAGAGACCCATAGGCTCATACAGAGACCCATAGGCTCATACAGAGAACCATAGACTCACACAGAGACCATAGACTCACACTGAGACCCATAGACTCACACAGAGACCCATAAACTCACACAGAGACCCATAGGCTCACACAGAGACCATAGACTCACACAGGGACCCATAGACTCACACAGAGACCCATAGACTCATACAGTGACCCATAGCCTCACACAGAGACCCATAGACTCACACGCAGACCCATAGACTCACAGTGAGACCCATAGACTCATACGGAGACCCATAGACTCACACTGAGACCAATAGACTCACACTGAGACCCATAGACTCACACAGAGACCCATAGGCTAATACAGAGACCCATAGACTCATACAGAAACTCATAGACTCACACAGAGACCATAGACTCACACAGAGACCCATAGACTCACACAGAGACCCATAGACTCACACAGAGACCCATAAACTCACACGGGACCCATAGGCTCACACGGGGACCCATTGGCTCACACTGAGACCCATAGACTCACACAGAGACCATAGACTTACATAGAGACCCATGGGCTAATACAGAGACCATAGACTCACACAGAGACTCACACAGAGACCCATAGACTTACAGAGAGACCCATAGACTCACACAAAGACCATAGACTCACACAGAGATCCATAGACTCACACAGAGACCCATAGACTCACACAGAGACCATAGACTCACATAGGGACCCATAGACTCACACAGAGACCCACAGACTCAAGCAGAGACCCATAGACTCACACAGAGACCATAGACTCACACAGAGACCATAGACTCACACAGAGACCATAGACTCACAGAGACCCACACCTCACACAGAGACCCATAGCTCACACTGAGACCATAGGCTCACACAGAGACCCATAGACTCACACAAGACCCATAGACTTACACAGAGACCATAGACTCACGCAGAGACCATAGACTCACACAGAGACCATAGACTCACACTGAGACCCATAGGCTCACACAAGACCCATAGACTCACACAGAGACCCATAGACTCACACAGAGACCCATAGACTCACACAGAGACCACAGCCTCACACAGAGACCCATAGGCTCACACTGAGACCCATAGGCTCACACAGAGACCATAGACTCACACAGAGACCCATAGACTCACACAGAGACCCATAGACTCACACAGGACGCATAGACTCACACAGAGACCCATAGACTTACAGAGACCATAGACTCACACAGAGACCCATAGACTCACACAGAGACCCATAGACTCACAGAGACCCATAGACTCACACAGAGACGCATAGACTCATACAGAGACCATAGACTCACACAGAGACCATAGACTCACACAGAGACCCACAGACTCACACAGAGACCCACAGACTCACACACAGCCCCATAGACTCACACAGAGACCCACAGACTCACACAGAGACCCATAGACTCACACAGAGACCCATAGACTCACACAGAGACCCATAGCTCACGCAGAGACCCATAGACTCACACAGAGACCATAGACTCACACAGAGACCCATAGACTCACACAGAGACCCATAGCTTGTTTCCCTCCCCCGCATCTCCGATTGGCGCGGTTGCCTACGTACGGCACGACATAAGTTCAACAAACACAATAATTACATGCAAGCTCTATGACATTCCAGGGGTCATGGGTCACGGGCCGTTCCCACCTCTACAGTGGTGACCCCCCCCCCCCCCATCGTTCGTCTGACCCCCACGCCGGGCAAACATTGAGTGTGCCCGGTGCCCTTGGCTCGCCAAAGAAAAGTGGCGTTGGGACACACACAAGAAAATTTCGAAAAAAATGCAAAAAACAACACGCAGACAGATTCTTAGGTTTCTTAGGTTAGTCACGTCGTGATTATTATTTTATTTTACTTTAATTTAAATTGTTTTACCTACGTGACTTTACCGAAAAAACCTAAGAATATGAATCCTTGCAGTCACGAAAGCTTCAAATCTAGAATTAAAACACGCAGGCAGATTAAAGGCAAAAGCTGTGAAGACGATGGCTTAGGCCTGGAGGAGCTTTGTTGTGAGAAGCACGCTGGGATGTAAATTCGCAAATGCCTCTGGCCACGAGCAGTGGTGAGAATGATGATGATGATGACGACGGTGGTTTTGATACATTCGTAATACTTGTACGGTAATTCAGTCTCGTTGTTTTTTACACGTTTTTTTTTAGTTTTTCTCCAATTACTGTTTGGCTTTTCCTCTCGTTCTCTCTCTCTCTGTGTGCGTCTTTTGTATTTTGTTTTGTTTTTTGCCATCAGCATTTGCGTCTGGTGACGGCAAAAAACAATCTCAACTCGGTTGATTAAAAAAGTTGTTCTCGAATAAATAAGCATAGCAACACCAACCAGAAGTCGGCAGTGCTAAGAGTAACTGGCAACCCTGTGCATAGACTCGTGAAGTCCCATAAACTAACACTACCCATAGACTAACACTGCTCATAGACTAACACTGCCCATAGACTAACACTGCCCATAGACCAACACTACCCATAGACTAACACTGCCCACAGACTAACACTACCCATAGACTAACACTGCCCACAGACTAACACTGCCCATAGACTAACACTACCCATAGACTAACACTGCCCATAGACTAACACTACCCATAGACTAACACTGCCCATAGACTNAACACTACCCATAGACTGACACTGCCTATAGACTNAACACTGCCCACAGACTNAAAACTGCCCATAGACTAACACTACCCATAGACTNAACACTGCCATAGACTAACACTACCCATAGACTAACACTGCCCATAGACTCAACACTGCCATAGACTAACACTGCCCATAGACTAACACTGCCTATAGACTGACACTGCCATAGACTAACACTGCCCATAGACTCAACACTGCCCATAGACTAACACTGCCCATACAACACTGCCCATAGACTAACACTGCCCATAGACTNAACACTGCCCATAGACTAACACTGCCCATAGACTAACACTACCATAGACTGACACTGCTCATAGACTAACACTTCCCATATACAACACTGCCCATAGACTAACACTGCCATAGACGCAACACTACCCATAGACTAACACTGCCCACAGACTAACACTACCCATAGACTCAACACTGCCCACAGACTCAACACTGCCCATAGACTCAACACTACCATAGACTCAACACTGCCCATAGACTCAACACTACCCATAGACTAACACTGCCCATAGACTAACACTACCCATAGACTGACACTGCCTATAGACTCAACACTGCCCACAGACTCAAAACTGCCATAGACTCAACACTACCCATAGACTCAACACTGCCCATAGACTCAACACTACCATAGACTCAACACTGCCATAGACTCAACACTNCCCATAGACTCAACACTGCCCATAGACTCAACACTGCCTATAGACTGACACTGCCCATAGACTCAACACTGCCCATAGACTCAACACTCCCATAGACTAACACTGCCCATAGACTCAACACTGCCCATAGACTCAACACTGCCCATAGACTCAACACTGCCCATAGACTAACACTGCCATAGACTCAACACTGCCCATAGACTCAACACTGCCCATAGACTCAACACTGCNCATAGACTCAACACTGCACATAGACTCAACACTACCCATAGACTCAACACTGCCCATAGACCAACACTGCCCATAGACTCAACACTGCNCCATAGACTCACACTGCCATAGACTAACACTGCCCACAGACTCAACACTGCCCACAGACTCAACACTGCCCATAGACTCAACACTACCATAGACTCACACTGCCATAAACTAACAGTGCCCATAGACTCAACACTGCCATAGACTCAACACTGCCATAGACTAACACTGCCATAGACTCAACACTGCCCATAGACTCAACACTGCACATAGACTCAACACTCCCATAGACTCAGCACTGCCCATAGACTCAGCACTGCCCATAGACTCAACACTGCCCATAGACTCAACACTACCCATAGACTCACTACCATAGACTCACTGCCCATAGACTAACACTACCCATAGACTCAACACTACCCATAGACTCAACACTACCATAGACTCAACACTACCCATAGACTCAACACTGCACATAGACTCAACACTGCCCATAGACTAACACTGCCATAGACTCAACACTGCACATAGACTCAACACTCCCATAGACTCAACACTACCCATAGACTCAACACTGCACATAGACTCAACACTNNCCCATAGACTCAGCACTNCCCATAGACTCAGCACTGCCCATAGACTCAGCACTGCCCATAGACTCAACACTGCACATAGACTCAACACTGCCCATAGACTCAGCACTGCCCATAGACTCAGCACTCCCATAGACTCAACACTGCACATAGACTCAACACTGCACATAGACTCAGCACTGCCCATAGACTCAGCACTCCCATAGACTCAACACTGCTCATAGACTCAACACTGCCATAGACTCAACACTGCCATAGACTCAACACTACCCACAGACTCAACACTACCACAGACTCAACACTGCCCATAGACTCAACACTACCCATAGACTCAACACTCCCATAGACTCAACACTACCCACAGACTCAACACTGCCCATAGACTCAACATACCATAGACTCAACACTGCCATAGACTCAACACTACCCATAGACTGGGCATCTCACTGAACCCATAGACTAACACTACCCAAGACTAACACTACCCATAGACTCAACACTANCCACAGACTCAACACTGCCATAGATCAACACTACCATAGACTCAACATGCCCATAGACTCAACACTACCCATAGACTCAAACTACCCATAACTCAACACTACCCACAGACTCAACACTGCCCATAGACTCAACACTACCCATAGACTAGCNACANTGCCCATAGACTCACATACCCTAGACTCAACACTGCCCATATGATACTCTAGATAGCNACGGTTGGCTCTCACGTACGTGTTCAGAAAGAGTTCAACGTGCGCACATTAAGAAGGGGATCTCATTGTCCTGATGGGTTGTTTTTGGNGAAGTTGGCGAGGTCATGGCGCTGAGCCAGGCAAGGCACCACCCCATATACGAATCCGCTGCTATTGTAGAAGGGCACCCCAAGTTCCTGAAGATGTACNCCAAAAGGGAACATTGGTTTGAGCCGCTGGCAGCGTGAGTACTGGTGGGGCAGATCCTCCCTGGCACCGCAGGAAATGCACAAGTCTGTTACCCCTGGCAAGAGATTCGGCTGAGCCTCAGGGCCGATGGCAACGTGCAGTGTGCCAACCTCCACTGGAGGTCANCGCAGCGTTTGGCTACGGGACTGTAGATAGAGTCATCGGCGATACAGTCGTGGATGGCGCCCGAGGCAACGGACAGGCAGAGAGAGACTTTGACTTTAAACAACTTTTATTGCCGCCAGCAGCAACAGCACTGGAGGCGATTCCGATACGAAACACACAAAGTCACCAGCAAACAAACGAAAAATCTTATAAATCCACGCGCTGTGTCGCTAAATGCACCGCACACAACACGAAAGAAAAGCACGTGGTGGTGGTTGTGGTGTGGTTGTGGTGGTGGTTGTGGTGGTGGTTGTGTGGTGTGGTTGTGGTGGTTGTGGTGGTGGTGGTTTGGTGGTGGTTGTGGTGTTGGTNGTTGTGGTGGTTGCGTGGTGGTGGTGGTGTGGTGGTTGTGGTGGTGNTGGTGGTGGTGGTTCTGTTGTGGTGGTGGTTGTGGTGGTTGTGGTGGGGTTGTGGTGGTGGTTGTGGTGGTGGTGGTTGTGGTGGTGGTTGTGGTGGTGGTGGTTTTAGTGGTGGGGGTGGTGGTGGTGGTGGTCATCGCGACGCCACGGTGACGAGCGAGCGCTTCAGAAGGTGAACACCACGAGGTGCCGTCCACGCTGGTGCAGAGAGGGGCTTGTCCGGCTTCCCAGCGTTCGAAGAAGACGTGCAGCACATCACCGACACGTGTGTGGCAGACAGAGAGAGAGAGGGAGGCTCAGATTTGTTCATGGAGACAGTGGAGAGGCAGGCGTAGAGAGAGAGAAAGTCATCTCGATACAACGGCGCCGATCGAGGCGACAGAAAGGCAGATAGAGAGAGAGGCACGGATTGATTCAGGGAGGCACCTGATGGACAGTCGCCAAAAGAGTGACAGAGAGAGAGAGACGAGGAGAGATACAGAGGCAAGACAAAGACAAAGATCCCCGTATAGCCTTAACAGACTGTAGGGGCAAGTGCTGTTAGCGAGCACCTATGAAGGCCGGAACGGTACACGAGGGGTGGGTGGCCAGCACCACGCCGACCGCCTTTGTCTCCCGGTAGCGATGTTTACACACCGCACCCGGTACTCATTTGAGGCTGAGTAGACCTAGGAGAGGGCCCAGATAATTGTCACCGGTGTTGGCCGTGTCGCCGGGTTCGTAGCGCAGCGTAGCGCTAACCGTGGCACCACCGCTCCCCACAGAGGCAGATACAGGAGACGGACGCAGAGATGCACAGACAGACGAGTTCACGGGGACACACACGGAGGGGCCATCCAGGTACAGAGCCACGGAGCGAGAGAGAGAGTGACCGAGAGAGTGACGAGAGAGTGAGCGAGAGAGTGACAGAGAGAGTGACGAGAGAGTGACGAGAGAGTGACCGAAGAGTGACAGAGAGAGTGACCGAGAGAGTGAGCGAGAGAGTGAGCGAGAGAGTGACGAGAGAGTGAGCGAGAGAGTGAGCGAGAGAGTGAGCGAGAGAGTGACAGAGAGAGTGACCGAGAGAGTGACAGAGAGAGTGAGCGAGAGAGTGAGCGAGCGAGTGAGCGAGAGAGTGACGAGCGAGTGACAGAGAGAGTGACCGAGAGAGTGACCGAGAGAGTGACGAGAGAGTGACGAGAGAGTGACCGAGAGAGTGACAGAGAGAGTGAGCGAGAGAGTGAGCGAGCGAGTGAGTGAGAGAGTGACGAGAGAGTGAGCGAGAGAGTGAGAGAGAGTGAGCGAGAGAGTGAGCGAGCGAGTGACCGAGAGAGTGACGAGAGAGTGAGCGAGAGAGTGACGAGAGAGTGACGAGAGAGTGAGCGAGAGAGAGAGTGANCGAGAGAGTGACGAGAGAGTGACCGAGAGAGTGAGAGAGAGTGACGAGAGAGTGACCGAGAGAGTGACGAGAGAGTGACGAGAGAGTGACGAGAGAGTGACGAGAGAGTGAGCGAGAGAGTGAGCGAGAGAGTGACCGAGAGAGTGACCGAGAGAGTGAGCGAGAGAGTGAGCGAGAGAGTGACGAGAGAGTGACCGAGAGAGTGACCGAGAGAGTGACGAGAGAGTGACCGAGAGAGTGACCGAGAGAGTGAGCGAGAGAGTGAGCGAGAGAGTGACCGAGAGAGTGAGCGAGAGAGTGAGCGAGAGAGTGAGCGAGAGAGTGACGAGAGAGTGACCGAGAGAGTGACGAGAGAGTGACCGAGAGAGTGACGAGAGAGTGACAGAGAGAGTGACGAGAGAGAGCGAGAGAGTGACGAGAGAGTGAGCGAGAGAGTGACGAGAGAGTGACAGAGAGAGTGACGAGAGAGTGACGAGAGAGTGACGAGAGAGTGACCGAGAGAGTGAGCGAGAGAGTGAGCGAGAGAGTGACCGAGAGAGTGAGCGAGAGAGTGAGCGAGAGAGTGAGCGAGAGAGTGACAGAGAGAGTGACCGAGAGAGTGACCGAGAGAGTGACCGAGAGAGTGAGCGAGAGAGTGAGAGAGTGACCGAGAGAGTGAGCGAGAGAGTGACGAGAGAGTGAGCGAGAGAGTGAGCGAGAGAGTGAGCGAGAGAGTGACGAGAGAGTGAGAGAGTGAGCGAGAGAGTGAGCGAGAGAGTGANCGAGAGAGTGATCCGAGAGAGTGACCGAGAGAGTGACGCGAGAGAGTGANCGAGAGAGTGAGCGAGAGAGTGACCGAGAGAGTGAGCGAGAGAGTGAGCGAGAGAGTGACGAGAGAGTCCGACAGAGAGAGTGAGCGAGAGAGTGAGCGAGAGAGTGACCGAGAGAGTGAGCGAGAGAGTGAGCGAGAGAGTGAGCGAGAGAGTGCAGAGAGAGGACGAGAGAGTGACGAGAGAGTGACGAGGAGTGAGCGAGAGAGTGACGAGAGCGAGAGAGTGACGAGAGAGTGACCGAGAGAGTGANCGAGAGAGTGAGCGAGAGAGTGACCGAGAGAGTGACCGAGAGAGTGACGAGAGAGTGACGAGAGAGTGACAGAGAGAGTGACGAGAGAGTGACCGAGAGAGTGAGCGAGAGAGTGAGCGAGAGAGTGAGCGAGAGAGTGACCGAGAGAGTGAGCGAGAGAGTGACGAGAGAGTGAGAGAGTGACGAGAGAGTGACCGAGAGAGTGAGCGAGAGAGTGACCGAGAGAGTGACGAGAGAGTGACGAGAGAGTGACCGAGAGAGTGACCGAGAGAGTGACCGAGAGAGTGACGAGAGAGTGAGCGAGAGAGTGACCGAGAGAGTGACGAGAGAGTGACCGAGAGAGTGAGCGAGAGAGTGACCGAGAGAGACGAGAGAGTGACCGAGAGAGTGACGAGAGAGTGAGCGAGAGAGTGAGCGAGAGAGTGACGAGAGAGTGACAGAGAGAGTGAGCGAGAGAGTGAGCGAGAGAGTGAGCGAGAGAGTGAGAGAGTGAGCGAGAGAGTGAGCGAGCGAGTGAGCGAGAGAGTGAGCGAGCGAGTGACAGAGAGAGTGACCGAGAGAGTGACCGAGAGAGTGACCGAGAGAGTGACCGAGAGAGTGAGCGAGAGAGTGACAGAGAGAGTGAGCGAGAGAGTGAGCGAGCGAGTGAGTGAGAGAGTGAACGAGAGAGTGAGCGAGAGAGTGACCGAGAGAGTGAGCGAGAGAGTGAGCGAGCGAGTGACGAGAGAGTGACAGAGAGAGTGAGCGAGAGAGTGACGAGAGAGTGACGAGAGAGTGANCGAGAGAGTGACCGAGAGAGTGGAGAGAGTGACGAGAGAGTGAGAGAGAGTGACAGAGAGAGTGAGCGAGAGAGTGACCGAGAGAGTGACCGAGAGAGTGAGCGAGAGAGTGACGAGAGAGTGACCGAGAGAGNGACAGAGAGAGTGAGCGAGAGAGGACGAGAGAGTGACGAGAGAGTGAGCGAGAGAGTGAGCGAGAGAGTGACCGAGAGAGTGACGAGAGAGTGAGCGAGAGAGTGACCGAGAGTGACCGAGAGAGTGAGCATCTGAGAGAGTGACGAGAGAGTGACCGAGAGAGTGACCGAGAGAGTGAGCGAGAGAGTGAGAGAGAGTGACGAGAGAGTGACCGAGAGAGTGACGAGAGAGTGACAGAGAGGTGAGCGAGAGAGTGACCGAGAGAGTGACCGAGAGAGAGAGTGANCGAGAGAGTGACAGAGAAGTGACGAGAGAGTGAGCGAGAGAGTGACGAGAGAGTGACGAGAGAGTGAGCGAGAGAGTGAGCGAGAGAGTGACCGAGAGAGTGAGCGAGAGAGTTACGAGAGAGTGAGCGAGAGAGTGACCGAGAGAGTGACCGAGAGAGTGAGCGAGAGAGTGANGAGAGAGTGCGAGAGAGTGAGCGAGAGAGTGACCGAGAGAGTGACGAGAGAGTGACGAGAGAGTGACAGAGAGAGTGACCGAGAGAGTGACGAGAGAGTGAGAGAGAGTGACAGAGAGAGTGAGCGAGAGAGTGACGAGAGAGTGAGCGAGAGAGTNAGAGAGAGTGAGCGAGAGAGTGAGCGAGAGAGTGACCGAGTGAGTGAGAGAGTGACCGAGCGAGTGAGTGACGAGAGAGTGACCGAGAGAGAGTGACGACGACGAGAGAGTGACGAGAGAGTGACAGAGAGAGTGACCGAGAGAGTGACCGAGAGAGTGAGGCGAGAGAGTGACCGAGAGAGAGAGTGACCGAGAGAGGACAGAGAGAGTGACCGAGAGAGTGAGCGAGAGAGTGACCGAGAGAGTGACCGAGAGAGTGACCGAGAGAGTGACTGAGAGTGTGACCGAGAGAGTGACCGAGAGAGTGACAGAGAGAGTGACCGAGAGAGTGACCGAGAGAGTGACGAGAGAGTGACAGAGAGAGTGAGCGAGAGAGTGAGCGAGAGAGTGACCGAGAGAGTGACCGAGAGAGTGACCGAGAGAGTGACAGAGAGAGTGACCGCGAGAGTGACCGAGAGAGTGACCGAGAGAGTGAGCGAGAGAGACCGAGAGAGTGAGCGAGAGTGACGAGAGAGTGAGCGAGAGAGTGACCGAAAGAGTGACCGAGAGAGTGACCGAGAGAGTGAGCGAGAGAGTGACCGAGAGAGTGAGCGAGAGAGTGAGNGAGAGAGTGACCGAAAGAGTGAGCGAGAGAGTGACCGAGAGAGTGACCGAGAGAGTGACGAGAGAGTGACCGAGAGAGTGACCGAGAGAGTGAGCGAGAGAGTGACGAAAGAGTGAGCGAGAGAGTGACCGAAGAGTGACCGAGAGAGTGACCGAGAGAGTGACCGAGAGAGTGACCGAGAGAGTGAGCGAGAGAGTGAGCGAGAGAGTGACCGAAAGAGTGACGAGAGAGTGACCGAGAGAGTGACCGAGAGAGTGAGAGAGTGACGAGAGAGTGAGCGAGAGAGTGACGAGAGAGAGAGTGACCGAGAGAGTGACAGAGAGAGTGAGCGAGAGAGTTACCGAGAGAGTGACCGAGAGAGTGAGCGAGAGAGTGAGCGAGAGAGTGAGCGAGAGAGTGACGAGAGAGTGACCGAGAGAGTGACGAGAGAGTGAGCGAGAGAGTGAGCGAGAGGTGACGAGAGAGTGAGCGAAGAGTGACCGAAAGAGTGACCGAGAGAGTGAGCGAGAGAGTGACCGAGAGAGTGACCGAGAGAGTGACCGAGAGAGTGAGCGAGAGAGTGACGAGAGAGTGAGCGAGAGAGTGACCGAAAGAGTGACCGAGAGAGTGAGCGAGAGAGTGACCGAAAGAGTGACCGAAAGAGTGAGCGAGAGAGTGACGCGAGAGTGACCGAGAGAGTGACCGAGAGAGTGAGCGAGAGAGTGAGCGAGAGAGTGACCGAGAGAGTGACTGAGAGAGTGAGCGAGCGAGTGACCGAGAGAGTGAGCGAAAGAGTGACCGAGAGAGTGAGCGAGAGAGCGAGCGAGAGGTGGGGTTTACATAAAGCAAAGTTAGCAAAACAAAAAATTGCGAAATGATGAACGAAGCAAAGTGCCGACTACACCGAGCATCTTCTTGTTTCCTCTGATCGTAAAAAAAAAAAAGAAAGAAAAAAAATGAGAGGCACAGTCTGCTGCCGGTCCATGCGTCATAGACTCGGTTGGCAACAGGGGGCCTCACTTTTCACGGCGGTGGTGATGAATTCAAATCCTTTCGGGGAGTTTTCTCAGCCTACCGTGCATCTGAAAGCAATTCTATTCCCTGCGTTGGAGCAATGTGGTTCAGGAGTGGGAGCCACGGTGGCTGTGAGATGTTAACTACCTCGCCTGGTACGCAGGAGGTCGTGGGTTCGATGCCGACCCTGACGACGCCTGCTTTATATTTGGAGTTTGCGTGTCTCCCTCTCTCTCATCATCATCATCACGATGACTAGGAGATGTTAATTACATCGCCTGGTGTGCAGGAGGTCGTGGTTCTATCCGACCCTGGCGATGCCTGCTGTATATTTGTAATTTGCGTGTCTCTCTTTCTCATCATCATCACGGTGGCTAGGAGATGTTAACTACCTCGCCTGGTGTGCAGGAGGCCGTGGGTTCGATGCCGACTTTGACGCCTGCTGCTGTATATTTGGAGTCTGCGTGTCTCTCTCTCTCTCCCCGTGGTCGCGTGGANTTTTCTCCGGGTCCCCTCCACATTTCGAATCAACGTCACGCGTTTAGAGTTATTTGGCTGCTGTTGTACATTTTACTTTTGACGATAAGCTCCTTTGCTGGGCTATCATTTGCGAAAACCGGGTCGCTTCTGAAAACAATATGAGCGAAATGAGCTCAATTTAGGGCCGTAACCTGGTAACAGTTTCAACGTTGTAGTTAAAGCAGAGGTCGCAACCGGGTACCCGATATCCGTACCCTACCGATACCCGGCTACCGTACCCGGCCGGGTACGGGTACCCGTTTGCGACCCTGGTGCGGCCGGGTACGGGTACGGGTAGGCCGTGAGTCACTGGTGAGTCACCGTTTGTCACTCATTTCGGGTAGGGTACGGGTACGGGTAGCGTACGGGTACCCGTACCCGGCCGGGTACGGGTATCCGTTTGCGACCCTGGTGCGGCCGGGTACGGGTAAGGATCAAAACCCGTTTGCGACCTCTGAGTTGAAGCTCTAAATGACGTTGTAAAAAGATGACGTTAAATTGACTGCATCGACTCCGCGCGTGACGGGGGAGGGGTGGGGGTTGTTTTGGCGAATGTATTTTAATGATCCGATTAACTAATTGGGTCCTGGCTTTAACTAACCTCGTTAATGCGCCCGTCATGTTTCATAATTTGCAATCGCTCCTTTTTTTTTTTTACACAAACCGCCAGCCCACGCAAGTCGCAGGTCATTCACAGTTACACCTTCATCTTTTAAATGAGAGAAGAGAAAAAAAAACCTGCCCGCTACATTTAGAGCTGTTAATGCCAGCACTTTTAGTTGCCACGAATTGGCCTAGGAGCAGCGGAAGGCCCGAACTCAACGTTTCACCTACTCACGCCGGCTTGTGCACAGTCAGGCATATTTGCGGAATACACCACGCCGCCGTTGACCCTGCAGGCCATTGACCGAGCAACCCGACGTTCCTACCAGCTCCCTCCGCAGGAATGTGTTTTTGCCAGGTAGCTCTTTGTTTGTGACAAGTGACAGCTCAATTAAGTTGCTTTACATCATGAGGTCAGCATTGACAGAGCTGAAAAAATATAAATAAAACCTATCGGATTAAATTCGAATTCCCACTTCTTAATGTACGCACCTACTTTGAACTTTTTTGCACCGTACGCAGCCGACCGTGGCTAAGCGGAGGTGCAGTGTTGAGTCTACGGGCAGTGTTGAGTCTATGGGCAGTGTTGAGTCTATGGGCAGTGTTGAGTCTATGGGCAGTGTTGAGACTACGGCAGTGTTGAGTCTATGGGCAGTGTTGAGTCTATGGGTAGTGTTGAGTCTATGGGTAGTGTTGAGTCTATGGGTAGTGTTGAGTCTATGGGCAGTGTTGAGACTACGGGCAGTGTTGAGTCTATGGGCAGTGTTGAGTCTATGGGTAGTGTGAGTCTATGGGTAGTGTTGAGTCTATGGGCAGTGTTGAGTCTATGGGTAGTGTTGAGTCTGTAGTGTTGAGTCTATGGGCAGTGTTGAGTCTATGGGCAGTGTTGAGTCTATGGCAGTGTTGAGTCTATGGGTAGTGTTGAGTCTATGGGCAGTGTTGAGACTACGGGCAGTGTTGAGACAGTGTGTATGTATTTTGAACTTCTATCTCACCGTACGTAGCCGACCGCGCTAATCGGAAGCGTCTTTTTGAGCGGTGGAGACACTTGAGATTATTTATTTACCGTCCGCTCATAAATTATGTCGATGGGCCCTTTAATGAGCTTCCTCCACGTGGAAATAAAAACCGGCGGCTTCGACGCCCGAAAGATTTATCCGCGTCCTGTTTCGTTGTTGTTGTTGCCCGGAAGATACCCCCCATCGCTCCCCTACCCCCCCACACATCGCCTCCCACGGCGTCTTCTTCATATCTACCTCTTGCGGCTCGAATTCACACCCACCCCGCCCCCCACTTTGCCACGTGACCCCTGGCCACGGCTCACCCAAAGAGGGCCTCGTTTTGGGTGTGAACCAGAGGTCGCAACCGGGTACCGATACCCGTACCCTATCCGATACCCGGCTACCCGTACCCGGCCGGGAACCCGTTTGCGACCCTGGTGCGGCCGGGTACGGGTAGGCCGTGAGTCACTGGTGAGTCGCCGTTTATCACTCATTTCCCAACGTCTCGTCTCTTCTCACAATTCAAGTTCCTAGAATCAACCCACCCGCGCCTGCAACATGGCTTCATCCCAGAGGTCACAATCGGGTACCCGATACCCGTACCCTACCGATACCCGGCCGGGTACGGGTAGCCGGGTACGGGTACGGGTAGCCGGGTACGGGTAGGGTACGGGTACCCGTTTGCGACCCTGGTGCGGCCGGGTACGGGTACGGGTAAGGAATCAAAACCCCTTTGCGAACTCTGACGTGAACCGTTTGCTCTTGGCCGTCGTGCCCTGCGCACGCGTCGCAATGGCCTGCTCTATATCTGGAGTTTGCGNCTCTCTCTCATCATCATCACATTGGCTAGGAGATGTTGACTACCTCGCCTGGTATACAGGAGGAGGTCGTGGGTTCGATCACGACCGTGACTCCTGCTTTATATTTGTATACCAGGCGAGGTAGTTAACATCTCCGTGCCACCGTGATGATGATGAGAGAGAGAGACACGCAAACTCCAAATATACAGCAGGCATCGTCAGGGTCGAGATCGAACCACGACCTCCTGTGTACCTGGCGAGGTAGTCAACATCTACTAGCCACCGTGATGATGATGATGAGAGAGAGAGACACGCAAACTCCAAATATACAGCAGGCATCGTCAGGGTCGAGATCGAACCCACGACCTCCTGTGTACCAGGCGAGGTAGTGAACATCTACTAGCCACCGTGATGATGATGATGAGAGAGAGAGCCACGCAAACTCCAAATATACAGCAGCAGACTTCAGGTTCGGGATCGAACCCACGACCTCCTGTATACCAGGCGAGGTAGTCAACATCTCCGAGCCTTAGCGCGTCGCAGGCGAAACGCGTTCCGACGTTACCCGTTGCGAGAACCGATGCCCTCTCGCCGTAGACAAATCCGCCGGACAAGCGTTTTGCGTCAATTATCAGCGCGCTCCTTTCAATGATGAATGCCGTGATCGTCATGGCAGGGCGGCGGTGGTGGTGGATGAAGGAGGCTTCGTCCGCAACGCAGAGAGTAGCCGCCAACACAAACTACACCGCTCAGCATCCACCCACTCACCACCACCCACCCACACCACCCACCCGGACCACCCACACCGCTCATACACACCACCCACCCACACCACCCACCACCACTCACCACACCACACACCACACCACCACCAACACACCACCACCACCACACCACCACCACACACTCACCACACACCACCACCACTCACCCACCACCACACACCACACAAATCANCACCACCCACACCACCCACCACACCACTCACCCAGACCACCCACACCGCTCACCAACACCACTCACCCACCACCAGACGCTGTCTTTCCGACAGACATGTTCTTCACCTGAGGACGGCTGCTTGCGTTGTGGCCGAAACGTCGTGAGAATTATTTTATGATGTTTTATTTTTATTATTTTATAACTTCCCTTCTACGTGACTTTACCGAAAGAACCAAGAAGATGAATCCCTGCAGTCACGAAAGCTTTAAATCGAAATTGAACGTAAAGTTGCTCAAACATTTATCGTAACGACACCTTTCCTGAGTGAAATCACCTTCGACTAAAAATATTAGACGTTTCACACCAAAAAAAAGTACACAGACAAAGGTCCCCGTGTAGCCTTAACAGACTGTTCGGGCAAGTGCTGTTAGCGAGCACCTATGCAGGCCGGGTGGGTGGCCAGCACCACGCCCGGCCGCCTTTGTCTCCCAGTGGCGATGCATACACGACGCACCGGTACTCATTTCAGGCTGAGTCGCCCTAGGGGAGGTCTAGGACCGATAATCGTCACTGGTGTTGGCCGTGAGCGGGAATCGAACCTCGGGTCGCTGGGTTCGTAGCGCTAACCGCACACACACACAGGAACATAACCCATGTCGTATTTACCAGACTGGTGAGATGAGATCATCTTACTATGTAGAGGACTGCAGAACTCGGGCCGTTAATGAACACCATGAAAGCCGGCATGGCATGCGAGCCGGCGGATGGCTAACACCACACCCGGCCGCCTTTGTCTGCTGATGTGTACCTGCACAGCGGAAAATCATCTGAGGCTGAGTAGATCTAAAAGGAGCACACACACACACCACACGAGTGAAGACAAATCACCCAAAGCGACACTTACCCACGTTCAACTTGAACTCAGTGGAACCACACATTTAGGCGACGCAACAAATAAAATAAAATAAACAAATCATATTATTAAATCCTTTATATTAAGTTCGCTTGCTTGCTTGCTTAGGACCGTGCAAATCTTTCGGTCGTTTTTTTAACCCACTTCCCGTGATCCAATGGAGCTGACATTTTGCACACAGACTCGTTGTGCGTGACAATTAATGTTCGTGAAATTTTTTTTTCCAAATTTTTACACTGTTTAGGGAAAACAAATTAAATATTTAATTACCAATTGCTTAATACTGGCAGACAATCATCTGACCCATAGGTGGCAGCCATCTCAAGCTAGAGGACGAGAGGACTCTAGCCGCCACGCATATAAAGGATTTAGAGTGAAAAACTTTGTTTTTACGGGTTACAGTTATTTTCAAGTCTCTTTTAAAATGTCACATTGTCACGATGCTCACACTTTAACCTATTCGCATTACATGTTAGCTAAGCAAAGAGGACGTGTACCGTTCGTCTCTTGAGAGATTACCATCGCTGTCGTATCAGACCAAAGACAAAGGTGCCCCGCATAGCCTTCTCAGGCTCGTGGGGCAAGTGCTGTTAGCGAGCGGCACCTACGAAGGCCGGCACGGCACACGAGGGGGTGGTGGCCAGCACCACATAGATAAAAGTCCCCGTATAGCTTCAAGATAATCCTGGGCAAGTGCTGTTAGCGAGCGGCACCTACGAAGGCCGACACGGCACACGAGGGGTGGGTGGCCAGCACCACATAGACAAAGGTCCCCGTGTAGCTTCAAGATAATCCTGGGGCAAGTGCTGTTAGCGAGTAGCACCTGTGAAGGCTGGCACGGCACACGAGGGGTGGGTGGCCAGCACCACATAGACAAAGGTCCCCCGTAGTGCCTTTACAGGTTCCTGGGGCAAGTGCTATTAACGAGTAGCAGCACCTATGAAGGCCGGCACGGCACGCGTGGGATGGGTGGCCAGCAACACCGCCCGGCCGCCTTTGTCTCTCTCAGTGCTGATGTTTGCGCACACGGTAGCAGGTACTCATTTACGGCTGAGCCGACCTAGGGGAGGCCCAGACGCAACCGAAACCGATTTGGATAATCGTCACCGAATGTTGGCAGTGAGCGGGAATCAAACCCGGTGGCCTGGTTCGTAGCCGCGGTACCACCGTTTCAAATCGCTTGCACCACCGGTTCTCAAGCGCGTATCACACATATAGGAGGGCTCAAAACGATCACGAACCGCTATACAATTTAGACATTTTTACGTCACTAGGCAAGGCCCCAATGGGGCAAGTAGCAGATTTTCAGAAGCGAGTTGGTCAACTTCTTGGTTCTTTCGGTAAAGTCACGTAGAATGGAAATAATAAAATAAAATAAATCGCAGCAGCAACCACATACTCTGAAACGCGTGATGTTGATTTGTCATCATACGCTGACTCAAACGACCACTGACTCACTCACACATCATACGCTCACTCACACTACCACTGACTCACTCACTCACTCACTCATCATACACTCACTCACACTACACTGACTCACTCAAACATCATACACTCACTCACATTATACACTCACTCATCATACACTGACTCACTCATCATACTCACTCACACATCATACACTCACACACCACTGACTCACTCACACATCATACATCACTCATCATACACTCACNACATCACCANACACTCACACATCATACACTCACTCATCATACACTCATCATCATACACTCACTCATCATACCACCACTCACTCACACATCATACACTCACTCATCATACACTCACACATCATACACTCACTCATCATACNACCACTCACTCTCATACACTCACACTACACTCACACACTACACTCACTCACACANCATACACTCACTCACTCATACACTCACTCACTCATACACTGACTCANTNACACATCATACACTCACTCATCATACACTCACACATCATACACTCACTCATCATACATGACTCATAACATCATACACTCACNCATACACTCACTCACTCATACNCTGACTCACACATCAAACACTCACACATCAACACTCACACNACCANTNANTCACTCACACATCATACACTCATCATCTCATCATACACTCACTCATCATACANCACCAGACACTCACACNTCATACACTCACTCACACATCATACACTCATCATCATACACTCACTCATCANNACTCACCNACTCACTCACACTATACACTCACTCANTCATACACTCACACATCATACACTCATCATACACTCACTCATCANTAACTCACCACTCACTCATCATACACTCACTCATCATCGTACACTGACTCACATCATACACTCACTCATCATACACTCACTCACANNACATAACTCACACATCATACACTCACTCACACACATACACTCACACACACATACACTCACACACATACACTCACTCACTCATCACTCACTCATCATACACTCACTCACANACTCACTCACATCATACACTCATCATCATACACTCACATCATACACTCACTCACATACACTGACTCATNATCATACACTCACTCACATNACTGACTCACACATCATACACTCACTNACATCATACACTCACTCACATACACTCACTCATCATACACTCACTCACACAGCATACACTCACTCACANNACACACTCACACATCATACACTCACTCACACATCATACACTCACTCANCATACACTCACTCATCATACACTCACTNACTCTACACTCACTAACATACACTCANACACTCACACATCATACGCANTCACACATCATACACTCACTCACATATCACTGACTCACTCACACATTATACACTCACTCACACATCATACACTCACTCACACATCATACACTCACTNACATCATACACTCACTNACNCATACACTCACTCACATCATACACTCACAGTACACTCACACACATACACTCACTCACATCATACACTCACTCATCATACACTCACTCACACATCATACACTCACTCANCATACACTCACACATCATACACTCACTNACATCATACACTCACTCATCATACACTCACTCACATCATACACTCACTCACAATACNACCAACTCACTCACATCATACACTCACTCACACATCATACACTCACTCACATCATACACTCACTCACATACACTCACTCACATCATACACTCACTCACACTANCACCAACTCACTCACACATCATCCACTGGAGTGTCATGCTGCCAGCTATGGCTGCAAGTGTGGTGGTACATGTTATGTATACTGTTTATTGTAAAAATGACAAATCACTGTTCCTATGATTACTGTTGTTACATTGTTTTACAGCTTTATTTTGGTGAAACATCTGGTTAATCTAAATTCTCTTATGGTTGTTATTGTTGACTTTGGGATTTTTACACACAGCGTTTTAATACGATTTTTAAAAAATATTTTTGGTTTATTCAAGGATGTTTCTGTTACGTGTCGTCGCTTTAAGATGTTCTGTGTTCATATTTTGTTTGTTGCGGTTGCACCCACTTAAAAGCCGCATGGCTCACAGGCTTACCTAATACATGAACTTGAACTTGACATGTGGAAGGGAAAAATATTAACCGTAAAAACAAAGTTTTTCACTCTAAATCCTTTATATGCGTGGCGGCTAGAGTCCTCTGGCTTGAGATGCTGCCACCTATGGGTCAGATGATTCTCTGCCAGCATTAAGTAATTGTAATTAAATATTTTTTTAAAATTCCCTAAACAGTGTAAAATTTTGGAAAAAAAATCTCATGAAAATTAATTGTCACGCACAACGAGTCTGTGGGAAAATGTCAGCTCGATTGGATACGAGTGTTAAAAACGAGCGAAAGATTTGCTGGTCGTAGCGCGCAAGAAGCACGCAACCGAACTTAATATAAAGGATTTAAAAATATATTCGCCTGTGGAGGACGCGGGGATCGATCCCGCGACCTTTGGCATGGGAAGCGAGGGCACTACCAACTGCGCTACTCCACCAGGGTCTGTGGAGGGGTTACGCTCTGGGCTCTTACACTCTGACTTCAGCCAAAGCCAAGAATGAGTTATATTTGAATATATGTNAAATACATTTTTTTGCCTAAAAAGTGTACAATTTTGGGAATTTTTTTTCACGAACATTAATTGTCTGGCACAACGAGTCTGTGTGCAAATGTCAGCTCGATTGGATCACGGGAAGTGGGTTAAAAAACGAGCGAAAGATTTGCATGGTCGTAAGCAAGCAAGCGAACTTAATATAAAGGATTTAAAAACCGTAGGACCCGGCTGAAAAAATCCACGAGACCACGTGGGAAGGGAGAGAGAGAGACACGCAAACTCCAAATACACAGCAGGCGTCAGGGCTGGGATCGGGATGGCTGGACAAAAAAAAACCTTGTCCAACTCATCTTCTTGGTTCTTTTGGTAAAGTCACGTAGAAGGNAAAAAAATTAAACATAATAAAATAATTCTCACGACGTTTCGGCCACAACGCAAGCAGCCGTCCTCACCTGTTTTATTTTTATTATTTATTATTTTCCTTCTACGTGACTTTACCGAAAGAACCAAGAAGATGAATCCCTGCAGTCACGAAAGCTTTAAATATAAACTTGTCCAACTCGCTAACAGCACTTGCCCAACAGTCTCTTACAGACTGCACGGGTGATCTTTTGTCTTTGATGACTGGGAAAAAAAACCCCTGGTGATTCGTCGGATTTGCAGTTTGTACCAAAGCAAACGGCTCGTTTTCTTGCAACTAATATGCCCAATTTTTTTTNGGGGGGGGTACGCGGGAATTACCNAAGACCCCCCACCCCCACCGTGACATATTTTGTTATAGCACAATCGACAAAGCCGATACGTGATTAAATTCACCCAGGCCAATTGGGAACCAAAAAAAACCCAACCCATGTATAATATTAACTCAATTTAAATGTAAAATGTTGGGTCAGTTGTATCTCATTTCTCGTGGAAACAACCACAAAAAAGCCAGATCATGAATCTCATTGACTTTAACACGGTACGCATATACCACTTGGCATGCACGGTTCATATAGGCCTGCTGGATCCACATCGTTAGGCCCAGCCTCATCAATATACGGAGAGATGCCCTCTGGCGCCGAATAACACGGTGGCTCGGAGATGTTAACTACCTCGCCTGGTATACAGGAGGTCGTGGGTTCGATCCCGACCCTGACCATGCTGCTGTATATTTGGAGTCTGCGTGTCTCTCTCTCTCATCATCATCACGGTGGCTAGGAGATGTTAACTACCTCGCCTGGTGTGCAGGAGGTCGTGGGTTCGATCCCGACCCTGTCGCTGCTGCTGTATATTTGAGTTTGCGTGTCTCTCTCCTCATCATCATCACGGTGGCTAGGAGATGTCAACTACCTCGCCTGGTGTACAGGAGGTTGTGGGTTCGATCCCGACCCTGACGCCTACTGCTGAACATTTGGAGTTTGCGTGTCTCTCTCTCATCATCATCATGGTGGCTAGACGATGTTAACTACCTCGCCTGGTATACAGGAAGTCGTGGGTTCGATCCCGACCCTGACGATGCTGCTGTATATTTGGAGTTTGCGTGTTTCTCTCTCTCTCTTNCCCGTAGCCGCGTGGATATTTCTCTGGGTNATCTCCCCCCCCCCCCCTCTACATTGAGAATCAACGTGACGCATTTGGAGCTATTTCAGCACCAAAAATATCCACACGATGTCGATACGCCACTTTGTTGAGCTATGATTTGTGAAAGCCAGATCGACTCTGATAACACTGGTCAACAAAAAAATATGTTTTTCTGGCCTGGACTTTTGCAGCTTTTCTAGACTAATTTCAGGGTGCTGATTCCAAATCTGATCTCGATTTGCTCTATCACATCTCATTTTTATGCTATCGGCATACCCCATTTTCATTGATTTTACCCGAAATTAACTCTGTNTCGATTTAAAGCTTTCGTGACTGCAGGGATTCATCTTCTTGTTTCTTTCGGTAAAGTCACGTAGAAGGGAAGTAATAAATAAAAAAATAAAATTGGTGAGAAATGTTTTATTTTATTATTTTATTACTTCCCTTCTACGTGACTTTACCGAAAGAAACAAGAAGGTTAACTCTGTCACTTATGATTGCAAGTTGTTGCGAGTCAGTGACTGCTTTCGTGTTAAAACATGGTGCTGTATTTTTAGGATAGTGTGTTTATAATATCATTTTATGTAGATATCCACATTTATTTAATATTTTCCTTCTGCAGTTTTTTTTGAAAATGCAATATTTGATATCTCAAAAACCTGACGCGATAGACAAAAACTGATGCCAGATTTGGAATCAGCACCCCAAAAATACATTATGCCAGAAAAAGTTTGTTGACTAGTGTTAGTGATCTACGTTACTCAGTGGGGCCTTATCTGATACAATTACAAAAAAAAACAAATACGTGTTTAGTTTAAATAATTAAACACCGTGCCTAGTGGCGTCAATAGGGACCCGTCTCCTCCACTTTTCTCCGTCTCTACCCCCCCCACTCTCCCACCCTGACTTCCACTCATCCCTGGGTCGGATAAACCTCCAATGCGCTATATTCTTAGGTTTTTTCGGTAAAGTCACGTAGGTAAAAAATAAAATTAATAAAAGTAAAATAAATAAAAAATAAAAATCACGACGTTTCGGAGGCAACACAAGCTTCCGTCTTCAGGTGGAACCGTCACAGCCACGACAGCTGTATCAAGTAAATGAGAGATTACAAGAGATACCACTCTGTATATATATAAAGTGTACCGTACTTGCCCCCCCCCCCTCTCCAACCATTATATATACGGAGTGGTAGCTCTTGTAATCTCTCATTACTTGATACAGCTGTCGTGGCTGTGACGGTTCCACCTGAAGACGGAAGCTGTGTTGCCTCCGAAACGTCGTGATTTTTATTTTTTATTTTATTTTACTTTTATTAATTTTAATTTTATTTTTTACCTACGTGAAATTTTAATGTTTTATTATTATTTTATTATTTCCCTTCTTCGTGACTTTAACGAAAGAACCAAGAAGATGAATCCCTGCAGTCACGAAAGCTTTAAATCGAAATTTTATGTGTTTTATTTTTATTATTTTATTATTTCCCTTCTACGTGACTTTACCGAAAAACTAAGAATATGAATCCTTGCAGTCACGAAAGCTTCAAATCTCCAATTCGCTCTCCAGCCGAGTCAAACGTTCCCGTGTGGCAGCGAGGGAGCGAAACCCCTCCAACTCGACCTCCAGCTGCGTCTTCTACCGGAGAAGGGGGGGGGGAGAGACACGAGGGAGAGAGAGCAGAGGAGGAGAGAGGGGAGGTCGGGGAAAGATGCAAAACGGAAACATTAAGAGAAGAACTCAAAGAACCACACGGGGTCTCAAATCCCCGTTAAGGCGAACCCATTGTGTGGAGAGCCCTGGGAGCAATCACCACTGGCATTTACTTTGCACAGGGTACGGCATTGCCTGGGTTTGCAGGTCTGTGGAAAGCGGGTGTGGTGGCGTGGTGGGGTGGTACCACCGCCTATGTAAGGGTGGAAACGTGGTGGTGGTGGTGTAGCAGCAGTAGCAGCATGCCAAAGTGGATTCGATGGAATCTGCGCTTGTTAATGAATTGCACCAAACAAGCTTGGAGCGGGGAACGTTGTTTGCGAAGACTATTTTTTTTTACTAATTTATGTGTTTTCGTTTTTATTTTCACCAGTTAAGGCCCACTGGTTCTTTTGTCAGAAGCCACCTGGCAAATGGTGAACAATGAGAGCTCAACGAAAGTGGACTCTAATAGGGTTTTTCCCCTTTTTCTGGCAACAAAACTGACACCTTTTGCAAGGAATCATGTTTACATTGACCACAATACTGCAGTCAAATGCAAACAAAAAACAATACTCTGAAGGTGATGATCAGAGAGAGGGAGGGGGTTAGAGAAAAAAAAATTTACATGTCAATGAGTACGAAGAGACGCGTAGTAAAGTACGCATGCTTAGAGGGAGAAAGAAACACACTAAATTAAATAACCTAGCAAAGTATCGAAATGTTATGTAAAACGACACAGAGTCGGTCAACACACCCCTCTCTGTACCTGTGTTGCTCTCTCTATGTATCTTGGTGATATCTGTCTGCTTATATGTCTGTCTATAGTTTTCTGGTTAGATTTTATGTCGCTATTTCATTATACCTGATGATGGTTGCTTGTGTTGCAATCGAAACGTCGTATGCTATTATTTCATTTATTATTTTATCTTTATACGTGACTTTACCGAAAGAACCAAAGAATATTCCTGCAGTCACGAAAGCTAAAATTAATACTCTGATCATTTATGCATTGTCTTTGAAACTGATTGTCACACCAGAGACAGCTTTCTTTGGAGCCTCGTCTCATATGGTGTTGACCAGTGACGCCAAAATGCGCAAGTTCTAAGACAACGACTACGAGCAGGTATTGTGGTTAATGTCAACATGATTCCTTGCAAAAGGTGTCAGTTTTGTTGCCAGAAAAAAGGGAAAAACCCTATTAGTATTTTTGGTCTGGCAAAGGAGGTCCCAGATGAAAGGACTCGTCATGGTCACGTGAACATGATGGGGAATTGCCCGATGATGCTGGATGCAATTACCAGCGAAACTTCGTACTCAAATTGTAAATGTTGTGGTTTCACGCTTCAACACACCGGTGGGCTAAAGCAGTGAACTATTTGTCTTTTGTCAACGTGACACTTTTTTACTGATTGGCCGTGTCGGGTGGTCGAGGGTTACGACACATTTATAAATAACGCGATCAAACCCAAAACGTTGATTATGGATGGATAGCAGCAGTCAAAAACTCCTAACGCGTCATGTTGATCCACGCGACCACGGGGGAGAGAAAGAGACACGCAAACTCCAAATATACAGCAGGAATCAGGGTCGGGATCGAACCACGACTTCCTGTAGACCACGCGAGGTAGTTAACATCTCCTAGCCACCGTGATGATGATGAGAGAGAGAGACACGCAAACTCCAAATATACGCAGCAGGCATCAGGGTCGGGATCGCACCCACGACCTCCTGTAGACCAGGCGAGGTAGTTAACATCTCCTAGCCACCGTGATGATGATGAGAGAGAGAGAGACGCGCACCACCACCACCACCACCCCACCTCCTCCCACCCAGCTACTCACAACAAACAAACTACGTTCTGGGTCTCACATCAGCCAACGCTCTCTTAATTCCGTGGCAACATTGAGAATTAATCAACAGATCCGAGCGGTCGGTGGGCTGGGGGTGGGGGGGGATTAGCTCCGTAATGGAACTCACGAGTGCTTTGATTGAAGCAACAGCGCTCCGAAACGCTGTCCCCAGATTAATTTTTGGCGTGCCGCATCCATCTCGCCTTTAATGTTGTCCTCTTTGTTGTTGTTGATGTTGTTGTGGGCGTTGTGGGTGTTGTTGTTACAACGGAGCCGTTACGAGGGTTTAATGGTAACGTGGTGCACGGCAAATGTGGCAATGAGACCTTTTGTGCCATAATTTTTTGACAGACTGGCAAATCAACGGTCCGGGGATATTACTGCACGACTTGAGCTTGTAAGTGTTCTGATTCATCTTCTGGTTCTTTTGGTAAAGTCAAGTAGAATGGAAATAATAAATAATAAAAATAAATATAACGTAATAAATAATTATATTATATTAGTATATTATTTTATTATGTTTGATTTTTTTATTATTTATTCTTTCCATTCTACGTGACTTTACTGAAAGAACCAAGAAGATGAATCCCTGCAGTCACGAAAGCTTTAAATCGAAATTTAAAGTGTTCTGATTCTTGCATTTTGATTTGAAGCTTTCGTGACTGCAGGAATTCATACTCTTTGGTTCTTTCGGTAAAGTCACGTAGGAAATAATAAAAACATAATAAAATAATTCTCACGACGTTTAGACCACAACGCAAGCAGCCGTCCTCAGGTGAAGAACAGGTCTGTCAAGAAGACAGAGTCTGAAGGAGGGGAAAAGCGTCTTGACAAATGCAAATTCTTTTGTCAAGGCGCTCTTCCCCTCCATCCCAGCTTAAATAGTCGCTCCAAGCCTGGGGTGTGTCATTCAGACTCTGTCTTCTCGACAGACCTGTTCTTCACCTGAGGACGGCTGCTTGCGTTGTGGCCGAAACGTCGTGAGAAATATTTATTATGTTTTATTTTTATTATTTTATTATTTCCCTTCTACGTGACTTTACCGAAAGAACCAAGAAGATGAATCCCTGCAGTCACGAAAGCTTTACATCGAAATTTAATCTAAGGTTGTTCGCAGCTTCAATGCCATCGACACGATAACCCTCGTGTCTGGTTGGTGGGAATGGCTGGGCATCTGTACCAAAGAGCTTTAAAGATCATCGGATTTCTGCAACACAAATTGGTTTTGACTGCGATGCCAAGATCCCATGGGGCTCTGGCTGACCACTGACGGTGTGGCCGCACGGGGCTTGCCTCCCAGATGTGACCTGATGAGATGCCTGGTCCAGCCTCCATCGTGATGCCAAGCGACCCTGGGCTCTGACTGACCACTCGTGGTATAACTGGACAGGGTTTGCCTCCCAGATGTGACCTGATGAGATGCCTGGGTCCAGCCTCCACCGTGATGCCAAGCGACCCTGGGACTCTGGGTGGCCTACTCGTGGTGTGGCTGGACAAGTTTGCCTCCCAGATGTGACCTGATGAGATGTCTGGTCCAGCCTCCACCGTGATGCCAAGCGACCCTGGGACTCTGGCTGGCCTACTCGTGGTGTGGCTGGCAGGTTTGCCTCCCAGATGTGACCTGATGAGATGCCTGGTCCAGCCTCCACCGTGGTGCCAAGCGACCCTGGACTCTGGCTGGCCTACTCGTGGTGTGACTGGACAGGTTTGCCTCCCAGATGTGACCTGATGAGATGCCTGGTCCAGCCTCCACCGTGATACCAAGCGACCCTGGACTCTGGGTGGCCTACTCGTGGTGTGGCTGGACAGGTTTGCCTCCCACATGTGACCTGATGAGATGCCTGGTCCAGCCTCCACCGTGATGCCAAGCGACCCTGGGACTCTGGCTGGCCTACTCGTGGTATAACTGGACAGGTTTGCCTCCCAGATGTGACCTGATGAGATGGCTGGTCCAGCCTCCACCGTGATGCCAAGCGACCCTGGGCTCTGGCTGACCACTCGTGGTATAGCTGGAAAGGGTTTGCCTCCCAGATGTGACCTGATGAGATGCCTGGTCCAGCCTCCACCGTGATGCCAAGCGACCCTGGGACTCTGGCTGGCCTACTCGTGGTGTGGCTGGCAGGTTTGCCTCCCAGATGTGACCTGATGAGATGCCTGGTCCAGCCTCCACCGTGATGCCAAGCGACCCTGGACTCTGGCTGACCACTCGTGGTATAGCTGGAAAGGGTTTGCCTCCCAGATGTGACCTGATGAGATGCCTGGTCCAGTCTCCACCGTGATGCCAAGCGACCCTGGGGCTCTGCTGACCACTCGTGGTGTGACTGGACAGGTTTGCCTCCCAGATGTGACCTGATGAGATGCCTGGTCCAGCCTCCACCGTGATGCCAAGCGACCCTGGGCTCTGGCTGCCTACTCGTGGTATAGCTGGACAGGGTTTGCCTCCCAGATGTGACCTGATGAGATGCCTGGTCCAGCCTCCACCGTGATGCCAAGCGACCATGGGGCTCTGACTGACCACTCGTGGTATAACTGGACAGGGTTTGCCTTCCCAGATGTGACCTGATGAGATGCCTGGTCCAGCTCCACCGTGATGCCAAGCGACCCTGGGACTCTGTCTGGCCTACTCGTGGTGTGGCTGCACAGGTTTGCCTCCCCAGATGTGACCTGATGAGATGCCTGGTCCAGCCTCCACCGTGATGCAAGCGACCCTGGGACTCTGGCTGGCCTACTCGTGGTGTGGCTGGGCAGGTTTGCCTCCCAGATGTGACCTGATGAGATGCCTGGTCCAGCCTCCACCGTGATGCCAAGCGACCCTGGGACTCTGGCTGGCCACTCGTGGTATAACTGGACAGGGTTTGCCTCCCAGATGTGACCTGATGAGATGCCTGGTCCAGCCTCCACCGTGATGCCAAGCGACCCTGGGACTCTGGCTGGCCACTCGTGGTGTGGCTGGGCAGGTTTGCCTCCCAGATGTGACCTGATGAGATGCCTGGTCCAGCCTCCACCGTGGTGCCAAGCGACCCTGGGACTCTGGCTGGCCTACTCGTGGTGTGGCTGGGCAGGTTTGCCTCCAGATGTGACCTGATGAGATGCCTGGTCCAGCCTCCACCGTGATGCCAAGCGACCCTGGGCTCTGGCTGGCCTACTCGTGGTGTGGCTGGAAAGGTTTGCCTCCCAGATGTGACCTGATGAGATGCCTGGTCCAGCCTCCACCGTGATGCCAAGCGACCCTGGGCTCTGACTGGCCTACTCGTGGTATAACTGGACAGGTTTGCCTCCCAGATGTGACCTGATGAGATGGCTGGTCCAGCCTCCACCGTGATGCCAAGCGACCATGGGACTCTGGCTGACCAATCGTGGTATAGCTGGAAAGGTTTGCCTCCCAGATGTGACCTGATGAGATGCCTGGTCCAGCCTCCACCGTGATGCCAAGCGACCTGGGACTCTGGGTGGCCTACTCGTGGTGTGGCTGGACAGGTTCGCCTCCCAGATGTGACCTGATGAGATGCCTGGTCCAGCTCCACCGTGATGCCAAGCGACCCTGGGCTCTGGGTGGCCTACTCGTGGTGTGGCTGGACAGGGTTTGCCTCCCAGATGTGACCTGATGAGATGCCTGGTCCAGCCTCCACCGTGATGCCAAGCGACCCTGGGACTCTGTCTGGCCTACTCGTGGTGTGGCTGCACAGGTTTGCCTCCCAGATGTGACCTGATGAGATGCCTGGTCCAGCCTCCACCGTGATGCCAAGCGACCATGGGCTCTGACTGACCACTCGTGGTATAACTGGACAGGGTTTGCCTCCCAGATGTGACCTGATGAGATGCCTGGTCCAGCCTCCACCGTGATGCCAAGCGACCCTGGGACTCTGGTGGCCTACTCGTGGTGTGGCTGGGCAGGTTTGCCTCCCCAGATGTGACCTGATGAGATGCCTGGTCCAGCCTCCACCGTGGTGCCAAGCGACCCTGGGCTCTGGTGGCCACTCGTGGTGTGGCTGGACAAGTTTGCCTCCCAGATGTGACCTGATGAGATGCCTGGTCCAGCCTCCACCGTGGTGCAAGCGGCCTTGCGGCTCTGGCTTGCCTACTCACGGTGTGGCTGGAACGGGTTTGCCCTCTCACCCCCCACACCCCAGGTGTAATGCAATGTACCAGCAGGGGGGGTATGACCTCGCGGTTGGCTTAAGGCGTACGGAGCCGTTACGTCTATCCGTGTGCGCTGTGCAAAGGGTTGGAATGCGGTACGGTACGACATGACGGTACGGGAGAGTGCGGGTCTCGAAATTTGGTTTGTGTTGATATCACGAGTGATTTGCATGACTATTTATTTTTATTTCGATTTAAAGCTTCTTTCGTGACTGCAGGGATTCATCTTCTTGGTTCTGTCGTAAAGTCACGTAGAANGGAAATAATAAATAATAATAANAACATTAAAATTTCGATTTAAAACTTTCGTGACTGCAGGGATTCATCTTCTTGGTTCTTTCGGTAAAGTCACGTAGAAGGGAAGTAATAAATAATAAATATTTATTCTGTTTTATTTTTTTATTGTATTGCTTTTCTACGTACTTTACCGAAAGAACCAAGAAGATATTTTTTTATTGTTTGTTGTTGTGAACTTCTGACCCGTGCCTTCACTGGGACATCCAAAAATAGCTTCATAGCTCATCGGTCTCCTGCAGAGTAACTGCATATTGTTTCTGAAACACTTTGCTCCCCGACGGACCACACTTCGCCACGTGGTCAGTGCAGTTTGGTGAAGAAAACTATGACTTTAATATATTTTTAAAACATGTTCCAGGTAAGGCNCACTGAGTTGTATATCATTACTTTATATTAAGTTCGCTTGCTGCTNGCTTGCATGCTTGCTTGTACGACCGTGCAAACATTTCGGTCGNTTTTTAACCCACTTCCCGTGATCCAACGAGCTGACNTTTCACACAGACTCGTTGTGCAGACAAATGTTCTGAAATTTTTTTTCCAAATGTTTAGGGAAAACAAACAAAAAATTAATTACCAATTGTTTAATACTGTGTAGACAATCATCTGACCCATAGGGACGCCATCTAAGCCAGAGGACGAGAGGACTCTAGCCGCCANGCATATAAAGGATTATAGTGAAAAACTTTGTTTTTACGGGTTATACTTATTTTTCAGATCGACCCCACAGGTGATGATCAAAGAAGTGGATCATCATCATCTCATGTGGAAAGACGCAGGCAAACTCTAAACGTGCGTTCTAAATGTGGAGGGAAAAAACGGAGGACCCGGGGAAAGTCCACGCGGCCACGGAGAGAGAGACACGCAAACTCCAAATATAGAGGGTCAGGGTCGGGATCGAACCCACAACTCCTGCACACCAGGCGAGGTAGTTAACATACCACGGAGGAGAGAGACACGCAAACTCCAATATACAGCAGGCGTCAGGTCGGGATCGAACCCACGACCTCCTGTATACCAGGCGAGGTAGTCAACATCTCCACGGGAGAGAGACACGCAAACTCCAAATATACAGCAGGCGTCAGGGTCGGATCGAACCACGACCTCCTGTATACCAGGCGAGGTAGTCAACATCTCACCACGNAGAGAGAGAGACACGCAAACTCCAAATATACAGCAGTGTCAGAGTCGGGATCGAACCACGACCTCCTGTAGACCAGGCGAGGTAGTCAACATCTCACCACGGAGAGAGAGAGACACGCAAACTCCAAATATACAGCAGACATCAGAGTCGGGATCGAACCACGACCTCCTCTAGACCAGGCGAGGTAGTCAACATCTCACCACCGTGATGGAGAGAGAGAAACACGCAAACTCCAAATATACAGCAGGCGTCAGGGTCGCGATCGAACCACGACCTCCTGTATACCAGGCGAGGTAGTTAACATCTCACCACGGAGAGAGACACACAAACTCCAAACATACAGGAGGCCTTAATTCTAGATTGAAGCTTTCGTGACTGCAAGGATCAACTCTTATTTCGGAAAGTCAGTGACACGAAAAAACCAAACATACAGCAGGCGTCAGGGTCGGGATCGAACCCACGACCTCCTGTAGACCAGGCGAGGTAGTTAACATCTCNTACCACGGAGAGAGAGAGACACACTTCAAATATACAGCAGGCGTCAGGATCAGGACGAACCCACGACCTCCTGTATACCAGGCGAGGTTGTTAACATCTCACCACTAGCCACCGCGACGCCCCTTAAATCGGTGTTTGGCCTCCTCGAAGGTGGACTCAGCCTCAAATGTGTTCGTACGAATGNTGAACTTTTTCGCCGTACGTAGCCAACCGATTTTAATCGGATCAGTGTTAGTCTCATGGGCAGTGTTNAGTCTATGGCAGTGTAGTCTATGGGCAGGTAGTCTATGGGCAGTGTTAGTTATGGCAGTGTTAGTCTATGGGCAGTGTTGAGTCTATGGGCAGTGTTGAGTTCTATGGCAGTGTTAGTCTATGGGGCAGTGTTGAGTCTATGGGCAGTGTTAGTCTAGAGTGGCAGTGACTTGAGTCTATGGGCAGTGTTACGTCTCTGGCAGTGTTAGTCTATGGTAGTGTGAGTCTCTGGCNGTGTTGAGTCTATGGGGTGTTTAGTCTATGGTAGGTTGAGTCNAGGTAGAATGTTACGTCTTAGGCAGTGTGACCGTCTAGGCAGGAGTTATGGCATTGAGTCTATGGGGCATGTTAGTCTATGGCATGTTAGTCTCTGGGCAGTGTTAGTCTATGGTGTGTAGTCTCTGGCAGTGTTGAGTCTATGGGTAGTGTTGAGTCTATGGTAGTGTTAGTCTATGGTAACCGTGTTAGTCTATGGCAGTGTTAGTCAGGCAGTGTTAGTTATGGCAGTGTTAGTCTATGGCAGTGTTGAGTCTATGGCAGTGTTAGTCTATGGCAGTGTAGTCTATGGGCAGTGTTAGTCTATGGCAGTGTTGAGTCTATGGGCAGTGTTAGTCTATGGCAGTGTTAGTCTATGGCAGTGTTAGTCTATGGCAGTGTTAGTCTATGGCAGTGTTGAGTCTATGGGCAGTGTTAGTCTATGGGTAGTGTTGAGTCTATGGGCAGTGTTGAGTCTATGGGCAGTGTTAGTCAATGGGCAGTGTTGAGTCTATGGTAGTGTTAGTCTATGGTAGTGTTAGTCTATGGTAGTGTGAGTCTATGGTAGTGTTAGTCTATGGTAGTGTTAGTCTATGGCAGGTTGAGTCTATGGGTAGTGTTAGTCTATGGGTAGTGTGAGTCTATGGGTAGTGTTGAGTCTATGGCAGTGTTAGTCTATNGGTAGTGTTAGTCCATGGGTAGTGTTGAGTCTATGGCAGTGTTAGTCTATGGTAGTGTTGAGTCTATGGCAGTGTTAGTCTATGGAGTGTTGAGTCAATGGCAGTGTTAGTCTATGGGTAGTGTTAGTCTATGGGTAGTGTGTCTATGGCAGTGTTAGTCTATGGTAGTGTTAGTCTATGGGTAGTGTTGAGTCTATNGGTAGTGTTAGTCTATGGGTAGTGTTAGTCTATGGCAGTGTTGAGTCTATGGGTAGTGTTGTCTATGGGTAGTGTTGAGTCTATGGTAGTGTTGAGTCTATGGGCAGTGTTGAGTCTATGGTAGTGTTAGTCATGGTAGTGTTGAGTCTATGGCAGTGTTGAGTCTATGGTAGTGTTGAGTCTATGGCAGTGTTGAGTCTATGGGCAGTGTTGAGTCAATGGGCAGTGTTGAGTCTATGGTAGTGTTAGTCTATGGTAGTGTGTCTATGGCAGTGTTGAGTCTATGGGTGTGTTAGTCTATGGTAGTGTTTAGTCTATGGGTAGTGTTAGTCTATGGGAGTGTTAGTCTATGGCAGTGTTGAGTCTATGGTAGTGTTAGTCTATGGGCAGTGTTGGTCTATGGTAGTGTTGAGTCTATGGGTAGTGTTAGTCTATGGTAGTGTTAGTCTATGGGCAGTGTTGAGTCTATGGGCAGTGTTAGTCTATGGGCAGTGAATTCGCTGCAATTTTGACTTAAAACTTTCGTGACTGCAGGAATTCATATTTGTTAGATTGGTAGNAATAATAAATGAATAGATGTTTCATTAAAAACTTTTTTTATTTCTCTTTTTTATTTTAAATTTTCTATCCACGTGACTTTTACCGAAAGAACCACGAATACGAATTCGCTGCAGTCGCGAAAGTTTCGAGTCAAAATAAAAAAAACAACGAAAGTTTTTCTTTGCGGGGGGAGTGGTGGGTGGGGGAGGTCTGAGGCAGTGAGGANGGGGGGGGGGTGAGTAGGTCAGAGNCCCCCCCCCCCCACACACACATTGCCTCTCGTGTCCGCCAGCGGCGAAGCATAAACGAGCTTCCTCGTGTAGCGAACGGCGCTTTGGTAGTTGTAGACATGAGAGGGGGGGTGGATGGATGGTCTGAGCTGTCTGCTTATATGTCTGTCTATGTAGTTATCTGGTTCTGTGTTTGATCTGTCTCTCAAATTTAGCATTCTCAGGAAGAACGTAATCAACCAGGTAGGGTCTTCTTGGTTCTTTCGGTAAAGTCACGTAGAATGGAAATAATAAAAATAAAACATAATAAATAATTCTCACGACGTTTCGGCCACAACGCAAGCAGCCGTCGTCAGGTGAAGAACAGGTCTGTCGAGTCTGAATGAACACCCAGGATTGGAGCGTCTATTTAAGAAGATGAATCCCTGCAGTCACGAAAGCTTTAAATCGAAATTTTATTACGTTTTANTTTTATTATTTTATTATTTCCCTTCTACCTGACTTTACCGAAGAACCAAGAAGATGAATCCCTGCAGTCACGAAAGCTTTAAATCGAAATTTAACCAGGTAGGGTGTTGACTGTTATGTTACCCGACTCTCTGTTGTATTACATTACATTTCTAAGTCTACTAGATTTGTGTTTCTATTTCATTTATACCTGATGATGGTTGCTTGTGTTGCAATCGAAACGTCGTATGCTAGTATTTCATTATTATTTTCTCTTTATACGTGACTTTACCGAAACAACCAAAGAGTCATTCCTGCATATTCTTAGGTTTTTAAAGTAAAATAAAAATAAAAATAATTTATTTAAAAAAGATATTTTACTTTTAAAAATTTTATTAATTTTTTTACCTACGTGACTTTACCGAAAAAAACCCAAGAATATGAATCCTTGCACTCACGAAAGCTTAAAATCTAGTCTGAGCTGAGCTCCTCAGCGGAAGGAAGCCTCCTTCGAGACCAGCCTCGCGAGAGCCTCTCCATCTGCATATGAAAAGTGCAACGCGAGAGAGAGGGGGGGGGGCACGGGGGGCCCCAAAATGCCACGACCCTCCAGCCACGTGGAGGGGTGAGGGGGGGCTGGGAAAGAGGCTGCTGTCAAGGCGGTCACGGTTAAGAGCACTCCCAGCCCCGGGCTATGACTATGGTTTACCCCCCCCCCCTTACCCCCTACCCCCCACTAACCCCGNCCCCCCCGGGACCCAACCAAACTCGTGTGATGTGACCCCCCCCCACCCCCCCGTTACCCTGAAGTCGATGAGATGCCCCAGGCTTTGAGTTATAAAACTATCGACGCGTTTTACATTTTCATTTTTATGTTATCAGGTAAGGCTCCACTGTAGCCGCGTAGTTATTTTTTGTAAGAAGCTACTCGGCTACTAGAGTTGATCAGAAGCCGAATCAGAGGATTTCTACTGCAGGAGGTTATCCGATGAGATGTGAAGCGTTTCTTACTGGTAGGAAACTCCTGGTTACACCAGCCCACAGGGGATTATTGTGTCCGTCCGTCCGTCGTGAAGGGAGGGGCTGGTGGGGAGGGAGGGCTGGGTGGGAGGGTGGCTNGGTGGGGTGGGAGGGAGGGCTGGGGGGGAGGAGGGCTGGGTGGGAGGGAGGGTGGGGAGGGGGGAGGGCTGGTGGGGAGGGAGGGTGGGTGGTGGGGAGGGCTGGAGGGGAGGTGCGAGGGGCTGGGTGGGAGGGTGGGTGGTGGGGTGGGCTGGGTNGGGGGGGCTGGTCACCCCGTGTGCCCTTATAAAACTCAACGTTTAACCTACTCACGCCGGCTTGTGCCCGCCCTCACAGTCGGGCATATTTGCGGAATACACCACGCCGCCGTTGACCCTGCAGGCCATTGACCGAGCAACCCGACGTTCCTACCAGCTCCCTCCGCAGGAGAATGTGTTTTAACCCACAGATTGTCCAGTCGGGGCCACGGGATCTGAACGTACAACAACAAAACAATGATGAAAGGTAAACNAATAATATATATACAAATAACATATACAAATTTAAATAATCCATTTTTGTAGTCTTATCAGGTAGAGCCCACTGAGATATTCGCCTATTTTGCAGAAGCGACGTGGCCACGGATGACAGCTCAACGCTAGCGGCTTCCCATCATCGGGTGGAAATTCACAGCAACAAATAACTCTCAACACGTGATTTGTTGATTGCAAATGTGGAGAGAAAAAACTCAGATAGAACCGGAGGAACACCATTGGTACCTCATTTACCAGTAAAAAATATATGATAATTGGTTTGACGCCAAAAGGCGCACAACTCAAAGACAATGCACCATCAGAGTATGAGAGCTGTAAATACTTACCCTGAGCTCTCATACTCTGATGGTGCATTGTCTTTGAGTTGTGCGCCTTTTGGCGTCATCTGGTCCAACACCATGTGAGACTAGGCTCTAAGGAAAGCTGGACAGTGCACATTATCAGAGTTATGTTTTTTGTTTGCATTTTGACTGCAGGTATTGTGGTCTATGTAAACATAACTCCTTATAAAAAAGGTGTCAGTTTTGTTGCCAGATAGAAGGGTAAAAAACAAATATCATATTTTTACTGGCAAAGGATTTCCAATGGTGTAAATGCTTACCCGAGCTCTCATACTCTGATGGTGCATTGTCTTTGAGTTGTGCGCCGGCGTCATCTGGTCCAACACCATGTGAGACTAGGCTCTAAGGAAAGCTGTCTCGGGTGTGGACCAATCAACTTCAAGGACAGTGCACATTATCAGAGTGATGTTTTTTGTTTGCATTATGACTGCAGGTATTGTGGTCAATGCAAACATGACTCCTTGTAGAAAAGGTGTCAGTTTTGTTGCCAGATAAAAGGGTAAAAAACCAATTATCAACCGGAAGAACGTATGTGGCATTGTCCTAAAACAAAAATACAAACTACGTTTTATTTATTAATACCAGATAAGAAGGTCCACTGATCTCCTATATAGTTATTTTATCAGAAGCGACCATCGCCACCACAAAGGAGGGATTGTCATCATCATCAGGTCTAAAATGTATAGCAGCCGAATATTCTAAACGCGTGACGTTGATTCGAAACGTGGAGGGAAAAACCGCAGGTCCGGAGAAAAATCCACGCGACCACGGGAGAAAGCGAGAGAGAGAAACGCAGACTACAATTATAATTATACAGCAGGCGTCAGTGTCCGGATCGAACCCACGACCTCCTGTATACCAGGCGAGGTAGTTAACATCTCCTAGCCACCGTGGTGAGAGAGAGATAAGAGAGACACGCAGACTCCAACTATACAGCAGGCGTCAGGATCGGGATCGCACCCACGACTTCCTGTATACCAAGCGAGGTAGTTAACATCTCCTAGCCACCGTGATCATGATTGTGATAGAGAGAGGCACGCAAACTCCAAATATACAGCAGCAAGCGTCAGGATCGGGATCGCACCCACGACTTCTTGTACACCAGGCGAGGTAGTTAACATCTCATAGCCACCGTGATGATGATGATGAAGAGAGAGAGACACGACACACAGAGAGCTCATGGAGCGAGCAGAGATGATCTGTGCACGTGCCATCGGGAAGTCATCCACATTATGCAAGGGGCTTTCTGAGAATCACGTAAGTGGAGAGGCCACGCTACGTTGCGTTCGCGCGATGGTTTTTTGATGGACTCCACACCGCACTTTTGGCAGGGGCAAATAAGGTCAAGATTCGGTGTTGAGGGAAGGGGTTGGTCGTGGTGGCCGCTGGAATCCGCGCCTCCTGTGGATGGCGGCGAAAACTGGGAAAATACATCTTCTTTCGGTAAAGTCACGTAGAATGGAAATAATAAAATAATAAAAATAAACATAATAAAATAATTTTTTTATTTTTTATTTTATTTTTTCCATTCATCTTCTTGGTTCTTTCGGTAAAGTCACGTAGAATGGAAATAATAAAATAATAAAAATAAAACATAATAAAATAATTCTCACGACGTTTCGGCCACAACGCAAGCAGCCGTCCTCAGGTGAAGAACAGGTCTGTCGGAAAGACAGCGTCTGAATGACACACCCAGGCTTGGAGCGTCTATTTAAGCTGGGAGGGAGAGCGCCTTGACAAAATAATTTGCATATCAAGAGGAATTTAGCATATTTATGGGAAATGCAGATATGCGATTAGTACTACTTGTGAAATGCGTAATTTGGCGGTCCAAGCCTGGGGTGTGTCATTCAGACGCTGTCTTCTCGACAGACCTGTTCTCCACCTGAGGATGGCTGCTAGCGTTGTGGCCGAAACGTCGTGAGAATTATTTTATTATGTTTTATTTTCATTATTTATTACTTCCCTTCTACGTGACTTTACGAAAGAACCAAGAAGACATCAACAACTCGCGTGGACAAATGTCAGCGTGTCAACCCGAACCCACGTTCGACCCATCGGGAGCCCCCACCGTTCCGCGTCTCGGCGTGAACGCGTGTTGCTGGCTCCAGCGGTCAGCGCCACGAAGCCGGGCGACTAGGTCGGCTCAGCCTCAAGTGAGCAGCCGGGTGCGGTCATCTTCTGCCAGCAAACTAGGGCTATGTGACACGGAGGGTGCCACTCGCTAACAGCACTTGCGCTAAGGGCTAGACGGGAGATGTTTGTCTTCGTGTGAGTGAGTGTGGGGAGCGGTGGTGTAGCGGTTTGCACGGCGCTGCGTCACGAACCTCGACACCTCGAGTTCGATTCCCGCTCACGGCCAACACCAGAGACTATTATCTGAAGCGGTTCTGGGCCTCCCTAGTTCGGCTCGGCCTCAAATGAGCAACTGGGTGCGGTGTTCATGATGGAGGTTTTTTTCGGGAGGAGCGTGGGGAGCATTTGGAAGTATCCAGCAGCATCCCCAATGCCTCGCGTGACGACGATGATGATGATGATGCTGCTACGTCGAGGCAGCCGCTATAATCGCTTGTTCCCAGTTATTTCCGTCGACTCGATCGCGTGTGCATCCAATTCGCATCCGCGTTCCAAAAGTAACGCGTTCCCCTCGTACATCCATTGCGTTATATCCAATTTGCAATATGCAAACGCGCATTCTGGGAGAACGGACTTCACGTACCTATGTTGAACATCTATTTGTAGGTTCCGGGGAAGGACAACCAACTAAATGCCAAAAGCAGTTCTGAAGAAAATTCGTTTGTTAATCGCGATGATTAACAAGTATAACCCGTAAAAACAAAGTTTTTCACTATAAATCCTTTATATGCGTGGCGGCTAGAGTCCTCTCGTCCTCTGGCTTGAGATGGCTGCCACCTATGGGTCAGATGATTGCATGCAGCATTAAGCAATTGGTAATTAAATATAATTTTTTGTCTTTAAAAGTGTAAAATTTTGGAAAAAATTTTCACGAACATTAATTGTCTCGCACAACGAGTCTGTGTGAAAATGTCAGCTCGATTGGATCACGGAAGTGGGTTAAAAAACGACCGAAAGATTTGCACGGTTGTAAGCAAGCAAGCACGCAAGTGAACTTAATACAAAGGATTTAAAAAGTGCCACAGCTCCCAGCGGCTTCCTCATATCGCAAGGAAGAACATTCCAGATGGCGCAGAAGCAGCCCATCTGAAAGCGCCATGCGACCACGTGGTGACCGCCATCTTTGTTCGACGGTTGAACCAAAGCCGCCGCTGCTGCTGTTGCTGCGAGGATGACGAGCGGACTTCACGTGATGTGATGGATCATGCTCCTTGATCGAGATCAGCCGCGGTATTGTCGTTGGTTCGCTTGGGTGAGCACTTTGCGTTGTGACAAAGGGGCCATCCATAAATGACGTCAGTGATTTTGGACGATTTTTGACCCCTTCCCCCCTCGTCACCGGCGTCAAAAAGTCAGACCCCCCCCCCTCTCAATATGACGCCACAAAGCTCTGCCCCCCTCCCCCCAAAACCATATTTTGAAAAAAAAAACATTCTTCAAATCGCTTTAAACTATTGTCATTGTAGTGCGTGTTTAATGTGGCGCTGCACTCTGATGTTGTAGGAGAAAACACATTAAAAGGAGGCTTTGGAAAGCTTAAATTTAGCATAAAATGCACTTGCAAATATTCATCGTTAACTAAAACTGCAGATGTTCAGAATATTAAGTTGAAATTATCTTATAATTATAAAATATTAAAAGTAATTATAACTTTAAAAAAACTTGAAACTTTGTAGTAGAACGAAGCAAAACGGAGAGTACAATTGCAACAATCATATATTCATTCCACAGAATGAAAAGCCCTGGTAGAATCATTAGAATCAAAGTGTTTAATAACAATCGTTAAAAAAACGTTCAAAATGTATGCCTCTCCATTCTCCCATGGAGAAGCAAAATGTTTCTTCATGGAACAAATAAAAGGTGACCTTAGTAAATTTTAATAATCAAATAGTTAACATTGAAAATTCATCAAAATTAGTGTTGTAACAATTCTATTTTTTTAAAGTTGCGCATTTCATGTGACGTCACATTTCTCTACCCTCCCCCCTCGTCACACATCGTCATAAATGTCTGACCCCTCCCCCCCCCTAGGCGTGACGTCATTTATGGACGCGTCACAATGACGCGTCTCAATTGGAAATTTGCGAGTTCAAATCCTGCCCAGGCTCAACGCAGTGGCGGCTCCTGCAAAATCTCTCAGGGGGGCAAATGTCTGGATGATTGATAAGGATAAGGTCCACCCATGCAATGGATAAATTAACAGCTTAAGCATGTAAAGGCAACTTCACTTCTTTAATATTAATGAAAAATAAAGTGACTCTTACAATACATCTCCTTGTTTGTTTCTATACTCACTATTATTACAATCCACTCAGTTTCTTTTATTAAAGATTCCACTAGGTGGCGACAAATAATATTGTTGACTGAAACGTGCTTACGTATGATGACGTAAGCACGTTAGGCGAGCCCTCCCGGAAGCCGTAAAGAATGCATTGCAGCGCCCCCGTTCGAAAAAAAACATCTTTGAATGTAAGTCTATGGGAACACGGGCGATTCTCAGCCGGAGTGAAATCGCCCAAAAAGAGGCGGTACTCCACAGAACGTGACATGACGCTGATTGGACTATATCCAGAGGCACAGTGACGGCTGAGATTGGTGGTGCGTCGCCCAATCGCCCTAATGAAGAAACCGCCCCTGCTCAAGCGTCCTGTAACGATAAAACTCCACGATGCAAAAAGTCAACGGTCAGTGGCTTGCCTACGACGAGACTCGCCCCCTCCATAAGAATGTGGAGTTTCCAGCACTGGCATTATTGCCACGCACCGGTGGTTCAGCGGTTAGGAGCGAGCGAGTCACAGCGGGTTCAGTTCCCGACGGGTGGTTGCCAATTGGTTTTTTACCCTTCTATCTGGCAACAAAACTGACACCTTTTTAAATCCTTTATATTAAGTTCGCTTGCTTGCTTGCGTGCTTGCTTGCTTGCGTGCTTGCTTGCTTAGGACCGTGCAAATCTTTCGGTCGTTTTTAACCCACTTCCCGTGATCCAATCGAGCTGACATTTTCCACACAGACTCGTTGTGCGTGACAATTAATGTTCGTGAAAATGCCAAAATTTTACACTTTTTAGGACAAAAATATTATTTTAATTAAATTCTAATGAATGCAATCATCTGACCCATAGGTGGCAGCCATCTCAAGCCAGAAGACGAAAGGACTCTAGCCGCCACGCATATAAAGGATTTATAGTGAAAAACTTTGTTTTTACGGTTATACTTATTACCTTTCCTTAGAGCCTAGACTCTAAGGAAAGCTGTCTCGGGTGTGGACCAATCAACTTCAAGGACAGTGCATTTTGTTTGTATTTGACTGAGGTATTGCGGTCATGCAAAATGACTCCTTGTAAAAAGGTGTCAGTTTTGTTGCCGGATAGAAGGGTAAAAAAACTATCATATTTTCTGGCAAATGAGGTTCCCAGGTGGGTGGTTGCCGTTAGCCATCATTGTTTCAGTGTGAATACAATTTCTTAGTACCACTTTGCGGGGAATAACGCGTTCCCACTATTGATGATGTCCCGTCATCATGGGATTTCACACACCGGCAGAGGCTGTATATAGGAGCGAGCACTGCCCTCCGCAATGTTCAGCGGAGCGGAAATCGCTTAGATTTTCACTCAAGACGAACCACAGAGAATGAAACCTTTGGCTGTGTTTACATCAATGTTATTGAACATTGCTGCCATATGCGACGGCCTATTTGGTTCTTTATCTTCACGATTTAGCTATTATTATTATTTATTTTGCCTTGTGATTCAGTTTTCTCCTGAAATCCCATCAGTTCTCAGTGGGAGGGGAGAGGGGGTCAGTGGTAACGCTTGTGCCTCATAGCGAGACAGACAGAGAGAGAGGAGAGCCTGGGTTCAATTCTAGAAACCGGTGCCCCTTTTTTTGGGGAGTTTGGATGTCTTCCTCTGTTCTGCAACAATTTTCGTCCGGGCTCTTCTCTTTCTTCTAATTGCAAGTAAAAAAAAAAACAAGCAACAGAACTAGTATTGGCCAAACGTGTCATATTGTGGGGAAAACTACCTGAAATTCACTCAAATTGGCATCACACATCAGCAGCAGTGGTGGCGGCATTACCAACTACTACGGAAACCTCGCAGGACCTTTGTGACCAGAAATATCTTGAGACTCAGCGACCATTTCCTGGATAGGAAAGTTGAGTCGAAATGAACAATGAAATTCTAAAACATGTTTTTTTTTTATTTCAGGTAAGGCCCCACTGAACTATAGAACTCTTTTTCGAAACGACCTGGTCACCACAATGATAGTCTTCTTGGTTCTTTCGGTAAAGTCACGTAGAATGGAATAATAAAATAATAAAAATAAAACATAATACAAATAATTCTCACGACGTTTCGGCCACAACGCAAGCAGCCGTCCTCAGGTGAAGAACAGGTCTGTCGAAAAGACAGCGTCTGAATGTGTCTTTCCCGCCTGTCACCTGAGGATGGCTGCTTGCGTTGTGGCCGAAACGTCGTGAGAATTATTTTATTATGTTTTATTTTATTATTTTATTATTTCCATTCTACGTGACTTTACGAAANAACCAAGAAGATGAATCCCTGCAGTCACGAAAGCTTTAAATCGNAACACAATTATAGCTCAACAAAGTGGCTCATCATCTTCATCGTGTGCAAATTTCGTTTGGTTCTCAATACACTACTGCACTATACACGACTATTCCACCTGAAGACGGAAGCTTGTGTTGCCTCCGAAACGTCGTGATTTTTTTTTTTTTATTTTACTTTAATTAATAACTTTTAAATTTTTTTACCTACGTGACTTTACCGAAAAAACCTAAGAATATGAATCCTTGCAGTCACGAAAGCTTCAAATCTAGAATTAAGGACATGCAAACTCCAAACGTATAGGCATCGTCAGGGTCGAGATCGAACCCACGACATCCTGATTACCAGGCAGAGGTCGCAACGGGTACCCGTACCGGCCGCACCAGGGTCGCAAACAGGTAGTACCCGGCCGGGTACGGGGCCGTACCCGATACCCGTACCCTACCCGTACCCGTACCCGGCCGGGTACGCGTAGCCGGGTATCGGGTAGGGTACGGGTATTGGGTACCCGATTGCGACCTCTGGGATGAAGCCATGTTGCAGGCGCGGTGGGTTGATTCTAGGAACTTGAATTGTGAGTAGAGACAAGACGTTGGGAAATGAGTGACGGTGACTCACCAGTGACTCACGGCTACCCGTACCCGTACCGGCCGTAGCCGGGTCGGTAGGGTACGGGTACGTGTACCCGATTGCGACCCTGTAACCAGGTGTGCGGCGGGCTGGGTACGTTTGCATGGCAGAGGTGCGTGGGGGGGCCCTATCTGAGACATCAACATTTTTCCGAGCTTTCACTTGAGGTTTTTCATAAAAGTTTTTGTGGCATTGCTTAAATTGACTTTTGAGCTGATTCATGCTTTACGTGGCAGAGAACATTGAATACATTAAATACAATCTTGATTTGAAGCTTTCGCCACTGCAGGAATCCATACTCTTTGGTTCTTTCGGTAACGTCACGTAGGTAGAAAATAATAATAATAGGACACGACGTTTCGATCGCAACCCAATTAAATATTTGTTCAGCAGTTCCACTGCTGGTTTCTTATTTTAAAACCTTTATATTAAGTTCGCTTGCGTGCTTGCTTGCTTACGACCGTGCAAATCTTTCGGTCGTTTGTTAACCCACTTCCCGTGATCCAATCGAGCTGACATTTTGCACACAGACTCGTTGTGCGAGACAATTAATGTTCGTGAAAATGTTTTCAAAATTTTACACTTTTAGGGAAAACAAATTAAATATGTAATTACCAATTGCTTAATACTGGCAGACAATCATCTGACCCATAGGTGGCAGCCATCTCAAGCCAGAGGACGAGAGGACTCTAGCCGCCACGCATATAAAGGATTTATAGTGAAAACTTTGTTTTTACGGGTTATACTTATTCTGGAGGAGGACCGCTTGTGTTGCGATCGAAACGTCGTGATCTATTTTTTTTTTCTACCTACGTGACTTTACCGAAAGAACCAAAGAGTATTATTAAATACATTTAAGGTTAGATAATTGAAATGTGTGTAACCGAATTAAATGTTGTGCTGCATGCCGTAGATAATTGTATATTTAAACGCCCTCAATTTTCGAGAACTTACAAGCGTGGCGCGAACACGGAGTCGTTGAAGCGTTATTCATAATCAGCATATTTATTTGTAGTAATCCGATTAGCTGTACAATTCTTGTTCCACGAGCGTTACAACNAAAAACAGTTTAAAAACACGTCGGAGTGAAAATTATTAAACATACAAATACATGTCGTTTAAAGCTTTCGTACTCGGGATTCATATTCTTGTTCTTTCGGTAAAGTCAGTAGAAGGGAAATAATAAAATAAAATACAAATGATAAAAATTTATNTATGTAAAGCTTTTGACGACAGGAATTCATATTCTTGGTTCTTTTGGTAAAGTCACGTAGAAGGGATAATAAAAATAAAATAAAACATAATAAAAAATTCTCACGGTCGGCCACAAGCAAGCACGTCCTCAGGTGAAGAACAGGTCTGTCGGAAAGACAGCGTCTGAATGAACCATTTATTTAATATTTTTCATTCATTCAGATTTAAGCTGTTTCCTGAGGACGGCTGCTTGGTTGTGGCCGAAACGTCGTGAGAATNATTTTATTATGTTTTATTATTTCCCTTCTCGTGACTTTCCGGCCAAGAAGGAAGCAGCCGTCTTCAAATGAAGAAGATCTCTGTCAGATAAACACTCTGAACAAGCTCTGTTAGTGAACACACTACACACATACACACACAATCTAACCGACAAAATTGCTCACCACGTGAAGTGTCCTCCTGCCTTAAACGACGTCAAGAACATTATTCAAGCGCGTACAAAACGAAAGACCTTTTGCTTCAACGTGACAACCGAACGATTAAAGAACCTGAAGCCTTGCAGCCACGAATTCTACAGATCCTCAACGAAGATAGATTACACCGGCAAGGAGTCGTGGAGCACGGTGTGTGTGTGACGGTCAGTGCTACGCTCCGCTAAGAAATCTACTCGGGTATAAAAGTGGTGACTATTTGAACGGTCCTCCTCCCTAGTCGACTCAGCCTCATGAGTAGCTGGTGCGGTGCGTTAAAAACATCGTGCTGGGGACAAAGGCGGCCGGGCGTGTTTGCTGGCCACCCACCCCTCGTGTGCCATTGCTGGCTTCATAGGTTCCTCAACGCCCTAGTCTGTTAAGGTTATGCGGGGATCTTTGTCTTTTCTTGTTTGTGTCTGTGTGGGTGTAGTGGTTAGCGCGGTGCTGCGCTACGAACCCGGCGACCCGAGTATGCTCACGAACCACCGATGACGATTATTTGAACTGGCCTTGGGCCTCGACTAGGTCGACTCAGCCTCAAATGAGTACCCGGTGTAGTGTGTAAACATCGCCACTAGGGAGACAAAGGCGGCCGGGCGTGTGCTGGCCACCCACCCCCTCGTGTGCCGTGCTGGACTTCATAGGTGCTCGCTAAACAGCACTTGCCCCAACAGTCTGTCAAGGCTACACGGGAGATCTTTGTCTTCGTGTGTGAGTGAGTGTGGGGAGCGGTGGTGTAGCGGTTAGCGCTGCGCTACGAATCCGGCGACCCCGAGTTCAATTTTTCCCCGCTCACGGCCAACCAACGCCGGTGAAGATTATCGGAACCTAGGTCGACTCAGCCTCAAATGGAGTAACATTGTACGGCGTGTAACAACATCGCTACTGGGGAGACAAAGGCGGCCGGGCGTGGTTGCTGACCACCCACCCCTGGTGTGCCGTAGGCCGGCCTTCATAGGTGTTACTCGCTAACAGCACTTGCCCCCACAGTCTGTCAAGGCTATACGGGGATCTTTGTCTGTATGCGTGCCTCTGGCTAGAACACGTGTAAGTGTGTGGGTGTCAAGGTGTTCCTCCCCCCCACCCCCCCTGGGTGAGTCTGAACTTCGCATTCATTCCGTCTTACAAACCAAAGATCCCCCGTATCTCTCTCTCTCTTGTTCGTTCATCAAAGTTGATGATGACCATGGCACGTTAGTCATTTTGTTGGGTTTGACGAGTGCGCAGATGACTGAAGAGGCCAATCCGATCCCGGAGTTCTCTGTGGCACACTGGACAGGTCAGGGAGGATGTAGAGCTCTGAGGTGCAGCCACATGTCCTTCCTTGGTAGATTTGCGCTGCTGCTCTTCAAGATAGCACAGGAGTGTCTCCTACTCTCACAGAGGACTGCACCGTCCTGTACTTCTCTTCTCCAGACAGGTCGGTCCTGTGCTAGGGATCCCCCGTGTAGCCTGTAACAGACTGCTGGGCAAGTGCTGTCAGCGGTAGCAGCAACCTATGAAGGCCGGCACTGTGGCACACGAGGGGGTGGGTGGACAGCAACTACGCAACGGCCGCCTTTGTCTCCCTATTACTCATTTGAGGTTTGAGTCAATCTAGGGATGCCCAGGACCAGTTCAGATAATCGTCATCGGTTTGCCTGTGAGCGGGAATCGAACTCGAGCCGCCGGGTTCGTAGCGCAGCCACCACCACCACCACCACCCCACCACCACCACCANCCCCCAGCCACCACCACCACCACCACGCCCCCAGCCACCACCCACACCACCACCACCGCCACCCCACCACCACCACCGCCACCCCCAGCCACCACCCCACCACCACCACCCCCACCACCACCCCGCAGCCACCACCCACACCACCCCCACCGCCCTTGCCACCACCACCCCCCTGCCCCCCATTCACCACCACCCTCCTGCCCCCCAACACCACCACCACCACCCCCATGCCCCCACCCTCCAGCCACTACCACCACCACACCACCCCACCACCACCCCCAGCCACCACCACCACCACCACCACCACACCACCACCACCACCCACACCACCACCACCACCACCACCCCCATGCCCCCACCCCCAGCCACTACCACCACCCACACCACCCCCACCACCACCCCCAGCCACCACCCCACCACCACCACCACCACCACCCACACCACCACCACCACCCACACCACCACCACCACCACCCCCCATGCCCACCCCCCACCACTACCACCACCCACACCACCCCACCACCACCCCCCCAGCCACCACCACCACCACCACCACCACCCCACCGCCCTTGCCACCACCATCCCCCTGCCCCCCACCACCACCACCACCACCACCACCCCTGCCCCCCAGACACCACCACCACACCCCATGCCCCACCCCCCAGCCACTACCACCACCCACACCACCCCACCACCACCCCCCAGCCACCATCCCCACCACCACCACCACCACCACCCACACCACCACCACCACCCACACCACCACACCACCACCACCCCCATGCCCCCACCCCCAGCCACTACCACCACCCACACCACCCCACCACCACCCCCCCAGCCACCACCACCACCACCACCCCCACCGCCCTTGCCACCACCATCCCCCCTGCCCCCCAGCCACCACCACCACCACCACCACCCCTGCCCCCCCAGACACCACCACCACCACCCCATGCCCCACCCCCAGCCACTACCACCACCCCATCGTTGGTAAATAAACAAATCAGGAAGAATACAAACAACCGAATGCGATGGTGACATCGACCTGGCAGCGCGAGCGCTGCGCTTTGCCCGTTTCAACGAAATAAACGCGACCCCCCACCCCCCCCCACCCCCCCCGGCAAACGGCCCCCCGGCAAACGGCCCCCCACGATGAACAACTTAGCGTGGGGTGTTTTGTACCCCTGTCTATCTAAAAGAAAGCGCGCGTCAATTAGCGGATTCTTAAATATGAGCGGTGTGTTCAAGGCGTGCTTCGCGCTTTGCCAGCTCCATTCGTTGGCGAGCGATGTTGAATGAAATTTAGGTTCAGGCTCTCAGCCAATTGAAGGGGAGGGGGGCGAGCTGGGAGAGGGGGGTATCACTGCCCACGTGATGAAACAGTCCAGCCCCCCCCCCCCGAATGCTGCGCCAGGTGTCAAGAGTGGCCTCAATATTTGATGTCTCTCTGCCTGAGTCACGGTGGCTAGGAGATGTTAACTACCTCGCCTGGTACGCAGGAGGTCGTGGGTTCGATTCCGATCCTGTCGATGCCTGCTGCTGTATATTTGGAGTTTGCATGTCTCTCTCTCTCATCATCATCACGGTGGCTAGGAGATGTTAACTACCTCGCCTGGTGTGCAGGAGGTCGTGGGTTCGATCCGACCCTGATACCTGCTGTATATTTAGAGTTTGCGTGTCTCTCTCCCTATCGGTGGCTAGGAGATGTTAACCCTCGTGGTTATAGGGGTCGTCGATCCCTACCCTGACGCGATTTTGGAGTTTGCGTGTCTCTCTCTCTCATCATCAGTGGCGATATGTTAACTACCTCGTCTGGTGTGCAGGAGGGTCCGATCCAAGCTGACGATGCCTGCTGTTGTATATAGTCGTCTCTCTCTCGGTGGTCACGTGAATTTTCCACTCGGGTTTTTAGGGGCCGTCTATAGACGTCACCGATTTTGGACGATTTTTGACCCCCCCCCCCTCGTCAAACGGCTCACAAAAAGTCAGACCCTCCACTATACACCACCATACACACCCCCGTATGCCTTAACAGACTGTAGGGCAAGTGCTGTTAGCGNGCACCTATGAAGGCCAAAGGACCGGTTCAGACCACGCCCCGTTGTTCCCGTGGGCAACCGTACCAGGCACTCAGGCTTCATAGGGAGGCCAAACCGGTTCAATAATTGTCACCTGTTGGCCGTAGCGGGAATCGAACCCTCTCCGGGTTCATATGCAGCGCACAAACCGCTACACTACCGCTCCCACATCACACATCAACAACATACACACATACANATACACACTCCACATACATATACAATACATACACACATATATATACACAACAACATACACACACACTGACACATACACACTCACACATACATATACACATACATACACATATACCACACATACATATATACACAACAACAACACAACACTCACCATACACACTCACACATACATATACACATACATACACACATACACACACACACACACATACACACACATACACACATACACACATACAGACACACACACATACACACACATACATATATACACACACACACATACACACACACTGACACATACACACACACATACATATACACATACATACACACATACACACACATACATATATACACACACACACATACACACACACTGACACATACACACTCACACATACATATACACATACATATACACACATACATATATACACACACACACACATACACACACACTCACACATNCACACTCACACATACATATACACATACATACACACATACACACACATACACACATACACACACATACACACATACAGACACACACACATACACACACACAGACGTAGGGATGTAGTTTTGTTTTACATCGTTGTTTCTGAGTACATTTACATACATTGATAGAAATGCATTTCAATGTTAAACGGACCCTCGATAAACTTCCACTAATACATCACTGCAGCCTCAGCTCTGTGATGTTCATCGGACGTTTTGTTGGTTCGGGATTGTTGAATCTCCCCCCGTAGGCAATGTTGTTACCTACACAACAACAACAATAACAAAATTAACCCGTAAAAACAAAGTTTTTCACTATAAATCCTTTATATGTAAGGTCACCTCTTGACATGCCCGTATATTCCCGAGGGCACTAGCGTTGACCCGTTTTACCACTTTCAAGAACCTGGTGGCTTCAATTTAACTGCTCTATAAATAGTCTCCATTGTGCAGCGTGGGGTAGGGATTTCATGCCATGTGGTTAGTCAACATTTGCGTCATCATGAAACGGGCGGCTAGAGTCCTCTCGTCCTCTGGCTTGAGATGGCTGCCACCTATGGGTCAGATGATTGCCTGCCACCATTAAGCAATTGGGAATTAAATGTAATTTTTTTTCCTAAAATGTTGAAAATTTTGGAAAAAAATTCTCACGAACATTAATTGTCACGCACAACGAGTCTGTGTGCAAAATGTCAGCTCGATTGGATCACGGGAAGTGGGTTAAAAAACGACCGAAAGATGTGCACGGTCGTAAGCAAGCAAGCAAGCAAGCGAACTTAATATAAAGGATTTAAAAATAACCTAAACGCGAATTTTTTCATTAAAACTCCTTTAAAAACATTCCCCTCCAGTGCCCAAATCCTCTGACTTAAAGTTTCAGCGAACTATTGCACAGAGACCGGCTGTCACCATGCGGCTATCCCGAATTCTTGTGAAATTGATTTGCCCATAAGGCATACAGCCGTTGTTTCAATGACGGGCAAATTATTTTTGTTGGTCTATTAGTTTGTGTTCTCCCTGTGAGCTTTGTAGGATAACGTTGAGATGTATAAGGGACACGGCGTGACCAGTAAGGTCTGAGCGGTCAATCAGGGGAGCGAACTGATAAGGGGTTGACAGGTTTGTAGTGGTGAGTGTAGTGGTGTGATGTAGTGGTGAGTGTAGTGGTGGTGAGTGTACTAGTGGTGTAGTGGTGAGTGTAGTGGTGTTGTGTAGTGGTGAGTGTTGGTGAGTGAGTGGGAGTGTACTAGTGGTGAGTGTAGTGGGAGTGTGGTGGTAAGTGATGGTGAGGTACTAGTGGTGAGTGTAGTGGTGTGAGTGAGTGGTGAGTGTGGTGGTTGTAGTGGTGAGTTAGTGGTGAATGTAGTAGTGGTGAGTGTTAGTGGGATGTAGGTGGTGATGTATGGTGGTGATGTGGTGGTGAGTTAGTGATGAGTGTAATTCTCAGTGTAGTAGGTGATTAGTAGTGGTGAGTGTAGTGGTGGTGAGTGTAGTGGTGGTGAGTGTGGTGGTGAGTGTAGTGATGAGTGTAATTCTCAGTGTAGTGGTGAGTGTAGTGGTGGTGTGTAGTGGTGAGTGTAGTGGTGAGTGTGGTGAGTAGTGGTGAGTGTGGTGAGTGTGGTGAGTGTAGTGAGTGTAGTGGTGAGTGTAGTAGTGGTGAGTGTAATGGTGAGTGTAGTGGTGAGTGTAGTGGTGAATGTAGTGGTGAGTGTACTAGTGGTGAGTGTACTAGTGGTGAGTGTAGTGATGAGTGTAATTCTCAGTGTAGTAGTGGTGAGTGTAGTAGTGGTGAGTGTAGTGGTGGTGAGTGTAGTGGTGGTGAGTGTGGTGGTGAGTGTAGTGATGAGTGTAATTCTCAGTGTAGTAGTGGTGAGTGTACTAGTGGTGAGTGTAGTAGTGGTGAGTGTAGTGGTGAGTGTAGTGGTGAGTGTAGTGGTGAGTGTAGTGGTGAGTNTGGTGGTGAGTGTAGTGGTGAGTGTAGTGGTGAGTGTAGTGATGAGTGTAGTGGTGAGTGTACTAGTGGTGAGTGTAGTGATGAGTGTAATTCTCAATGTAGTAGTGAGTAGACTAGTGGTGAGTGTTCTAGTGGTGAGTGTAGTGGTGAGTGTAGTGGTGAGTGTACTAGTGGTGAGTGTAGTGGTGAGTGTACTAGTGGTGAGTGTACTAGTGGTGAGTGTAGTAGTGGTGAGTCTAGTGGTGAGTGTAAAAGTGGTGTGTAGTGGTGAGTGTAGTTCTCAGTGTACTGGTGGTGAGTGTACTAGTGGTGAGTGTAGTTCTCAGTGTACTAGTGGTGAGTGTACTAGTGCTGAATTATTTCATTTCATTTTACCCACGTGACTTCACCGACAGAACCAAAAACTAAAGAAAAATAAATATTTGATGCCAACGCAAGCCAACGTAACCGGTTGGAGGGAGGGGGGTATTGAAAGCCTCTGTCCGCCTCTGCAATGCTCCAAGGCGAACTAGTGGTCAGTCAAGGTTGGTCTCATCTTTCACTTTTATTTTCCAGCACTTGGAAAATATTTATTGGAGAGTGCTGGGGTGGGGGGGGGCTATACGTTATACAGCAGAATATACAGACGCGCAGAATGCACAATAAGGAACAGACCGGTGGGGTGTGATCGGGTTTGTGTGGGTGTGTAGACGGTTTTGTGCTTTTACTTTAAAAACACGAACACTTCTGTGTGTTTGTTTTCATGGAATTGCAGTGAACGAGATGACCCGTAGTCTCTCCTGCACTCACCACCCTCCCTCCCTCCCCCCTCNCCTCCCCCTCCCTCCCCTCCCTCCCTCCCTCCCTCCCTCCCTCTCCTCCCTCCCTCCTCCCTCCCCTTCCTCACTCCTCCCTCCCCTNCCTCAGTCCTCCCTNCCTCACTCCCACCCTCCCTCNCCTCCCTCCTCCCTNCCCTACCTCCCTCCCTCCCTCTCTCNCTCCCACCCCTCCCTCCCTCCCTCCTCCCTCCCTCCCTCCCTCCCTNCCTCCCCTCCTCTCTCCCTCCTTCCCTACCTCACTCCCTCCCTTCCCTCTCGTCCTCCCTCTCTCCTCCCTCTCTCCATCCCACCCTCCCTCCCTCCCCCTCCTCCCCCTCTCTGCTCCTCCTCCCTCTCTGCTCCCCCTCTCTTCCCTCTCCTCCTCCCTCCCTCCCTCCCGCCTCCCTCCTCCCTCCCCCCTCCCCCTCCTGCTCTCTCCTCTCCTCCTCCCTCCTTCCCTCCCTCTCTCCGTCCCAACCCTCCCCCCTCCCCTCCCCCTCCTCGTAGTCCCCCGCTGGGACCATCACCCGCATCAGGAGATCATCGCCGGCCCGATGACCGACGTCTCATTCACAACTTGCACGATGGCCGTGAGACGCAAGCCGCAGTGGGAGTGTGATCGTGACCATGCAAGCCAAACCGCGGACCGTGTATCATCAATAACACTGGTCACACAGTTTTCTGGCACAAGGTACTGATTCCAAATCTGGCATCAGTTTTTGTCTATCACATCAGGTTTTGAGATATCAAATATTGCATTTTCATAAAAACTGCAGAAGAAAAATATTAAATAATGTGGATATCTACATTAAATGATATTATAAACGCACATCCTAAAATACAGCACCGTATTTTAACACTAAAGCAGTCACTGACTCGCAACAACTTGCAATCATAAGTGACAGAGTTAATTTCGGGTAAAACCAATGAAAATGGGTATGCCGATAGCATAAAATGTGATGTGATAGAGAAAATCTGAGATCAGATTTGGAATCAACACCCTGAAATTAGTCTAGAACATCTTCTTGGTTCTTTCGGTAAAGTCACGTAGAAGGGAAGTAATAAAATAATAAAAATAAAACATAATAAATAATTCTCACGACGTTTCGGCCACAACGCAAGCAGCCGGGTGCAGGCTTACGAGGCGACGTGACTTTACCGAAAGAACCAAGAAGATGAATCCCTGCAGTCACGAAAGCTTTACATCGAATTAGTCTAGAACAGCTGCAAAAGTCCAGGCCAGAAAAAAATGTTATTTTTTGTTGACCAGTGTAATTGAAGGTTTGTGGGTTAGATCGCGTGGATATGAATGCTGTGTCGTTTAACCTGCCGCCACCCAAACGCAGACAATTAGTAAGATGTTTGTACTTAACACGTCCAATTCGTTACTCGTTCAGCACAAGTGGCGTGTTGGAGAGTAAACCCACAATATGCACAATTCGAGTACGACGTCTCTATACGTATGGACCGTATTGTAAACCCTGAGAGAGGCGTAGAAATACATGGGGGGCTCAGAGAGATACATTATAGAGAAGTCTATGGGCAATGTTAGTCTATGGGTAATGCTAGTCTATGGGCAATGTTAGTCTATGGCAGTGTTAGTCTATGGGTAGTGTTGAGTCTATGGGCAATGTTAGTCTATGGGTAGTGTTAGTCTATGGGCAGTGTTAGTCTATGGGTAATGCTAGTCTATGGGCAATGTTAGTCTATGGCAGTGTTAGTCTATGGGTAGTGTTAGTCTATGGGTAGTGTTAGTCTATGGGCAGTGTTAGTCTATGGGCAGTGTTAGTCTATGGGTAATGCTAGTCTATGGGCAATGTTAGTCTATGGGCAGTGTTAGTCTATGGGTAGTGTTAGTCTATGGGTAGTGTTAGTCTATGGGCAGTGTTAGTCTATGGGCAGTGTTAGTCTATGGGTAATGTTGAGTCTATGGGCAGTGTTAGTCTATGGGTAGTGTTGAGTCTATGGGCAGTGTTAGTCTATGGCAGTGTTAGTCTATGGGCAATGTTAGTCTATGGGTAGTGTTAGTCTATGGGCAGTGTTAGTCTATGGGCAGTGTTAGTCTATGGGCAATGCTAGTCTATGGGCAATGTTAGTCTATGGGCAGTGTTAGTCTATGGGTAGTGTTGAGTCTATGGGCAGTGTTAGTCTATGGCAGTGTTAGTCTATGGGCAATGTTAGTCTATGGTAGTGTTAGTCTATGGGCAGTGTTAGTCTATGGGCAATGTTGAGTCTTTGGGCAATGTTAGTCTATGGGCAATATTAGATTAGGAGCAATGTTAGTCTATGGGCAATGTTAGTCTATGGGCAGTGTTGAGTCTATGGGCAGTGTTGAGTCTATGGGCAATGTTAGTCTATGGGCAATGTTGAGTCTTTGGGCAATGTTAGTCTATGGGCAATATTAGACTAGGAGCAATGTTAGTCTATGGGCAATGTTAGTCTATGGCAGGGGTCGGCAACCTGCGGCTCCGGAGCCGCATGCGGCTCTTTTGAACCTTGACCGCGGCTCCGGGGCGGATGCTAGCGAGGGGAGGAGGCGCACTGTGACACCTGCTCTGGCGTCGCCGCTCCGCTCCACACTGCCCGCCCGGTGACAGGCAATAACGTTGCCGTTGCTAGGTAACGCAAAACATGGCTGCCTCCATCAGCTCCGCTCCTCATGGACAGAATCATTCGCATTCTCTACTGACGAGACTGGTTTAGCAGTATGCTTAATAGGTGAGAAATTTGCAAACAACAAAAGTCGAATATTGCAAGACATTTCCAGAATAAACACACAGCCTTTGCTGAAAAATATCCAGATGGAGATGAGAGACGAAAAGCCATTGCAGAACTTATGAGGAAGTTTAATATGAGCAAAAATAATTTAAAGAAGTGGGTGAAGACTGAAAATTCCACAACATATGCTAGTTTTGTGGCCGCTCAGGAAATAGTCAAGCACGGGAAGCCCTTCACAGATGGAGTGTATATAAAAGAAGCATTCATTAATATTTCGGAACATCTATACATGGAATTCAAAAACAAGAATGAAATTGTGCAGAAAATCAAAGACATGCCTCTCTCTGCGAAGACTGTCAAAGACAGAACCTAAAAATGGCAGAAAACATTAGCAAACAGCAAATTCAAGACATTAATTCAGCTGTGGCGTACTCCATCGCCTGTGATGAGTCCAAAGATGAAGGTGATATTGAACAAATAGCGCTGTTCTGCCGATATGTGAACTCTTTTGGGCCACAGGAAGAACTGATTGAGCTGATACCACTAAAAGACCAAACAAGGGGTGAGGATATCTGTAAGGCTGTCCTGGACTTTTTAAGTGCTAAAAAATAAACACCAACCACCTGGTCTCAGTGGCTACTGATGGGGCACCGAGCATGAGAGGAGCACAGAAGGGCTTTGTGGCTCTACTGCAGAAGGCGCTGGGTAGAACGCTGCTGTCATTTCATTGCATCCTGCACCAAGAGGCATTGTGTGCTCAAACATTTCCCCCGGAATGCACAAAAGTGATGGATGTGGTCATTCAGATTGTTAATAAGATAATGGCAAAGGGTTTAAACCACCGCCAGTTCCGTTTGCTATTGGATGAGGTGGAAAGCATATATTCTGACCTCCTGCTCCACAACAAGGTCCGGTGGCTGTCCAGAGGCGAGGTGCTAAAACGCTTTGTCACATGTTTGGAAGAAGTAAAAACCTTCCTGGCAGCAAAGAGCTCACCTTTGCTGAGCTGGAACAGCCAGAGTGGCTGGAAAAATTACATTTTATGGTAGACATGACAGCACATCTCAACACGCTAAATACAACCCTTCAGGGGAAAGGAGGCACAGCCCTGCACATGCTGGAGGAGGTTTTGGCATTCGAGCGCAAGTTGACAGTGTTTGACAAAGATTTACAGAGAAGTACACTGTCTCACTTTCCCTCTTTGAGAGAGTTCAAACAAAGTCATGATACGCTAAATTTGGAATATTTCAAGTCTGCAATCACCACAATGCAAAGTTCGTTTGGGAAACGATTCTGTGAGTTCAGAGAGGAAAAAACGACATTATCCTTCCCTGTCACTCCCCTGGCGATCGATCCATCCTATTGAATATGACTGCATTTGCAGGTGTAAGTCAACCTGATCTTGAGATGGAACTGGCCGATATAGCCGACAAAGATGTATGGGTGTCCAAGTTCAATGCTTGACCGCTACTCTTGAGGATGTTGCCCGTCAGAAGGCCATTCTGGCTCAGAATCATAAATGGAGTGATATTGAAAACCTTCCCAAACAGGACAAACTTGTATTCGAAACATGGAATGCCATCCCAACACTTATATAAACATGAAAAAGTATGCATTTGGAGTCCTGTCGATCTTCGGCTCCACATATGTATGTGAGCAGGTCTTCTCCAACATGAACTATATTAAAAACAAACATCGATCACGCCTCACAGATGACAGCTTGCAAGCCTGTGAAAATGAAGGTGACGTCTTACAGCTCTGATGTGCAGACACTGTGCACTGAGGTTCAGGAGCAAAATCCCATTAACCAGGTAATTTAGCTATTAATTTGCNAAAATATATTTTACATTGTTAAGTGAAAAAGTCCTTTTTTTATTCAGATTGACAGCTGACTGCACGATCCTGTATATAGCAATAAGGTAAGAAACAATATATGCAGTGTTATATTTGTTTTAAATGTCGCAATGGTTTTGCGGCTCCCAGTTTATTTTTTCCTTCGGAAACGGGTCCAAGTGGCTCTTTATGTCTTAAAGGTTGCAGACCCCTGGTCTATGGGCAGTGTTAGTCTATGGACAATGTTAGTCTATGGACAATGTTAGTCTATGGGCAGTGTTAGTCTATGGACAATGTTAGTCTATGGGCCACGCAGAAAACCCACTTTGGTCAGGGCTCGTTCAACGGAAAAGGTGAACAGCAATCCACATGAACCTCTCTCTCTTCTAGATTTGAAGCTTTCGTGACTGCAAGGATTCATATTCTTAGTTTTTTCGGTAAAGTCACGTAGGTAAAAAATAAAAAATTATTAAAGTAAAATTAAAATAAAAATCACGACGTTTCGGAGGCAACACAAGCTTCCGTCTTCAGGTGGAACCGTCACAGCCACGACAGCTGTATCAAGTAAATGAGAGATTGCAAGAGCTACCACTCTGTATATATAATGGTTGAGGGGGGGGCAGGAAAGGCACACTGAAGCCCTTTTCTCGTCGTGACCAGCGGACCTCGACATGAGCATTTATCTCGAGAACAGATTGCAGCTGCCATCAAACGCAAGTACGGAACAATATTGCCGAGGGCAGTTTGACCCGCCGGAGTCTCTTAAACTCAACTGAAGGGGCGTTTGGCTCTGGTGAGCCTCGGTGAAGGACCGATATGCCGTCTGAATGTGTTGCGGCGGTTGTATACAACTGTAAATTATATTTAAAAAAACAACAACAATTACGAACTGTATTCTTGGTTCTTTCCGNCTCCTCCTCCTCCCCCCTCCTCCTCCTCCCCCTCCCCCCTCCTCCTCCCCTCCCCCTCCTCCTCCTCCCCCCTCCCCCTCCTCCCCCTCCTCTCCTCCTCCCCCTCCCCTCCTCCTCCTCCTCCCCCTCCTNCCCTCCTCCCCTCCCTCCTCCTCCCCCCTCCCCCTCCCCCTCCTCCTCCCTCCTCCTCCTCCCCCTCCCCCTCCCCCCTCCCCCTCCTCCCCTCCCCTCCTCCCTCCTCCCTCCTACCCCTCCTCCTCCGTCCCCCTCCTCCCCCTCCCCCCCTCCTCCTCCTCCTCCTCCCCTCCTCCCCTCCTCCTCCCCCCTNCCCCTCCCTCCCCCTCCTCCCCCTCCCCCTCCTCCTCCTCCTCCTCCTCCTCCTCCCCCCCTCCCCCCCTCCCCCTCCTCCTNCCCCTCCTCCTCCCCTCCCTCCTCCCCCTCCTCCTCCTCCTNCCCTCCTCCCCCTCCCCCCTCCTCCTCCTCTCCTCCTCCCCTNCCCCCTCCTNCCCCTCCTCCCCTCCTCCCCCTCCCCCTCCTCCCCCTCCTCCTCCCCCTCCCCCCTCCTCCTCCTCCTCCTCCCCCTCCTCCTCCTCCTCCTCCTCCCCTCCTCCCCCTCCCCTCCTCCTCCTCCTCCCCTCCTCCCCCTCCCCCTCCCCCCTCCCCTCCTCCTCCCCCTCCTCCTCCCCCTCCCCCCTCCTCCTCCCCCTCCTCCCCTCCTCCCCCCTCCTCCCCTCCTCCCCCTCCCCCTCCTCCCCCCTCCTCCTCCCCCCTCCCTCCCCTCCCCCTCCCCCCTGCCGGCCACATGAGTCAGTGCAAGCCTCACTGCGGCTGTTGCTTCGTGATGCGCTTAGCAGCTCGCTGTCCGCGGGCAGAAGGCCGCAGATAAATCTGGGAGAGTGGAGCAGCTCTGGTTGACACCACGGCCCACTGAGGGACGAGGGGTGACAAGTAGGGGAGGGGGAGAGGGGAGGGGGGGAGGGGGGAGGGGGGAGGGGAGGGGGCACGGTCAACCCAAAAAAAGTTCAGATAAACTTTTAAAAAAAGTTCAGATAAACTGTACACTTTTTTTTACTTTATTTGGACAAGGCCCATCACTGAGCTGTGTAGCTCTTAAAAAAAGAAAAATTCCTCCAGCAGCCACCTGTTTATCGCACGGATGATGACAGCTCAAGGAAGCGCCGTATCGTCACGTTGGAAATTTACGGCAGCGGGCAAAATATAATTCTTAAACGCGTGATGTTGCCTCTAAATGTGAAAATTGGTAAAACCCGGAGTGCCCAGAGGGAAAATTCCAAGCCACGGGAATAGAGAGAGAGAGAGAGACACACAAACTTCAAATATGCAGCAGGCATCAGGGTCGGGATCGAACCACGACCTCCTGCATACCAGGCGAGGTAGTTAACATCTCCTAGCCACCGTGATGATGATGATGAGAGACACACGCAGACTCCAAATATTCAGCAGGCATCAGGGTCGGGATTGAACCCACGACCTCCTGTATATCAGGCGAGGTAGTTAACATCTCCTAGCCACCGTGATGATGATGAGAGAGGGAGAGACACGCAAACTCCAAATATACAGCAGGCATCGTTAACGTAGGGATCGAACCAGGACCTCCTGCACAACAGGCGAGGTAGTTAACATCTCGCCACCGTGATGATGATGAAGAGAAAGACACACAAACTTAAAATATCCAGCAGGCATCAACGTAGGGATCGAACCCACGACCTCCTGTATACCAGGCGAGGTAGTTAACATCTCCTGGCCACCGTGGCGCCCCTATTGAGGCGTGTTCATCCGATAAGCGAGTGTTCAAACACGTGGGAGGAAAGCACACGGAGAACACCCGCACGTGCGAGGGGAAACGCTCTATCCCAGGTGAATATTCGTCTACACTGTAACGTACGTTCTTCTCGTATTAATCCGAGTCACCCGCGTGTGATTCTCAGCCTATGGCTAACGAGAGCGGACATTGAGATCTGAACAGGGCCATCGTAGCAACCCAGTGACTTCCTAACATCGGGAAGGAAGAGAGCGTTCCAGACGGCCGCATTCGTTCGACGGCCGAGCTGCTGCAGCTGCTGCAGCGAGGATGACGATCGGGGGTTTGCGTGATGATGATGACGATGATGATGATGGTGGTGGTGGTGGTTGAGACTGATAATAGTTTTTTAACCCTTTTATCTGGCAACAAAACTGACACCTTTTTTACGAGGAGTCATGTTTGCATAGACCACAATACCTGCAGTCATAATGCAAACAAAAATATAACTCTGATAATGTATGCACTGTCCTTGAAGTTGATTGGTCCACACCGAGACAGCTTTCCTTAGAGCCTAGTCTCACATGGTGTTGGACCAGATGACGCCAAAGGCGCACAACTCAAAGACAATGCACCATCAGAGTATGAANGCTCAATGCAAACATGACTCTTCGTAAAAAAAAGGTGTCAGTTTTGTTGCCAGATAAAAGGGTAAAAAACCAATTATCATATTTTTTACTGGCAAATGAGGTACCAATGGTGGTGGTTGAGACTCATCGACAAGATCGCCACGGCAGACCAGTGGGAGCATCGTGGACATTTACGGACAATGGAAACCCCAACGAACCCACCCCTCGCCCTCTTGGGTGCACACAAATACATCTTATCTCATCTCTCGTCTAACTTGCTGCGCGCGACTATAATCGGCGCCTGATTCCGAGCTCTTTGCAGCAATTTTGAAATTGGTCCGTGGGATGTCGGTGTTTGGTGGTGGTCTGAGTAATGGCAGCGGTGTGGGGTTGTGATGAAAAGTGGTGGTGGTGGTGTAGGGGTAGGCATGGAGGTGTGCTGATAGGGGTTGTGGTAGGGGTGTGGTAGGGGTAGTGATAGGGGTAGTGGTAGGGTAGTGGTAGGATAGGGGTAGTGGTAGGGGTAGTGNTGGGGTGAGTGGTAGGGGTAGTGGTGGTAGTGGTAGGGTGGGGTAGGGATGACAGGGGTAGTGATAGGGGGTAGGGTAGTGTAGGGGTAGGAAGGGGTAGGGTAGTGGTAGGGTAGGNTAGGGGTAGTGGTGGTAGTGGTAGGGTAGTGGTAGGGTAGGTATAGGGGTAGTGTAGGGGTAGTGTTAGGGTAGGGGTAGGGGTAGTGGTAGGGTAGTGATNGGGGTAGTGATAGGGGTAGTGTNGGGTAATGGTAGGGGTAGGATAGGGTAGTGATGGTAGGGTAGGGGTAGGATAGGGGTAGTGNTAGGGTAGTGATNGGGTAGTGATGGTAGTGATAGGGTAATGGTGGGTAGGATANGGGTAGTGTGACAGGGTAGTGGTTGGGGTAGTGGTAGGGGTAGTGTGAGGGTATGTAAGGGTAGGTGGNGTGGTAGGGTAGGGTAATGATNGGGNAGTGTAGGGGTAGTGGTAGTGTNGGGTAGTGGTAGTATGGNAGGGTAGTGATGANGGGTAGTGATGGTGGTGGTGGGTAGGGTAGGTAGGTAGGGTAGTGTGGGTAGTGGTAGTGATGGTAGTGTAGGGGTAATGGGGTAGGGAGGGATGGTAGGNGGGTAGGTGGGGGTGGGTAGTGGGTAATAGGGGTAGTGATNGTAGATGGTANGGGTAGGGTAGGGTAGTGATGGTAGTGAAGGGGTAGTGATGGGATAATGGTAGGGGTAGTGATATAGTGATCAGGGGTAGTGNTGGTAATGGTATGNATGGGGTAGTGATGGGGGAGTGGTAGGATGGNAGTGATAGGGCAGTAGTGGTGGTAGTGTAGGGTAGTGATAGGGGTAGTGTTANGGGTAGTGCTGATAGGGTAGTGGTAGGGGTAGTGATAGGGGAGTGTTAGTGATATGGATANGGGTAGTTATAGATTGGTAGTGATGACAGGGGTAGTATNGTGATAGGGAGTGGTANGGGTAGGTAGGGTAGTGGTAGGGGATATGGTAGGGTAGTGGTAGGGGTAGTGTATGGACAGGGGTAGGTAGTAGTGGTAGTGTTAGGGATAGGGGTAGTGGTNGGNTGGTAGTGGTAGTGATAGGGGTAGTGTTAGGGGTAGTGATAGGGGTAGTGGTAGGNGTGGGTAGGATAGGGTAGTGATGGGGGGTGGGTAGGATGGGTGCTTATGGATGCGGAAGTGAAGGGTTTATGGTAGGGGTATTGGTGGGNGTAGTGATGTAGTGGTGGGTAGTGGTAGGATGTGGTAGGGGTAGTGGTGGTAGTGGAGGGGTAGTGATAGGGTGTGNTATATGGTGGTAGTGGAGGGGTAGTGGTAGGGGTAGTGATTGGGGTAGTGGTAGGGGTAGTCTTTTCTCTCTCTCTTCCCTCTCTCTCTTTCGCTCGTTTTTTGGTGTTTTTTTTATTCCTTTTGGCGTTGAGTCACGGTAGGCAAGCCTCTGCACGAGTAAACACCGTCAATAATACACCACGAAAAAAATAACTCAACCACCAGCATTTATTTTAATAGCAACCTCCCTCTCGAGGCAACCGCCGATGTTTAAAATTAAAAGGGGGTTATTTTGTTTTAAATTAAATATTTATTCTGCTTCTCATTTTTTCCCACCACACCGATGCTTTAAACATAAAAACCTTTCCCTTCACATTCACATATATATATGAATCATACACCCTCGTGCAAACGGTTAAAGGCCATTTAGATTTTGTTATCTTAAAAAAAATTGCAGAGAAAAATATATACCGAGGTAACCATGGTTACTGGCGTTTGTGCGTGGTCGCTATGGACCCATGAACTCGAGATGAAATGCCCCCCCCTTGCACCCTGCCCCCCCCCTCTGACCCCCTGCCCCCCCTCTAACCCCCCTGCCCCCCCGACTGACCCCCCCTTCTGACCCCTCCCCTCTTCACCCCAGCATTCTCCCGCCTTCCCACTCATGAACTCAACTCTTCATTTTCATTTTCGATTTAAAGCTTTCGTGACTGCAGGGATTCATCTTCTGTTCTTTCGGTAAAGTCACGTAGAATGGAAATAATAAATAATAAAATAAAACNTAATAAATAATACAAATNAAACAATAAATAATAATAAACATAATAAATAATAAAACAATAAAATAATAAACAATAAATAATACAAATAAAACATAATAAAATTTCGATTTAAAGCTTTCGTGACTGCAGGGATTCATCTTCTTGGTTCTTTCGGTAAAGTCACGTAGAAGGGAAATAATAAAATAATAAAAATAAAACATAATAAAATAATTCTCACGACGTTTCGGCCACAACGCAAGTAGCCGTCCTCAGGTGGAGACCAGGTTTGACCAGGTGAGGCCCACGCAGTTACAATGTGGCTCTTTTGGCGAAAACGACGCGGTTATCATCACAAAATTTAGCTCGAGGAAGTGGCTCGTCGTCGTCGTCGTCATCATCAGCACGCGGGAGGGAAATCAGCGGTCAAATGTTCAACTGGATGCGTGGATGTTGACTCTAAATGCGGAGGGGTGAAAAAAATAATAACCGGAGGACCCGGAGACAAATCCACCACGGGAAAAGAGAGACACGCAGACTCCAAATATACAGGGTCGGGATCGAACCCACACCCTCCTGTATACCAGGCGAGGTAGTTCATGTTCATGTATTAGGCGTAGCCCTGTGAGCCATTCGGCTCTGGAATCGGGTGCAACCGCAACAAACAAAAAACAAAAACATCTTAAAGCTCCTAGCCCACCGTGATGATGTGTGAGAGAGAGAGAGCAAACTGAATCAGGGCGTCAGGGTCGGGATCAACGACTCTGTGACCAGGCGAGTAGTTATCTTAGCCAGTGATGTGATGGATAGAGACACGCAAATTAAATCAGCAGGTGGGTGATTGAATGACTCTGATACCAGGCGAGTAGTTAACATCTCCTAGAGTAAGTGTGAGAGAGAGAAAGAGAGAAACACGCAAACTCAAAATATACAGCGGGCTCAGGGTTGGGATCGAACCCACGACCTCAGAATAGCGAGGTGTTAACATCTCCTAGCCACCGTGATGATGATAATGAGAGAGAGACACGCAAACTCCAAAAATGCAGCGAGCGTCAGGGTCCGGATCGAACCCACGACCTCCTGTACACCAGGCGAGGTAGTTAACATCTCCTAGCCACCGTGATGATGATAATGAGAGAGAGACACGCAAACTCCAAATATGCAGCGGGCATCAGGGTCGGGATCGAACCCACGACCTCCTGTAGACCACACAGAGACCCATAGACTCACACAGAGACCCATAGACTCACACAGAGACCCATAGACTCACGCAGAGACCCATAGACTCACACAGAGACCCATAGACCCACACAGAGACCCATAGACTCACGCAGAGACCATAGACTCACGCAGAGACCCATAGATCACGCAAAGACCCATAGACTCACAAAGAGACCCATAGACTCACGCAGAGACCCATAGACTCAACACAGAGACCCATAGACTCACACAGAGGCCCATAGACTCACGCAGAGACCCATAGACTCACGCAGAGACCCATAGACTCACGCAGAGACCCATAGACCACACAGAGACCCATAGACTCCACATATACAGCTCACACAGAGACCCATAGACTCACACATCCCATAGACCACACATAGACCCATAGACTCACAGAGACCCATAGACTCACACAGAGACCCATAGACTCACACAGAGACCCATAGACTCACACAGAGACCCATAGACTCACGCAGAGACCCATAGACTCACGCAGAGACCCATAGACTCACACAGACCCATATAAACACACATAGACGCATAGGATCACGCACAGACCTATAGGCTCACGCAGAGACTCATAGGCTCACGCAGTAACCCATAGACTCACACAGAGACCCATAGACACACAGAGACCCATAGACTCACGCAGATACCCATAGACTCACACAGAGACCCATAGACTCACACAGAGACCCATAGACTCACGCAGAGACCCATAGACTCACACAGAGACCCATAGACCCACACAGAGACCCATAGACTCACACCGAGACCGATAGCCTCACACAGAGACCCACAGACTCACACAGGACCCATAGACTCACACAGAGATCCATAGACTCACACAGACACCCATAGACTCACACAGAGACCCATAGACTCACACGACCCATAGATCACACGAGACCCATAGACTCACACAGAGACCCATAGACTCACACAGAGACCCATAGACTCACACAGAGATCCATAGACTCACAGAGACCCATAGACTCACAAGAGACCCACAGACTCACGCAGAGACCCATAGACTCACACAGAGACCCATAGACTCACACAGAGACCCATAGACTCACACAGAGACCCATAGACTCACACAGAGACCCATAGACTCACACAGAGACCCATAGACCCACACAGAGACCCATAGACTCACACAGAGACCGATACCTCACACAGAGACCCACAGACTCACACAGAGACCATAGACTCACACAGAGATCCATAGACTCACACAGAGACCCATAGACTCACACAGAGACCCATAGACTCACACAGAGACCCATAGACTCACACAGAGACCCATAGACTCACACAGAGACCCATAGACTCACACAGAGACCCATAGACTCACACAGAGACCCATAGACTCACACAGAGACCCATAGACTCACACAGAGACCCATAGACTCACACAGAGACCCATAGACTCACACAGAGACCCATAGACTCACACAGAGACCCATAGACTCACACAGAGATCCAGACTCACAGAGACCCATAGACTCACACAGGACCCATAGACTCACACAGGACCCATAGACTCACACAGACCCATAGCTCACACAGAGACCATAGACTCACACAGAGATCCATAGACTCACACAGGACCCATAGACTCACACAGGACCATAGACTCACACAGAGACCCATAGACTCACACAGAGACCCATAGACTCACACAGAGACCCATATATTGCTGTTCTTCGCCAGTTTAGAATGGTTGGCTACGTACGGCGTGATAGAAGTCCAACACATACACACACAAACACATTCATGTTCATCCCCGTAAAAAAGAAAATGAGAGAAAAAAATCGACACGAGACTTCAAAGACACCCCACTGCATCGCGCGAAGATAAGTGGCAGAGCAGTCGATAGGGAGATGACAACTCTTCACGGCCAATAATAACTTTTAATTTGGACGGCGTGACTCGCGGCGTTATATTTATATAAAGACTTCCCTCGTGCAGAGCGAACTCGATCACTCTTCGGTACTTGTTTAAAAAAAATTTGCTGGAAAAAAAATTGCCGGAAAAAAAATTGTCGGGAAAAAAAATTGCCGGAAAAAAAATTGCGGGAAAAAAAATTTGCCGGAAAAAAATTGCGGGAAAAAAAATTGCCGGAAAAAAAATTGCCGGAAAAAAATTGCCGGAGAAAAAAAAATGTGGAAACAAAAAATTGCCGGAGAAAAAAAATTGCCGGATAAAAAATTGCCATGAAAAAAAAATTTGCCGGAAAAAAAATAAATCGGGTGTTTGTTTAAAACGTCGCGAAGCAAATTCTTCTGGTCGGAGGCCAAGGTGTGATGCTTTATTCATGGCATAGTGTGAAAACGACCGTGCGCCTAGTTGATTCTGGCAGTTTAAGGAAGCGCTAATGCGGGAATTATCGCCGATTCAGCAAAGGCACATCAATAAAGATGAATTCTTAATGCGCGCTATTTATGGGCAACGAATTCGTGGCTTTGCTGCAAGCGGATTTAGATTTGTTCGCTAAATGTGCGTGCCATGCCCTACCGTAACGCTGAACTTTCTTTAGCACCGGCGCGCAGGAAAACCGTGCATATCGGGGGTGCCGGGAGATGGACAAAAAATCTGAACGCAAAAGACCGGTTCTGAAGAAATGTCTTGAATCTCGATTTAATTGTTGAAGGGTTCATCTTCTTGGTTCTTTCGGTAAAGTCACGTAGAAGGGAAATAATAAAATAATAAAATAAAACATAATAAAACAATAAAATAAAATAATAAAATAGCAATATAATAAAATAAAATAGTATAATAAAATAGTAATATAATAATAAAATAATCAAATAAAATAATATAATAAAATAGCAATATGATAATAAAATAATAAAATAAAATAGTATAATAAAATAATAATATAATAATAAAATAAAACAATATAATAAAATAGTAATATAATAATAAATAATAAAACAAATAATAATATAATAAAATAAAATAATATAATAAAATAGCAATATAAAATCAATAATAAAATAAAATAGTATAATAAATAGTAATATAATAATAATAAATAAAATAATATTTAATATAATAAAATAATATGATCTACGGCTGGATGAGGGGTGTGTCGGTTAAAGGGGATTGTTGGACATGGGGCCGTCCATAAATGACGTCACGCACCTAGAGGGGGGGGGGGTCAGACATTGTGACGATGTGTGACGAGGGGAGGGGGGGGTTTTTGACGTCACATCAAAATGCGCAACTTTAAATAAATATAGACAACACGTTCTACTCAATTAAATAGACTTTGTAATAAATGTTTTCTCCTACAACATCAGAGTGCAGCGCCACATTAAACACGCACTACAATGACAATAGTTTAAAGCGATTTGAAGCATTTTTATATTTTTTTGGGGGGGCAGAGCTTTGTGACGTCATATTTGAGGGGGGTCTGACTTTTTTTACGCCGTGTGACAAAGGGGGGGGGGGGGTCAAAAATCGTCTNAAATCTCCTGACGTCATTTAGGGACGGCCCCAAAATATGTCTACCACGCGGGTCGGTGAAGGTGTGATTTTCCAGTGTTCAAATCCGCAGTGAAATCAAATTAAAGGTAGGAGATTTGAACTTGACTCAGTGTAACATAACTTGACGCTTGCATTAACGTTTCTCAACGATAAAATTAACTCGTAAAAACAAAGTTTTTCGCTATAAATCCTTTAAGAGCAGGTGTAAGAGCAAGTGCTTAAAAAAGGGTTTTTCTGTTGATTTCAACCGAGCTGAATTTTTTTTATCGTCAGCAGCAGCAGCAGATGCAACGGCAACAGATGCAACAGGGGCAGCAGCTGCGGTTTATGCCTCTTTCCGCTGCTCCTGCTGCTGCTGCTGCTTCTGCTGCTGCTGCTTCTGCTGCTGCTGCTTCTGCTGTGCTGCTACTGCTGCTGCTTCTGCTGCTGCTGCTTCTGCTGCTGCTGCTTCTTGCTGCGCTGCCTGCTGCTGCTGCTTCTGCTGCTGCTGCTTCTGCTGCTGCTGCTGCTTCTGCTGCTGCTGCTGCTGCTGCTGCTGCTGCTGCTTCTGCTGCTGCTGTTGCTGCTGCTGCTGCTGCTTCTGCTGCTGCTGCTTCTGCTGCTGCTGCTGCTTCTGCTGCTGCTGCTGCTTCTGCTGCTGCTGCTGCTTCTGCTGCTGCTGCTGCTACTGCTGCTGCTGCTACTGNTGCTGCTGCTGCTGCTGCTGCTGCTTNTGCTGCTGCTGCTTCTGCTGCTGCTGCTGCTTCTGCTGCTGCTGCTGCTTCTGCTGCTGCTGCTTCTGCTGCTGCTGCTTCTGCTGTTGCTGCTTCTGCTGCTGCTGCTTCTGCTGCTGCTGCTTCTTCCGCTGCTGCTGCTGCTGAAAGCGAAAATAGCCGTCTGAGGATCGTTAAAAGTTTTATTTTCGGCTCTATGTGCCACCGATGACGGCAATTGCGCGATTGTGCCATTAATTTTTAAATAGCGAGCGAGTGAGCGAGCGCATGGCTCAGCACATAACACACACACAGTAAATCCATAAAAAAACACAAAGGGTGGATAGGGATAGAGGGGTGAAATTGATTGCAGCTCTTAACCCTGTCAACAGAATTCGCAACGCGCTTTGCGGGTCTGCTGACAGCCGCTGGTGGGGGGTGGGGGGCATTGTGAGGTTGGGGGGGGGGGGCTATGTCGGTACAGTACAACAATACAACAGTGCATTGAAAGAAATATGTCCAGTACAACAATGAAGGCAGCTACATCTGAACAGCGTAACGCAAGGCCGTAGCCATGGATTCAACATTGGGGGGACCAAATCTCCCAGGGTGTCTGGGGGTCACAACCCAGAAAATATCTAGATTTTAAAACTCATTTCCTGCCTAAAACATGGGATGGACTTTTTTATATTTTACAATAATGTCTAATAGTGTATTGTATTACATTGTTCTGCTTTTATTCCATTCTACGTGACTTTACCGAAAGAACCAAGAATATGAATTCCTGCAGTCACGAAAGTTTTAAGTCAATCAAATGTCCGTGGCCGAGACGGTGGTCACCGCGTCCGTCTGGAACACTCTTCCGATATTAGGAAGCCACTAAAGGGTTGCACTGAAAAAAATGTTTTTTTGTTGTTGACCAGTGTGTAATTCACGATCACGACCACTGATGCACCGCTGACAGTGCGATTGCAACAACTCGTTTGCAGTAATCGAAGCGCAGAAATTGTTGCACGCCACAGGAAACGTTGCATTCCCACCACTGACCAAAGGGACTACCAGCGATTGAGAGCACTTGTCCAGAGCTCACTGGAGCACCGGGGACTCGTTCCGCTGCACCGCTGGTGACACAGTAAGTGATATTGAGCTCCTAACGAGGTGCCATGGGGGGAGGTAGAGAGGTTGGAGAGCTAACTTGGTACCGATGCTAAGAATGCCTGCCGAATTAGGCCCATTGGTCTTGTACGTGCACGTTTCTCAGGGGATACGAGTTTGCAATTGTGCGATGATTTAATAAGGAATTAAAAGCCGTGGATGTGTGCTTCCAGACGGAATGGCCCCCTCGGGGGAGGGGCAGGAGGGAGCGAGACATAAAAAATCATCCAAATGTGATTCCATCATAATCCCATCATCATCATCATCCGCATCCATCATCGCGCGGAGGGAGTTGCCCCTGTGATCATCAATCCTCATCCAGCATCAATCACCATCGCTCAGCGCCTCGTTAAGGGAGCTCAGCGGGAATAGGGAGCTCCACTCCCATCCACCCCAGGAGGCAGATTTCAAAAATCGCTGAGTGCGTGACATTTATTTTGGTGTGCGCGGGGAAGGAGTAAGGGGGTTCTGCAAAATGTTCTCAATTATGGCACAACATGGCTCGATAGCGTTTAATGAAGTAATTGCTTCTAGATTTGAAGCTTTCGTGACTGCAAGGATTCATATTTTTAGTTTTTTCGGTAAAGTCACGTAGGTAAAACATTCAGCTTAATAAAAGTAAAATAAAATAAAAATCACGACGTTTCGGAGGCAACACAAGCTTCCGTCTTCAGTGGAACCGTCACAGCCACGACAGCTGCATCAAGTGAATGAGAGATTGCAGGAGCTACCACTCCGTTTATATAATAACAAAGGCTCACCCTCTTAAGCCTCACCTTACCATATGAATAAAAAGTGTGCTGTACTTGGCCCTTCCACCCCCTCTCCAACCATTATATAAACGGAGTGGTAGCTGCTGCAATCTCTCATTTACTTGATGCGCTGTCGTGGCTGTGACGGTTCCACCTGAAGACGGAAGCTTGTGTTGCCTCCGAAACGTCGTGATTTTTATTTTATTTTACTTTTATTATTTTTTTTACCTACGTGACTTTACCGAAAAACCTAAGAATATGAAGTAATTGCTCCGGTTTTCCTCCCCGTTGCCCCTCGTCAGAGTGGCGATGTATGATCATTGAACAACGTGGAGCGACGCGGTGGCGAGATGTTGACTACCTCGCCTGGTGTGCAGGAGGTCGTGGTTGAAAGCCAACTGACCCGCTGTATTTGGAGTTTGCGTCTTTCGCGCTTTTTATCCTTTATATTAAGTTCACTTGCTTGCTTGCTTGTGCGCTTACGACCGTGCAAATATTTCGGTAGTTTTTAACCCACTTCCCGTGATCCAATCGAGCTGACATTTTGCACACAGACTCGTTGTGCGTGACAATTTATTTTGTGAATTTTTTTCCTAAATTTTACACTTTTAGGGAAAAAAATTATATTTAATTACCAATTGCTTAATGGTGGCAGGCAATCATCTGACCCATAGGTGGCAGCCATCTCAAGCCAGAGGACGAGAGACTCTAGCCGCCACGCATATAAAGGATTTATAGTGAAAAACTTTGTTTTTACGGGTAATTTTTCCCCTGGTTATGTGGATTTTTTTTCCGGTCCAACTGTTGTTCCTTCCACATTTTAAGAAACATTCGTAAGAATATTTGGCTGTCGTGATGTCCACGTGATGATAAGAGCGAAAGAAAGTCTGCCTCAGCAGCACCTGATGATGGACACCTGTGTTGCGCCCGAAACGTCGTGATTTATTTCATTTTTACCCACATGACTTTACCGAAAGAACAAAGGGTATACGTTCAAAGCACATACATACATCTGAATGGCACGGTTGGCAACGTATGGTGCGAAAAAAGTTCAACATACACACACGCATATCTGCTCGCTACGCTGCATTGGAACACCGGGTATAATCGAGTGGGTGGGGAGTGTGTGGTTGGGGACTGGGGATTGGGAGTCACATTGTCAAGGATTAATTCCAAGAGTTTCCTCTCATGGATTCCACCCCCCCACCCTCAAAATTCCTTTTAAAATTCCGTGGCTCAACAAGCCGGCAATCAAAGGCCGCCTAAACGCTGTTGTAATCTCGCAGCTCACAAACGATTCATATTCTTAGGTTTTTTCGGTAAAGTCACGTAGGTAAAAAGTAAAATTAATTAAAAGTAAAATAAAAATAAATAAAAATCACGACGTTTCGGAGGCAACACAAGCTTCCGTCTTCAGGTGGAACCGTCACAGCACGATTGCTGTATCAAGTGAGAGAAATTCAAAGAAAGCAGTCCTTGTATATATACTGTTTGAGGGTGTGAGGAGCCAAGGTAGGCCTTGGATATTATTATTGTGAGGCTGAAGCACGCTGTTAGGAATGAGCCTTTGTTGTTATTAATTTTAATTTTTTACCTACGTGACTTTACCGAAAAAACCTAAGAATATGGTTGAAAAGAGTTGTTAAGGTGAGGCTGAATTAAAGGTGCGTGTAAATGGGACTGAGCCTTTTGTTATGTAGAGGTGGTGAGGCTGAAACCGCTGCCAGGAATGAGTCTTCGTTGTGTAGACTGGTTGAACTCGGAGGTTCCAAGAGTTGTTAAGGTGCGGCTGATGTAAATGTGCGGCTGCTATGAATGGGACTGAGCCTTTGTTATGTAGATGAAACAGCACTTTTGCTGCGTTGCTGGATTAATTCTAGATTTGCCAATAATAATATCCAGGGCCTACCTTGGCTCTTCCCACCCTCTACCAGTATATATACAAGGCTGTTTTATTGGAATTTCTCTTTACTTGATACAGCTATCGTGCTGTGACGGTTCCACCTGAAGACGAAGCTTGTGTTGCCTCCGAAACGTCGTGATTTTTATTTATTTTATTTTATTTTATTATTTTAATTTTATTTTTACCTACGTGACTTTACCGAAAAAACCTAAGAATATGAATCATTGCAGTCACGTAAGCTTCAAATCTAGAATCACCAACGATTCTTTCATTTGGCGCGTGGCCACCACACACGTACATCCGTGTACAGCCCTCGCTTCGATCAACCGCTGGATGAGTTGGCCTCCCCCCATGCCATCTGGCGTGTCACGGCAACTGCACCGCCACAGTGGCTAGGAGACGTTAACTACCTCGCCTGGTGTACAGGAGGTCGTGGGTTTAATCCCGACTCGACGCCTGCTGTATATTGGAGTTTGCGTGTCTCTCTCTCTCCGTGGTGAGACGTTAACTACCTCGCCTGGTGTACAGGAGGTCGTGAGTTCGATCCCGACCCTGACGCCTGCGGTATATTTGGAGTTTTTGTGTCTCTCTCTCTCCGTGGTGAGATGTTAACTACCTCGCCTGGTATACAGGAGGTCGTGGGTTCAATCCCGACCCTGACACCTGCTGTATATTTGGAGTTTTCGTGTCTCTCTCTCCGTGGTGAGATGTTAACTACCTCGCCTGGTATACAGGAGGTCGTGGGTTCGATCCCGACCCTGACGCCTGCTGTATATTTGGAGTTTGCGTGTTTCTCTCTCTCCGTGGTCAGGTGGATATTCCTCCAGGTCCTCCGGTCTGTCCCTCCACATTTTAGAATCAACACGTTTCGAGTTTTTTTGCCTGCCATAAATTTCCACGCGATGATGAATAAGCCACTTCGTTGAGCCATCACTTGCGATGGCCAGGTCGCTTCCGACAAAGATCATTACCTGGCACCTGGTAAATAAAAAAAGNTTTAGTTTAGTTTTTACGACGTGTATCATCACCGCGCCGGGTTAGTCCGCGCGTTCGGCGAGCGTAGTACGGTACAACGACCCATTTGCGTCGCGTGAACGAACCATCTGCTGACCACCGCCAAGCTCATGGTCCACCCTAAACCGCATCCCACTGCACAAACCGTGGCGGCAGCAGACGATGCACGAACGGAGAATTTAAAAGCTCTCTGGTAGAGGTTCGTCGATTGCGTTCATCCGGATCGGCACCGCAGTACGACGCGACACCCGCTTCCCCCGATCCACAAACACGACGAAGGAGACATCGTGGCGGTGGATGATGATGATGACGACGATGGGTGACGCGGTTGTCTGCCTCGACCGCCTGAATGTGACATCGTAGTTTGTTGTCCCTGCGACGAGATCGGCAGCCGTACGAAAAGAAGAAGAAGTCTGGGTCAGTGTGGGCGTTCGTCGATGCAACACCTCCGAATTGATATTTGGTTCTTTCGGTTAAGTCACGTCTAAAGATAAAATAAAATAATAATAAATAACAAATAATAAATTAATAAATTACATAATATTGTTTTATCTTTAGACGTGACTTAACCGAAAGAACCAAATAATAATTCCTGCAGTCACGAAAGTTCTAAAATTAAGATTTTACCTCCGAATTGTATCGCATGAACACCCGCTTAGCAATACCATTAGCATCCGCCATCGACGTCACCATGGCGCCCGTGCCAGGCTAGGTGCACTTTGAGGCCACGTGAAGTGTTTATGGCTCTCGCTGACAGGTCACGGGACAGACCCAGCAGGTGCCATGGGTCGACTGACCGAGATGGCTACTGGCCGATGAACCACCTGTGTCCCCTACTGTGCCAGGCTAGGTGCAGGAGGTCACGGGGCAGACCCAGCAGGTGCCGTGGGTCGACTGACTGAGATGACTATCGATGCACCACATGTGCCCCTACTGTGCCAGGCTAGGTGTAGGAGGTCACGGGACAGACCCAGCAGGTGCCACGGGTTGACTGACTGAGATGACTACTGGCCGATGCACCACCTGTGCTCCCTACTGTGCCAGGCTAGGTGCAGGAGGTCACGGGCAGACCCAGCAGGTGCCATAGGTTGACTGACTGAGATGGCCACTGACAGATGCACCGCCTGTGCCCCCTACTGTGCCAGGCTAGGTGCAGGAGGTCACGAGACAGACTCAGCAGGTGCCATGGGTCGACTGACCGAGATAGCTACTGGCCGATGCACCACCTGTGACCCCTACTGTGCCAGGCTAGGTGCAGGAGGTCACGGGACAGACCCAGCAGGTGCCATGGGTTGACTGACCGAGATGGCTACTGGCAGATGCACCACCTGTGCCCTCTACTGTGCCAGGCTAGGTGCAGAAGGTCACGGGGCAGACAAAGCAGGTGCCATGGGTTGACTGACTGAGATGGCCACTGACAGATGCACCACATGTGCCCCCTACTGTGCCAGGCTAGGTGCAGGAGGTCACGGGGCAGACCCAGCAGGTGCCACGGGTCGACTGACTGAGATGACTGGCAGATGCACCGCCTGTGCCCCCTACTGTGCCAGGCTAGGTGCAGGAGGTCACGGGGCAGACCCAGCAGGTGCCATGGGTCGACTGACCGAGATGACTACTGGCCGATACACCACCTGTGCCCCCTACTGTGCCAGGCTAGGTGCAGGAGGTCACGGGACAGACCCAGCAGGTGCCATGGGTTGACTGACCGAGATGGCTACTGGCAGATGAACCACCTGTGCCCTCTACTGTGCCAGGCTAGGTGCAGAAGGTCACGGGCAGACAAAGCAGGTGCCATGGGTTGACTGACTGAGATGGCTACTGACAGATGCACCACCTGTGACCCCTACTGTGCCAGGCTAGGTGCAGGAGGTCACGGGACAGACCCAGCAGGTGCCATGGGTTGACTGAGATGACTGGCCGATGCACCACCTGTGACCCCTACTGCCAGGCTAGGTGCAGGAGGTCCGGGGCAGACAAAGCAGGTGCCATGGGTTGACTGACCGAGACTCTGGCCGATCACCACCTGTGCCCCCTACTGTGCCAGGCTAGGTGTGCCGACTTGCGCGTTTTAGCCACCCCGGCGCTCCGCTCGTTGTTGTGAGCGTCGCTCCTCTCGCAGATCCATTGTCGCTGGAGGGCGACTGCTACTGAATGCCCAAAGCGTCCTTCACGAGCCTCCTCCTCACACGTGGGCCGATAGCTGACCGCCTACACCATCGCTTCCCAGCCTGTGCTTGTCGAGATTGTATATTCTTCTTGGAATGTTTGTTTGTTGTTGTTATTGTTTTTTTTTGGGTTTGTACTCTTGCAAGGCCAATAGGCTTTGTTGTCCAATGCTGCTGATGCTTTCTTTTGTCGCGTGCGTGTTTCTAGTGTGTTGTCCTTCCACACCGCCCTGCCTCGCTCGCACCTACGATTAGCACGGTTGGCTACGTACCGTGCAATAAAAGTTCAACGTAGATACATAGACGCCCGCAGAGACCCACAGACTCACCACGCAGAGACCCAAAGATTCACCAGAGATCCACAGACTCACACAGAGACCCATAGACTCACCACAAAGACCCAAAGGCTCACCAGAGATCCACAGACTCACACAGAGACCCATAGACGCACCACACAGACCCGTAGGCTCACGCAGAGATCCACAGACTCACACAGAGACCCATAGACTCACCGCAAAGACCCAAAGGCTCACGCAGAGATCCATAGACTCACACAGAACCCACAGACTCAACACGCAAAGACCCAAAGGCTCACCAGAGATCCACAGACTCACACAGAGACCCATAGACTCACCACGGAAAGACCCAAAGGCTCACCAGAGATCCACAGACTCACACAGAAACCCATAGACGCACCACACAGACCCATAGGCTCACGCAGAGATCCATAGACTCACACAGAGACCCGTAGACTCACCACACAGAAACCCACAGACTCACCACACAGAGACCCATAGACTGAGGCAGAGACCCGTAGACTCACACAGAGACCCACAGACTCACACAGACCCATAGACTGAGGCAGAGACCCGTAGACTCACACAGAGACCCACATACTCACACAGAGACCCACAGACTCACACAGAGATCCACAGACTCACACAGACCCACAGACTCACACAAAGACCCACAGACTNACCACACAGAGACCGTAGACTCACACAGAGACCCACAGACTGAGGCAGAGACCCACCACACAGAGACCCATAGACTCACCACACAGAGACCCATAGTCTCACACAGAGACCCACAGACTCACACAGAGACCCATAGACTCACACAGAGACCCACATACTCACACAGAGACCCACAGACTCACACAAACCCACAGACTCACCACACAGAGACCCAATCCACAGAGACCCACAGAGATCCTTCACAGAGACCCATAGACTCACACAGAGACCCACAGACTCACCACACAGAGACCCATAGACTGAGGCAGAGACCCGTAGACTCACACAGAGACCCATAGATTCACCACACAGACCCATAGACTCACACAGAGACCCATAGACTCACCACACGAAGACCCATAGTCTCACACAGAGACCCATAGACTGAGGCAGAGACCCGTAGACTCACCACACAGAGACCCATAGACTCACACAGAGACCCATATACTCACCACACAGAGACCCATAGTCTCACCACACAGACCCATAGTCTCACACAGAGACCCATAGACTCACCACACAGAGACCCATAGACTGAGGCAGAGACCCGTAGACTCACCACACAGAGACCCACAGTCTCACCACACAGAGACCATAGACTCACACAGAGACCCACAGACTCACCACACAGAGACCCATAGACTCACCACACAGAGACCCATAGACTCACACAGAGACCCACAGTCTCACCACACAGAGACCCATAGACTCACACAGAGACCCACAGTCTCACCACACAGAGACCCATAGACTCACACAGAGACCCACAGTCTCACACAGATACCCATAGACTCACCACACAGAGACCCACAGACTCACACAGAGACCCATAGACTGAGGCAGAGACCCGTAAACACACACAGAGACCCATAGACACAGACCCATAGACTCACACAGAGACCCATAGACTACACACAGAGACCCACAGACTCACCACACAGAGACCCGTAGACTCACACAGAGACCCATAGACTCACCACACAGAGACCCACAGACTGAGGCAACACACAGAGACCCACAGTCTCACCACACAGAGACCCATAGACTCACACAGAGACCCATAGTCTCACCACACAGAGACCCACAGTCTCACCACACAGAGACCCATAGACTCACCACACAGAGACCCACAGACTCACCACACAATGACCCGTAGACTCACCACACAGAGACCCATAGTCTCACACAGAGACCCATAGACTCATCACACAGACCCATAGACTGAGGCAGAGACCCACAGACTCACCACACAGACCCATAGACTCACCACACAGAGACCCATAGACTCATCACACAGAGACCCATAGACTGAGGCAGAGACCCACAGACTCACCACACAGAGACCCACAGACTCACCACACAGAGAACCATAGACTGAGGCAGAGACCCGTAGACTCACCACACAGACCCATAGGCTCACCACACAGAGACCCACAGACTCACACAGAGACCCACAGGCTCACCACACAGAGACCATATCACAAATGATAGCTCAACGAATTGGCTCATCACGTGGACGTTATAGCAGTACCCACTTCTGCGACCGTTTGGAACGCTCTTCCTTCCGATGTTAAGAAGCCACTGGAGCTATGCACTTTTAAAGATACATTGAAAACGATATTTGTTTAGAAGCGCTGTTTGCGTCTAGTTTGTTGTCCTTCCCAGGCACCTTCGATTAGTACGGCTGGCTGCGTTGCACAATTGACATTCGACCTCTAAGGACCGCTCTCAAATTTCACCATCATCACCACCAACCATCACAATCTGGCTGTAGGTTCACCACCCCCTCCCTCCCACCTGGATCTTCTTCTTCTCTTCTTCTTGTTCTTCCATCAAAGTTGATGATGACCATGGCACGTTTGTCATTTTGTTGGGGTTTGATGAGTGCGCAGATGGCTGAAGAGGCCAATCTGATCCGGAGTTCTCTGTGGCACACTAGACAGGTCAGGGAGGATGTAGAGCTCTGAGGTGCAGCCACACGTCCTTCCTTGGTAGATCTGCGCTGCTGCCTCTTCAAGATAGCACAGGAGCGTCTCCTACTCTCACAGATGACTGCACCGTCCTGTACTTTTTTTCACCTGTGGATGATACTCCAATGCCCGTCTCGGTGAACAATTTGTTTCTTATAGCACACCGCGCTATATAGGCGTGGGAGTTGCCAAAATATCAGCGTGATCCGCGGAGCCTTCCCTCCAAAACAGTGGGTCACAGACGTGGTTTAAACGANTTTTAAATCCTTTATATTAAGTTCGCTTGCTTGCTTGCTTGCGTGCTTGCGTGCTTGCTTGCTTGCTTACGACCGTGAAATCTTTCGGTCGTTTTTTAACCCACTTCCCGTGATCCAATCGAGCTGACATTTTGCACACAGACTCGTTGTGCGAGACAATGAATGTTCGTGAAATTTTTTTCCAAAATTTTACACTGTTTAGGGNAAACAAATTAAATATTTAATTACCAATTGTTTAATACTGGCACACAATCATCTGACCCATAGGTGGCAGCCATCTCAAGCCAGAGGACGAGAGGACTCTAGCCGCCACGCATATAAAGGATTTATAGTGAAAAACTTTGTTTTTAAATACTTTATATTAAGTTCGCTTGCTTGCTTGCGTGCTTGCGTGCTTGCTTGCTTGCTTACGACCGTGCAAATCTTTCGGTCGTTTTTACCTACTTCCCGTGATCCAATCGAGCTGACATTTTGCACACAGACTCGTTGTGCGAGACAATTAATGTTCGTGAAAAAAAATCCAAAATTTTACACTGTTTAGGGAAAACTAATTAATATTTAATTACCAATTGTTTAATACTGGCAGACAATCATCTGACCCATAGGTGGCAGCCATCTCAAGCCAGAGGACGAGAGGACTCTAGCTGCCACGCATATAAAGGATTTAGAGTGAAAAACTTTGTTTTTACGGTTATACTTATTATTTTACCAGGTAAGGCCCCACCGAGCTACAATGAAGCTCTTTATAAGAGAGACCTGGCAATCACCACCAGCTATAGCTCAATGAAGTGGATAATCGTCATCACGTGGAAACGTACAGCAGCTGTCAAAATACTCAAACAAAAATTTCGAGTAAAAGATGATGTACTCTTGAAGATTGTCGAGGACATCGTTCGAGACTGGACACTAAAGGAGGCTACGGTGACTCCATTCACAAGAGCGCATGCTCAACTGTGCTGATGTTACAGCCAAGGTCCAAGATTCATCTTCTTGGTTCTTTCGGTAAAGTCACGTAGAAGGGAAATAATAAAATAATAAAATAAACAATAAAATAATTTCACGCTTTCGTGCCACAACGCAAGCAGCCGTCCTCGTGGGTCTGTCGGAAAGACACTTTGAATGAAACCACTAAGCTGGCAGTGTATATTAAGCTNGGTTGGAGGGGAAGTGCGTCAAAGGAATTTGCATATCAACAGAGGAATTCACATATTATGGAAATGCAGATATNGGATTAGTCATACTTGTGGAATGCGTAGGAGGTGGGGGGGGGCAAAGTCAAATAATCTCTGCCCGTGCTATGTAGATTCAGCCAAAGGGGGANGTAGGTAATCAGTAATGAAGGGAAGGAATTTAATAGTAAGGATTTTATTATTTCCCTTCTACGTGACTTTACCGAAAGAACCAAGAAATGAATCCCTGCAGTCACGAAAGCTTTAAATCGAAATTTTATTATGTTTTATTTTATTTTATTTTATTATTTCCTTCTACGTGACTTTACCGAAAGAACCAAGAAGATGAATCCCTGCAGTCACGAAAGCTTTACATCGAAATTTTATTATGTTTTATTTTTATTATTTTAACTTATTTCCCTTCTACGTACTTTNCCGAAAGAACCGTAAGAAGATAATCCCTGCTCACGAAAGCTTTAAATAAATTTATTANGTTTTTTTATTATTTTATTATTCCATTCTACGTGACTTTANCGATAGAACCAAGAAGATAATCCCTGAGTCANGTAAAGCTTTAATGAAATTTTATTATGTTTATTTTATTANTTTATTATTTCCCTTCTACGTGACTTTACCGAAAGAACCAAGAAGATGAATCCCTGCAGTCACGAAAGCTTTAAATCGAAATTTTATTATGCTTTTANTTTTATTATTTATTACCCTTCTACNTGACTACCGAAAGAACCAAGAAGAAATCCTGCAGTCAGAAGCTTTAAATCGAAATTTTTATGATATTTTATATCCTTCCGGAAAGCCAAGAAATAATTCACGAACAAATTTTATTATGTTTTATTNTATTATTTTANTATTTCCCTTCACGACCCGAAAGAACAAGAAGTTCCCTGAGTGAAATAAACAAAATGTTTTAATTATTTATTCATTCTACTGCTTCAGAAGTGAACCAGCACGTTTACAATTTTATTATTTATTTTATTANTTTATACCTTCTACGTGACTTCGAAAGAACCNAGAAGTAATCCTGCAGTCACGCTTTANACGAAATTTTTATTTTATTATTTATTACCCCGTGACTTTACCGAAAGAAATGTCCTGCAGTCACGAAATACATCGTTATGTTTATTTTATTATTTTATTANTTCCCTTCTACGTGACTTTACCGAAAGAACCAGATGAATCTGCATCACGAAAGCTTTAAATCGTTATGTTTATTTTTTATTACTTTTATTACTTCTACGTGACTTGAAGAACCAGAAGATGAATCCCTGCAGTCACGAAGAATCAATTTATTATGTTTTTTTTTATTANTTTATTACATCTACACTTTACCGAAAGAACCAGATGAATCTGCACGTCACGAAAGCTTTAAATCGAAATTTTATTATGTTANTTTTATTATTATTATTTCCATCTACGTGACTGAAGAACCAGATGAATCTGCATCACGAAAGCTTTAAGAAATTTTATTATGTTTTATTTTTATTATTTTATTATTTTANTTTTATTATTTTATTACTTCCCTTCTACGTGACTTTACCGAAAGAACCAGAAGATGAATCCCTGCAGTCACGAAAGCTTTAAATCGAAATATCTAGATAGTCAAATCCTCCGGCAAGCAAATAAATAATTCACGAACAAAGGTTATTTGGGTTAGGTCGTTAACCCGCCATCACCACCCGACGGACAATTAAGTTCGGTTTGTNACATAAACAAAACGTGGCAATTAGTTACAAGTTCAGCACCACCGCGTGTTGGGGAGTAAACCCACAACTTTACAATTTGAGCACAGTGGGTTCACTCTCCAGCACACGTGGCAGAACTCTCTTCTAATCGGCTGTGTGTCATGTGGTGGCGGTTTAACGACCTATTTATAACGCGACTAACCAGCGCCGCTAAATCGGCGTACGCAAAGAGGCGGTTGAATGTACATCTGCAGAACGTGAAGAACCAGTGGCATCTACATCTGCGGAACGTGAAGAACCAGTGGCATCTACATCTGCTAAACGTGTAGAACCAGTGGCATCTACATCTGCAGAACGTGAAGAACCAGTGGTATCTACATCTGCAGGACGTGAAGAACCAGTGGCATCTACATCTGCAGAACACGAAGAACCAGTGGCATCTACACCTGCAGAACATGAAGAACCAGTGGCATCTACATTTTCAGAACGTGAAGAACCAGTGGCATCTATATCTGTGTACGTGAAGAACCAGTTGCATCTACATCTGCAGAACGTGAAGAACCAGTGGCATCTACATCTGCAGAACGTGAAGAACCAGTGGCATCTACATCTGCAGAACGTGAAGAGCCAGTGGCATCTACATCTGAATAACGTGACGAACCAGTGGCATCTACATCTGCAGAACATGAAGAACCAGTGTCATCTACATCTGCAGAACGTGAAGAACCAGTGGCATCTACATATATAGAACGTGAAGAACCAGTGGCATCTACATCTGCAGAACGTGAAGAACCAGTGGCATCTACATCTGAATAACGTGACGAACCAGTGGCATCTACATCTGCAGAACGTGAAGAACCAGTGGCATCTACATCTGCAGAACGTGAAGAACCAGTGGCATCTACATTTGCAGAACATGAAGAACCAGTGGCATCTACATGTGCAGAACGTGAAGAACCAGTGGCATCTACATCTGCAGAACGTGAAGAACCAGTGGCATCTACATTTGCAGAACAAAGAACCAGTGGCATCTACATCTGCAGAACATGAAGAACCAGTGGCATCTACATGTGCAGAACGTGAAGAACCAGTGGCATCTACATCTGCAGAACTTGAAAAAGTGGCATCTACATCTGCAGAACGTGAAAAACCAGTGGCATCTACATCTGCAGAACACGAAGATCCAGTGGCATCTATATTTGCAGAACACGAAGAACCAGTGGCATCTACATTTGCAGAACATGAAGAACCAGTGACATCTACGTCTGCAGAACGTGAAGAACCAGTGGCATCTACATCTGCAGAACGTGAAGAACCAGTGGCATCTACATCTGCAGGATATGATACAGCGTTTAAAGTCATTCCTCGTGTTTCGTGTGCACGCCGTACAACACGTTCGGAATCGACAGGGAGTTGGACTTACGATCAAATCGACTTACGAACAGACCTCTGTAATCTTCTTGTTCTTTCGGTAAAGTCACGTAGAAGTGAAATAATAAAATAATAAAAATAAAACATAATACAATTTCTATTTAAAGCTTTCGTGACTGCAGGATTCATCTTCTTGGTTCTTTCGGTAAAGTCACGTAGAAGGGAAGTAATAAAATAATAATGTCAAGGCCCCCTTCCTCCCTAACCCAGCTTAAATATACGCTGCCAAGCTTGGTGATGTTCATTCAGATGCTGTCTTTCCGACAGACCTGTTCTTCACCTGAGGACGGCTGCTTGCGTTGTGGCCGAAACGTCATGAGAATTGTATTTTATAATGTTAAATTTTAATATTTTATTATTTCCCTTCTACGTGACTTTACCGAAAGAACCAAGAAGATGAATCCCTGCAGTCACGAAAGCTTTAAATCGAAATTTTATTATGTTTATTTTTAATATTTTATTATTTCCCTTCTACGTGACTTTACCGAAAGAACCAAGAAGATTAATCCCTGCAGTCACGAAAGCTTTAAATCGAAATTTTATTATGTTTTATTTTATTATTTTATTATTTCCCTTCTACGTGACTTTACCGAAAGAACCAAGAAGATGAATCCCTGCAGTCACGAAAGCTTTAAATCGAGACCTCTGTAACCTAACTCGTCCGTAAGTAGAGGAGTCCCCGTATTGTAAATGAGTGTTTCAGCGTCGGGGGAGGGAGAGGAGAGGGATATAATTCCAGCAGTGTGATTGGGTATTATGTTGATGGCGGGTGTGTGTGTGTGGGGGGGCACAGAGATCACTCGATCTCTCTCTCGCTGTGCTGTTCATTAGGAGCAGGTGCGTCGGCCATTAAAGTCACTTGACTTTAATTAGTCGGAATTAAATCCAAATTGCGAGCACGTGCACTGAGACTCTTCTTTTTCTGTAGGTTGTTGCCGTCATCATTTGTGGCGGTGGTGGTGGTGGTGGCGATGGTGGTGGTGGTGGCGATGGTGGTGTGGTGGTGGCGATGGTGGTGGTGGTGGCGATGGTGGTGGTGGTGTGGCGATGGTGGTGGTGGTGGTGGCGATGGTGGTGGTGGTGGTGGCGATGGTGGTGGTGGTGGCGATGGTGGTGGTGGTGGCGATGGTGGTGGTGGTGGCGATGGTGGTGGTGGCGATGGTGGTGGCGGCGAAGTGAATGCGTCGGATGTGGGGTAGGGGAGCGGTGGCGCAGCGGTTAGCGCAGCGGCGGATAGCCACCCGGTTCCTCGAGTTCGATTCCAGCTCACAGCTACCACCGATGATTACTGAACCGGTCCTGGGCCTCCCCTACGTCGACTCAGCCTCAATGAGTACCTCATGCGGTGCGTAAACATCGCCACTGGGGAGACAAAGGCGGTCGGGCGTAGTGCTGGCCACCCCACCCCTCGTGTGCCGTTCCGGCCTTCATAGGGTGCTGCTCGCTAACAGCACTTGCCCCAACAATCGGTGAAAGGCTACACGGGGGATCTTTGTCTTTTGCGGGGGGGGGGGGGGGGTGTATTTTTATTTCATCATTGCCCCGTGGGGATGAAATAGTTCTGTAGGGAAATTTCGATTGAAAGCTTTCGTGACTGCAGGGATTCATCTTCTTGGTTCTTTCGATAAAGTCACGTAGAGGGAAATAATNAAATAATAATAAAACATAATAAAATAATTCTCACGACGTTTCGGCCACAACGCAAGCAGCCGTGCTCAGGTGAAGAACAGGTCTGTCGGAAAGACAGCGTCTCAATTCAGACGCTGCACGAACGATCTTTCGACAGACCTGTTCTTCACCTGAGGACGGCTGCTTGCGTTGTAGCCGAAACGTCGTGAGAATTATTTTATTATGTTTTATTTTTATTATTTTATTACTTCCCTTCTACGTGACTTTACCGAAAGAACCAATTCTGTGTGTGTGTAATAAGTGCAAGGCATGGTGCCTTCCTTTTGAAGAATGTGTGTGTGATGGGTGTGCATAGCGGCATTTCGTAGCGATTCTGTGTGTGTGTAATACGTGCAAGGCATGGTGCCTTCCTTTTGAAGAATGTGTGTGTGGTGGGTGTGCATAGCGGCTATTTCGTAGCGATTCTGTGTGTGTGTAATACGTGCAAGGCATGGTGCCTCGCTTTTGAAGAATGTGTGTGTGGTGGGTGTGCATAGCGGCAATTTCGTAGCGATTCTGTGTGTGTGTGTAATACGTGCAAGGCATGGTGCCTTCCTTTTGAAAATGTGTGTGTGGTGGGTTTGCATAGCGGCTTTTTCGTAGCGATTCTGTGTGTGTGTGTAATACGTGCAAGGCATGGTGCCTCGCTTTTGAAGAATGTGTGTGTGGTGGGTGTACATAGCGGCTATTTCGTAGCGATTCTGTGTGTGTGTGTAATAAGTGCAAGGCATGGTGCCTCCTTTTGAAGAATGTGTGTGTGGTGGGTGTGCATAGCGGATTTAGTAGGATTCTGTGTGTGTGTGTAATAGTGCAGGCATGGTGCCTTGCTTTTGAAGAATGTAGCAGTGACCACTACTACTACCGTCTGAAATGACGGACGCTTGTGTTGCGACAGGAAACGTCGTGTTCTTTTATATTTTTTTCTACCTACGTGACTTTACCGAAAGAAGCAGAGAGTATGGATTCTTGCAGTCACGAAAGCTTCAAATCAAAATTGTTCACATCCAAACTTTTTTCGTGCACTGCCTTTGGCCTGTTGTGCGATCATCCATGAAGTACAGTCTAACACACACACCCCCCCAAGCTCTCACCTCGCCCTGGTGGGCTCCGTCTGCGCGGTGATGCAATTGGTGACCCACAGCTCGCATGCAGAGGCGTGCGTTGTTTTTTAAATCCTTTATATTAAGTTCGCTTGCTTGCTTACGACCGTGCACTTTCGGTCGTTTTTTAACCCACTTCCCGTGATCCAATCGAGCTGACATTTTGCACACAGACTCGTTATGCGAGACAATTAATTTGTGAAAAAAGTTTCCAAAATTTTACACTGTTTAGGGAAAACAAATTAAATATTTAATTACCAATTGTTAATACTGCAGACAATCATCTGACCCATAGGTGGCAGCCATCTCAAGCCAGAGGACGAGAGGACTCTAGCCGCCACGCATATAAAGGATTTAGAGTGAAAAACTTTGTTTTTACGGGTTTACTTGTTAAATCCTTTATATTAAGTTCACTTGCTTGCTTGCTTGCGCGCTTACGACCGTGCAAATCTTTCGGTCGTTTTTTAACCCACTTCCCGTCATCAATCGAGCTGACATTTTGCACACAGACTCGTTGTGCATGACAATTATTTTCGTGAACATTTTTTTTTATTTTCCACTTTTTAGGAAAATGTTTTCATATTTTATTTAAAATACCAATGTGATAAAAATGAAACTCGTACACAAGAAAAACAGAAATGAATAATAAAATAAAACCGATGCCACGCATATAAAGGATTTATAGTGAAAAACTTTGTTTTACGGGTTAATTTTTTTGCGTTCGCTTGCAGTCACTGGCTCGGTTTGGGGATAACCACGCGTTGGGCAATTGGTTAAAAATTAAAATTGACGTTCATTATTCGTGCATTTTCATTTTACTCCGGACCATGTTGGGTCAGGCAAGGTGGAGAGGAGACGGGGGGAGGGGTGGTGGAGGTTATTCTCGTTTGAAACAAAATTCAACAAGGTTGGGAAGGTGGGTGGGTGGTGGGGTGTAATAACACGGGATGCGAACCACTGACGTAGCCAAATCCATGTTCCCAAGCGAACGCCACATTTTTAATGGGAATTCTGAAAAGCGCGTTGTGTGTGTGCGCGTGTTTTCTTTTTATTAGCGGGGAGTGGTGGCAGTTAGCGCTACGCTGCGCTATGAACGCGGCGACCCGGGTTCGATTCTAGCTCACGGCCAACACCGGTGACGATTACACACTGGTCAACACACTTTTTCTGGCATAAGGTATTCCAACGATTTTAAGGCCATTTTGGGGTGATGATTCCAAATCTGGCATCAATTTTTGTCTATCACATCAGGTTTTTGAGATATCAAATATTGCATTTTCAATAAAATTGCAGAAGAAAAATATTAAATAAATGTGGATATCTACATCAAATGATATTATAAACACACTATCCTAAAAATACAGCACCATATTTTAACACTAAAGCAGTCACTGACTCGCAACAACTTGCAATCATAAGTGACAGAGTTAATTTCGGGTAAAATCAATGAAAATGGGGTATGCCGTTAGCATAAAATGAGATGTGATAGAGCAAATCTGAGATCAGATTTGGAATCAGCACCCTGAAATTAGTCTAGAACAGCTGCAATTTTTTTTTGTTGATCAGTGATTTTTCTGAACCGGGCCTCCCCGTAGGTAGACTCAGCCTTAAATGCGTACCTGGTGCGGTGTGTAGTAAACATCGCCACTGGGGAGACAAAGGCGGTCGGGCGTGGTGCTGGCCACCCACCCCCTCGTGTCCCGTTCCGGCCTTCATAGGTGCTCGCTAACAGCACTTGCCCCTACAGTCTGTTAAGGCTACACGGGGATCTTTGTCTTTGTAGGAGCGGTGGTGTAGTGGTTAGCGCGCTGCGCTATGAACGCGGCGACCCGGGTTCGATTCTAGCTCACGGCCAACACCGGTGACGATTATCTGAACCGGTCCAGGGCCTCCCCTAGGTCAACTCAGCCTAAAACGAGTACCTGTTATGATGTGTGAGCATCGCCACTGGGGAGACAAAGGCGGCCGGGCGTGGTGCTGGCCACCCACCCCTCTTCTGCCTTCATAGGTTTGCTCGCTAACAGCACTTGCCCCAACAGTCTGTTAAGGCAACACGGGGGATGTTTGTCTTTGGATTTTAAGAACAAACCTCCCGCCCCCCGCCCGACCCCCACCCCANCCCCCCCAACACATCCTATTTGGGTGCCTTGCAGTAATACTCACGTCTCCCGGTCCAAGTCTGGACTCAGGAAGGCTGCCACTCACGCCAAATGTCGGAGCTAATCGCCGCAAAGAGGCGCCATGGATGCGCTTCTGTGGCCGTCTGGCGCTCTGCCTTCTCGATGAGGAAGGCACGGGGAGGAAGCTTCTTCTTGGTTCTTTCGGTAAAGTCACGTAGAAGGGAAATAATAAAATAATCAAAATAAAATAATTCTCACGACGATTCGGCTACAACGCAAGCAGCCGTCCTCAGGTGGAGAATGCGGAAAGACAGACTCTTCTACCTAATTGTATTTTTATTATTTTATTATTCTTCTACCTCCGAAAGAACCAATAGATAAGCTCCAAGCTTTACAGTCAACGTATTATTTTTTATTTTATTCTCACGACGTCTACGTGNCTTTGAAGCCGAAATGTCTGAAATCGNAATTTTATTATGTTTTATTATTATTTTATTATTCCCTTCTACGTGACTTTACCGAAAGAACCAAGAAGATGAATCCCTGCAGTCACGAAAGCTTTACGATGATTATGTTTTTATTTTTATTATTATTACCTACGTGACTTTACCGAACGAACCAAGAAGATGAACCACGATACTTGAGATGTCATCAAGAAGCATAAACCATTCACGCACATTCCGGACATCTACGCCAACAGCGGATTTTGTCGAACCATCAACCAAGTAGGTCACCGCATCGTCGCTCAGACGCGTTTCTGCGGCCGTCTGGAACGTTCTCGCTCTCGGTATAGAAGCTGGAAGCTATGGACTTGTAAATCATTTCTAGAGAAGAATAAAAAGCTACTTGCCCTTCCCCCCCCCCCCTCTCCAACCATTATATAAACGGAGTGGTAGATAAATCTTAATTTTGGAGCTTTCGTGACTGTAAATGACGTCTAAAGATAAAATAATAAATTAAAATAAAGCATATTACACGTTTGATTGCAACACAAGCAATCATTCAGGATAAAAGAAAAGAACTCTAACTGAAAAACTATAGACAGACATACAAGCAGCAGACATCACAACGACACAGAGGAGGACACATATCGGCACAAAGAGATTTTCTGTGCGGCTAAATATAGAGAGGGGGCGGGGACGGAAGAGGAGCAGAGAAAATTAATAAAGAGTGTGCCGTACTTGGCAAGTAAGATGACGACGTCACCACGCATTGAAAATTAGGAGTGGTAGCTCTTGCAATCTCTCATTTACTTGATACAGCTGTCGTGGCTGTGACGGTTCCACCTGAAGACGGAAGCTTGTGTTGCCTCCGAAACGTCGTGATTTTTATTTTATTTTACTTTTATTAATTTTAATGTTTTACCTACGTGACTTTACCGAAAAAACCTAAGAATTTGTAAATCATCTACATTGATAAGTTACTTTCTTTAGAACTGCCTTTTTGAGTTGAGTTTGTTGTCCAATTCACCACCCCACCCCTACCCGCACCTCCGAATAGAACGGTTGGCTACTGTCGGGTGAGTCCCAAGCATTTGAGGGCTACATCTACCTGGGCAATTATATAATCTACTGGGATGTGTTTGGGGGTGACAGCAAAATTCATCCCTCTAGCTAGTACCGATTTTAGGCTATCGGAGATTGTGCTGCTACTCTGATTGATAGCAGTCTTGTTGACATCTAGCTTTGTAATGTGTGGATCTGATTTCTTATTTGACAAGTTATTGAATTTAGCAATTCAACGTACAGGTACGTACGTCCCAATAACGATGCGCTGGCGATCGTCAGCGGCGTTGGCTATCGAGTGTGCAGGCGGTGCAACTGCGTCAGCGTCCACTGACTAAAGAGGCCCAAGCGCTGGGCCATGTATCACTCGGGCGATAAATTTAGGCGCGTTCCGTAATTTCACTTGCAAAATGNAAAAAATAAGCGACTCCCCGCTGCTTCTAAACGCAATGGGGGTAACACGAGTTCTATTGTGCTGCGGATGCAACAACGGCGACAGTTGTGTCGAGGTCACGGTCGGCATGCGTCGTCATCGTTGTGAAGCTTTCCGACCTCGTGGATATGACGAAAGCTAACTAACATTCCGTAACAAAACCAAAAAGAAACCGCACAAATGCATTTACATTTTCCTTTTTAAATGACAAAAGAGAGAGAAAGAGTGAGCGAGAGAGAGAGATAGGCATCCAGCCTACACACAAATAACTCCCAAGCGAAGTAAGGCGAGCAGTTATACTAATAAGGTTTTTTCTTCTTGGTTCTTTAAGTAAAGTCACGTAGAAGGGAAGTAATAAAATAATAAAAATAATAATAATAAAACATACTTCCCTTCTACGTGACTTTACCGAAAGAACCAAGAAGATGAATCCCTGCAGTCACGAAGCTTTAAATCGAAATTGTTTTATTATTATTTATTACTTCCCTTCTACGTGACTTTACCGAAAGAACCAAGAAGATGAATCCCTGCAGTCACGAAAGCTTTAAATGAAATTTAATAGGTGACACTTTTTCTGGCAACAAAAGACATCTTTCAAAAATCAGGCTTACATTAAACAATACTCAGTCAAATGCCACCTCTGATAATATATTGTCTTTGAAACTCCACCCGACAGCTTTCTTTAGACCCTCAATCGCCAGAGACGAAGGTGTCATTGGCCAGGAAAAAAGGAAACCTTATTAGTTCAATCTTAAGAGCTTGTGCTGCAGAATTACTCTTGGTTCTTTCGGTAAAGTCACGTATAAAGATAAAATAATAAATTAAATAATAGCATACGACGTTTTGATTGCAACACAAGCAATCATCATCAGGTAGAAATGAAATAGCAACAAAAATCTCACCAGAAAATACAGACAGACATATAAGCAGACAGATATCACCAAGATACACAGAGAGAGTAACACAGGTACAGAGAGGGGATCGTCTCTGTGGGTGGCCTTAAATAGGCAGAGGGCGGGGGCAGAGAGTTGGAGAGATTAGAGAAAAATTAACATGTCAATGAGTACGGAAAACGCGTAGTAAAGTACGCAAGCTTGAACAGTATATTTTGGTACTGGCAAAGGAGGTCCCATGATGATAAGGCGAGCAGGTTAGAAGAATTGACGCGAAAACAAAGCTCGCACGTGTAGCCCTTTGCAAACTTTTGTGGAGCAAGTCGGCTTAGCTAGCACCTTGCAGCCCTTATTCCGTCTCGCGTGACCTACTTGTGTTGACTCGATCGCCGATGATATGTCCAATTCGCATCCTCGTTTCGAACAAAACGTCTTCCCTGATACCCTCGTCGAGTTACACGGCGTTATGAAAGCACGCGTGAAAGCGGAGCAGGCTGTGTAAGCAAAGAACCATCGATGAATCGAGTTCTTTCGTAAGCATTCCCGAGTAAAATTAGGTGAGAACAACCACGGATGCTTGTGTGTTGCGCCCGAAACGTCGGTGATTAAATTGATTTTATTTTTCTACCTACGTGACATTGCCGAAAGAACCACATAGTATGATCGTTGCAGTCACGAAAACTTCAAATCTAGATTCAAATACATTTTGTCCTTGAGTCCAAACTGTAAAACATATATCTTGTTGACTTCTCCAAGACAGAGGTTCTCTGCAAGCCATCTGGCTACCGTGAGAGATTCGTTCATGAGGCTATCCACATATACAAACACAGAGACAATTTCAACCGAGAAGATGAATTCTGGCTTAGCAATCATTGGAAGGATTTGATAAACCATTTCGGGTCTTAATTGATTGTGGTCACGCTTACGGTGACTTTCAGTCCACATCCCATTTTCTTCTANCCCCCCCTCTTTTCAGAACATAGATGGATTCATCTTCTTGGTTCTTTCGGTAAAGTCACGTAGAATGGAAATAATAAAATGATAAAAATTAAACATAATAAAATAATTCTCACGACGTTTCGGCCACAACGCAAGCAGCCGTCCTCAGGTGAAGACCAGGTCTGTCAAAAGACATTCAGATTCTCGACAGCCTGTTCTTCACCTGAGGAAGGCTGCTTGTGTTGTGGCCGAAACGTCGTGAGAATTGTTTTACTATGTTTTTTATTTAATTATTTCCCTTCTACGTGACTTTACTGAAAGAACAAGAAGATGAATCCCTGCAGTCACGAAAGCTTTAAATCGAAATTTTATTGTTTCATTTTTATTATTTTATTATTTCCCTTCTACGTGACTTTACCGAAAGAACCAAGAAGATGAATCCCTGCAGTCACGAAAGCTTTACATCGAAATAGTTAGACTCGTCCATCTGACCAACTGCCAAATCGCTGTCCGTGGTGCTGACGTTAAGAAAAAAACGCTACTTTTTAAAAAAATTATTGCTGTGGATTTCACACCTGATGATGATTGCCTGTGTTGCAGTCGAATCGTCGCGACCATTTAATTGTTTTATATTTTATTATTTTATTATTTCCCTTCTACGTGACCTTACCGAAACAACGAAAGAGTATGGATCCCTGCAGTCACGAAAACTTCAAATCTAGATTCAAATACATTTTGTCCCTGAGTCCAAACTGTAAAACATATATGTTGTTTTGATTTAAAGCGTTCGTGACTGCAGGGATTCATATTCTTAGTTCTTTCGGTAAAGTTACGTAGAAGGAAAAACAACAAAATAATAAAAATATGAAAACATAAAATTATTTATTTCCCTTCTACGTGACTTTACCGAAAGAACCAAGAATATATATGTTGTTGGCTATATGAATGCACGTCACATTCGCTGGATGAAACCCTCACCTACCCTCCACCCACAAAAAAAATTGAAACGTTTCATAGAACTCACAACGCACCGGAACATCTATTGGCAAGTGGAAATGTACATTTTCAAAGCACCGAATCATGAATAATGTTGCCCTTGATTGTGACTGTCAGTGGGAAATTGCTCACGGAGCCGATGGAATTCTACTCTTGACCTCGTTCGCGCTGTCGCCATGCGCGTGTCATTGCGCCGCGCTTATAATTGAACAATCATAAACGGTGATTATGTTGTCACGAATTGAATAACTCGTTATTTCGTTTTGCCGCTTAACGACAGCTGGAAATAATAATAATATTATTATTTTTTATTCACCGTTCGTGATCGCATTTTTGTCGGGGCTACTCGCCGGTATGTTGTTTGTGCACGCGTGAATCGATGTGTTCATGTGTAGCGCGCGCGTGTGTGTGTATGTACGTGCACATACGGCAAAACAAAAAAAAACACATTCCTGCGGAGGGAGCTGGTAGGAACGTTGGGTTGCTCGGTCAATGGCCTGCAGGGTCAACGGCGGCGTGGTGTATTCCGCAAATATGCCCGACTGTGAGGGCGGGCACAAGCCGGCGTGAGTAGGTTAAACGTTGAGTTTTATAAGGGCACCACGGGTGACCAGCCCCTCCCCACCCTCCCCANCCTCCCACCCACCAGCCCCACCTCTCCTCCCCACCCAGCCCACCCTCCCACCCAGCCCCTCCCACCCTNCCCACCCAGCCTCTCCTCCCACCCAGCCCACCCTCCCACCCACCCCTCCCCACCCTCCCACCTCCCCTCCCACCCAGCCCCACCCTCCCACCCGACCCTCCCCACCAGCCCCACCTTCCCACCCAGCCCTCCCCACCTCCCCACCCAGACCCACCCACCCTCNCTCCCCACCCAGCCCACCCTCCACACCCAGCCCTCCCCACCCTCCCTCCCCACCCAGCCCCACCCTCCCCACCCGACCCTCCCCACCCAGCCCCACCTTCCCACCCAGCCCTCCCCACCCTCCCACCAGACCCACCCACCTCTCCTCCCCACCCAGCCCCACCCTCCACACCCAGCCCCTCCCCACCCTCCCACCCAGCCCTCCCCACCCTCTCCTCCCACCCAGCCCCACCTCCCACCCAGCCCCTCCCCACCCTCCCACCCAGACCCTCCCACCAGCCCACCTCCACACCCAGCCCCTCCCACCCTCCCCACCCTCCCTCCCCACCCAGCCCCACCCTCCCACCCAGACCTCCCACCCAGCCCCACCTTCCCCACCCAGCCCTCCCACCCTCCCCACCAGACCCACCCACCCTCTCCTCCCACCCAGCCCCACCCTCCACACCCAGCCCCTCCCCATCCTCCCTCTCCACCCAGCTCCTCTCTCCCCACCTAGCCCCTCCCTTCGCGACGGACACAATAATCCCCTGTGGGCTGGTGTAACCAGAAGGTTCCTACCAGTAAAACCTTCTCGCTGTTGCAGGACGGCAACGCTGGGGTGGATGTGAGCAATGCCGTACAGGAAAGGCAAATTCCTGAATCGACTATACCCCCGTGGCCTTTGTAGCCACCGCGGCGCGTGAAACGGGGGCTCTGGACGGGTGCGAGGGGCTGGTAACCCCTCCACCTTCAATTATTTACCACTAAAGAATATAAAACGAAGCTTGTGCCGGAGGTCCCGGGGTGACAGGCATCTATGACGTCTCCGAGCCAAACCCATTTGACTGAATCCTGACCCTCGGGGTTCCTCCTGAAACAGCAAAAGCCATTCGGTGGCCACGTGGAATGTCCGAAGCATCACTGTGGAGGAGAGGCTGCACTCTCTGTCGGGAGCTGGACCGGTACCGCCTGGATCTCTGCGGTATTCAGGAGGTCCGGTGGACTGACTCTGGCTCCTGCCACCATGAGGAGTGGACAGTCCTCTACTCGGGGCAGGAGACTGCCAAACAACAGGGAGTGGCTCTTCTTCTGAACAAAATAATCGGAGCGGGGCGGTGTGGCGTGGGAAGCTGTAAGCCCCAGGCCACTGTTCTTGAAAGATCTGGACAAAGTCCGATCGGTGAGCTACTCCAGCGGGAAAGGCTGCGTTGGATGGGTCACTTAGCCCGCATGCCCAGCCACCGCATGCCTAAACAGCTTTTGTTCGGCCGGATCGAGGGGCTAAACGGGCGTGGCACGGGCTAGAGAAGAAATGGAGTGGTACAAGAGGATGTGGAGCTGAGTGGACTTGCCGATGACTGGTACCAGCGGTGTCAAGATCGGCTCTGTGGAGGAGGCTCGTGATGGACGCTACTGGGCAGTTGGAGGCAGTCGCCTCAAACAACAACGAAGGCAGAAGAGCGACGCTCACAACAACAAGCGGAGCGCCGGGTGGCTAAAGCACAGCAAGTTGGCACAGTAGGGGGCACAGGTGGTGCATCAGCCAGTCATCTCGGTCATCTCGTCAGTCGACCCGTGGCACCTGCTGGGTCTGCCCCATGACCTCCTGCGAGGCGTTCACACTTCACGTGGCCTCAAGGTGCACATAGCCTGGCACAAGCGCTGGTGATGTTACCGCAATAGTGGCGAACGGCGGTTGTTGTTTTTGCATATCTTGAGCATATAACAAATATAAAGACACCCCCACCGAACGACGTACGGCGTGAAGGAAGTTCCATAAACACTCGCACTGCACCCAGATACCCACTCAAGGCGAGTGGGCCATGAGTGACGTCACGCACCTAGGGGGGGTGGGGGGTGAGAAATGTGACGTCACATCAAAATGCGCAACTTTAATAAATATAGACAACACGTTCTACTTAATTAAATAGACTTTGTAATAAATGTTTCTCCTACAACATCAGAGTGCAGCGCCACATTAAACACGCACTTCAATGACAATAGTTTAAAGCGATTTGAAGCATGTTTTATATTTTTTTTAGGGGGGCGGGCAGAGCTTTGTGACGTCATATTTGAGAGGGGGTCTGACTTTTTGTGACGCCGTGTGACGAGGGGGCAAGGGGTCAAAATCGTCCTAAAATCTCGTGACGTCATTTATGGACGCCCCCAAAGGAGCACCTATTAATGACCAGAACGGCGCACGAGGTGGTGGTGGGTGGGTAGCCAAAACCACACCGGCCGCCTTTGTCTCCCGGCAGCGATGTTTACTACCACACGCACCAGGTAGTCATTTAAGGCTGAGTCGACCTACCGGAGGCCCAGGACCGGTTCAGGTGTTCGTTGCTGGTGATTCGGTGATGGCCGTGAGCGGAATCGAACTCGTGCAACGGGGGTGGGGGGGTGTGTATCCGCAGCTGCGCTAACCTGCGCCACCGCTCCCTTACCCCACATCACACACTCGACACATTCACTTCGCCGCCACTACCGCCACAAATGATGACGGGGCTGGGGGGGGGGGGGTCAAGACCACGCCCGGCCGCCTTTGTCTCCCCGGTGGCGATGCTATTCTTTTTTATTTAAATCCTTTATATTAAGTTCGCTTGCTTGCTTGCTTGCGTGCTTGCTTGCTTGCTTATGACCGTGCAAATCTTTCGGTCGTTTTTTAACCCACTTCCCGTGATCCAATCGAGCTGACATTTTGCACACAAGACTCGTTGTGCGAGACAATTAATGTTCGTTAAAAAAAATTCCCAAAATTTTACACTTTTTAGGCAAAACATTTTTATTTTACATATATTCAAATAGAACTCATTCATGGCTTTGGCTGAACGTCACAGTGTAAGAGCCCAGAGCGTAACCCCTCCACAGGCCGTGGCGGAGTAGCGCAGTTGGTAGCGCCCTCGCTTCCCATGCCAAAGGTCGCGTGATCGATCCCGCGTCCTCCACAGGCGAATATATTTTTAAATCCTTAATATTAAGTTCGTTTGCTTGCTTAGGACCGTGCAAATCTTTCGCTCGTTTTTTAACCCACTTCCCGTGATCCAATCGAGCTGACATTTTCCACACAGACTCGTTGTGCGTGACAATTGATGTTCGTGAAAATTTTTCCAAAATTTTACTTTAGGACAAAAATATTATTTAATTACCAATTGCTTAATGGTGGCAGACAATCATCTGACCCATAGGTGGCAGCCATCTCAAGCCAGAGGACGAGAGGACTCTAGCCGCCACGCATATAAAGGATTTATAGTGAAAAACTTTGTTTTTACGGGTTATACTGTACTTGTTTACGCTGCCGTACCAGGTGCTTCATCTTCGGTGAGGCCCATGACCTGGTTCAGGTGATCGTCACTGATGTTGGCCGTGAGCGAGAAATCTCAACTCGGGCCAGCCAACTTCGTAAGCGCAGCGCGCTAACCGCTGCGCCACCGCTCCCCGCACATGTTCATCCGAGGGACCGTGACTCGAAAAAGGAAGGGGTCATTTTTGTGTTGCGGGATAAATGGATTCTTTTGCTTGGGTCAAGGTGCCGGGCTGTGTTATAGGAAACAGCAGCGGCAACAACGTTGGAAATCAAATAAATATGTTATTGCTTGGGATGGCGCAAGCTTACCCAAGCAAACATTAAATCGTGTTAAGAAAAAAATATATGAGTAGATATCGTATATATGTGAACGCGTCTCTCCCAGCCGTCGGAGAAGGGAGTGGTGGCGGGGAGGTGNCCCCCCCCCCTTCCACGGTGGCTAGGAGATGTTAACTACCTCGCCTGGTTACAGGAGGTCGTGGGTTCGATCCCGAGCCTGCGCCTGCTGTATATTTGGAGTTTGTGTGTCTTTCTCTCTCTATCATCATCATCATCACGGTGGCTAGGAGATGTGAACTACCTCGCCTGGTATGCAGGAGGTCGTGGTTCGATCCCGACCTGACGCCTGCTGTATATTTGGAGTTTGCGTGTCTCTCTCTCTCATCATCATCACGGTGGCTAGGAGATGTTAACTACCTCGCTGGTGTACAGGAGGTAGTGGGTTCGATCCCGAGCCTGACGCCTGCTGTATATTTGGAGTTCCGTGTCTCTCTCTCATCATCATCATCACGGTGGCTAGGAGATGTTAACTACCTCGCCTGGTGCACAGGAGGTCGTGGGTTCGATCCCGACCTGCTGATATGGAGTTTCGTGCTCTCTCATCATCATCACACGGTGGCTAGGAGATGTTAACTACCTCGCCTGGTACAGGAGGTCGTGGGTTCGATCCCGAGCCTGACGCTTGTATATTTGGAGTTCCCCTGCTGTCTCTCTCATCTCATCATCATCACGGTGGCTAGGAGATGTTAACTACCTCGCTGGTGTACAGGAGGTAGTGGGTTCGATCCCGAGCCTGACGCCTGCTGTATATTTGGAGTTTCCGTGTCTCTCTCTCNTCTCATCATCACGGTGGCTAGGAGATGTTAACTACCTCGCCTGGTGCACAGGAGGTCGTGGGTTCGATCCCGAGCCTGACGCCTGCTGTATATTTGGAGTTTGCGTGTCTCTCTCTCTCTCATCATCATCACGGTGGCTAGGAGATGTTAACTACCTCGCCTGGTGCACAGGAGGTCGTGGGTTCGATCCCGAGCCTGACGCCTGCTGTATATTTGGAGTTCCCGTGTCTCTCTCTCATCATCATCATCACGGTGGCTAGGAGATGTTAACTACCTCGCCTGGTATGCAGAAGGTCGTGGGTTCGATCCCGACCCTGACGCCTGCTGTATGTTTGGAGTCTGCGTGTCTCTCTCTCATCATCATCATCGTCACGGTGGCTAGGAGATGTTAACTACCTCGCCTGGTGTACAGGAGGTCGTGGGTTCGATCCCGACCCTGACGCNTGCTGCTGTATATCTGGATTTTGCGTGTCTCTCTCTCCCGTGGATTTTTCTTCGGGTCTTCCGGTTGTTGAACCTCCACGTTTAGAATCAACATCACCACGCGTTTAGACAATTTGTCTGCTGATAAATGTCCACGTGATGATGAGTGGTGGACTCAGGTGGTGGACTCAGCTGGTGGACTCACGTGTTAATGATGATGATGAGCCACTTCGTTGAGCTGTCATTCGCGATGGCGACGTTGCTTCTGAAATAAAGAGCTGTAAAGTTCAGTGGGTGCCTTGCCTGGTAACATGAAACAATACATAGTACTGGTAGGAACCTCCTGGTTAACCAGCCCACAGGGATTATTGTGTCCGTCCGTCCGTCGTGCAGGGAGGGGCTGGGTGGGAGGATGGGTGGGGAGGGCTGGGTGGGGAGGGAGGGGCTGGGTGGGTGGGTNGGGCTGGGTGGGAGGGCTGGGTGGGGAGGTGGGGGTGGGGAGGGAGGTGTGGGGAGGGCTGGGTGGGGAGGGGCTGGGTGAGGAGGGTGGGGCTGGGTGGGGAGCGTNGGGCTGGGTGGGCAGGGGAGGGTGGGGAGCGTGGGGCTGGGTGGGAGGGTGGGGTTGAGCTGGGTGGGAGGGTGGGGCTGGGTGGGCTGGATGGGAGGGCTGGGTGGGGAGGGTGGGGAGGGCTGGGTGGGAGGTGGGGCTGGGTGGGAGAGGCTGGTCACCCGTGGTGCCCTTATAAAACTCAACGTTTACCTACTCACGCCGGCTTGTGCCGCCCTCACAGTCGGGCATATTTGCGGAATACACCACGCCGCCGTTGACCCTGCAGGCCATTGACCGAGCAACCCGACGTTCCTACCAGCTCCCTCCGCAGGAATGTGTTACAATTCGAACCGCCGTGACGTTTCGCCGAAATGACTACAACACGAAACAACAACAACGAGCATCATCAGGCGGGAGGCCATAATTGTGGGCAAATCGTCCTCATCTTTAGCTCTTTAATCGAGGGCTGGGTGAATCCGAAGTCGTCACTTGTCAGCCTGTCAGCTGCGACGATCAGGGCGAGTGGAGGGGAGTGGAAGGGCCAAATAATCCTCATCTTTAGCTCTTTAATCGAGGGCTGGGTGAATGCGAAGTCGTCAATTGTCAGCCTGTCAGCTGCGATGATCAGAAGCGGGGAGGTCGAAAAAGCCTCGTACTACTACTAGTTACTACTATCTTCTTGGTTCTTTCGGTAAAGTCACTAAAATAATAAAACAAAACATAATAACATTATTTATATTATTTTATTATGTTTTATTTAGTAATAATTTATATTATTTTATTATGTTTTATTTTATTATTTTATTACTTCCCTTCTACGTGACTTTACCGAAAGAACCAAGAAGATGAATCCCTGCAGTCACGAAAGCTTTAAATCGAAATTTAGTTTTACTTGTCGATGTTAAACAAATATTGATTTCGAGCTGTTGCACCCGTGATACACTCACAAAGGGCCACGCCCTGTCGTCTGTTTGATTCCACCAGCTTTACTAGCCGCTTCGCCCGAGACTTGATTATTGTCTTTATTGATTTAAAGCTTTCGTGACTGCAGGGATTCATCTTCTTGATTCTTTCGGTAAAGTCACGTAGAAGGGAATAATAAAATAATAAAATAATAATAATAAATTATGTTTTATTTTTATTATTTATTATTTCAATTCTACGTGACTTTACCGAAATAACCAAGAAGATTTAGAACAGACACAAATATTCAAAAATGTCCCTTTTATATATGTAGATGATGATGATTACCCGTTACTATGCCGTGTGTATGTGTGTGTGCGGAGTGTGTGGGAGCGGTGGTGCAGCGGTTAGCGCTACGCTGCGCTATGAACCTGGCGACCCGGGTTCGATTCCCGCTCACGGCCAACACCGCTGACGATTATGCGAACCGGTCGCGGGCCTCCCTAGGTCGACTCAGCCTCAAATGAGTACCTGGTGCGGTGTGTAGTAAACATCGTCACTGGGAGACAAAGGCGGCCAGGCGTGGTGCTGGCCACCTACCCCCTTGTGTTTTTTTATCGGTGCCGCTCGCTAACAGCACTTGTCCCTACAGTCTGTTAGAGGCTTTGAGGGGATCTTTGTCTTTGGCTTGTTAGCGTGGGTATGAAGCCGAGATGATTCGCGCGCTGCTATTACTATTAATAATAGTAATTTCATTTCCAAATGCGTCATTCATGCAATTGCATCCCACAACGCCCCATCATAAGTTAGCCAGCCTCTGGCACTGATGATACAAAAATTAAACCGTCACTGCTTTGCAAATCAAAAGCTNAAAAAATACTGCATAAATAACGAGATGAAGTAGAGAATTAGCCAGTGTTCTAGTTAGTGTACTAGTTAGTGTACTAGTTAGTGTACTAGTTAGTGACTGTACTAGTGGTTCTATTAGCGAGTCTACTAGTTAGTGTACTAGTTAGTGTACTAGTTAGTGATCTATTAGTCTACTAGTTAGTGTACTAGTGAGTGTACTGATTAGTGAGTGTACTAGTTAGTGTACTAGTTAGTGTACTAGTTAGTGAGTGTTCTAGTGAGTGTACTAGTTATTGTACTAGTTACTTAGTGTACTAGTTAGGGTGGACAAAGTCATTGTTANGCAAGTAGAGTNTAGTACTACTACTAGTAAGTNATGATNGGTCACTCTGNTATTAGTGAGTGTACTAGTTAGTGTTCTAGTTAGTGTACTAGTTAGTGAATGTACTAGTTAGTGTACTAGTTAGTGAGTGTACTAGTTCGTGTTCTAGTTAGGGAGCGTTCTACTAGTTAGTGTACTAGTGAGTGTACTAGTTAGTGAGTGTACTAGTTCGTGTTCTAGTTAGCGAGTGTTCTACTAGTTAGTGTACTAGTTAGTGAGTGTTCTACTAGTTAGTGTACTAGTTAGTGTACTAGTTAGTGAGTGTACTAGTTAGTGAGTGTACTAGTTCGTGTTCTAGTTAGGGAGCGTTCTACTAATTAGTGTACTAGTTAGTTAGTGTACTAGTTAGTGTACTAGTTAGTTAGTGTACTAGTTAGTGTACTAGTTAGTGAGTGTACTAGTTAGTGTTCTAGTTAGCGAGNGTTTTACTAGTTAGTGTACTAGTTAGTGAGTGTAATAGTTAGTGTACTAGTTAGTGAGTGTACTAGTTAGTGTACTAGTTAGTGTACTGTTAGTGAGTGTAATAGTTAGTGTACTGTTAGTGTACTAGTTAGTGAGTGTACTAGTTAGTGTACTAGTTAGTGAGTGTACTAGTTAGTGTACTAGTTAGTGTACTAGTTAGTGAGTGTAATAGTTAGTGTACTAGTTAGTGTACTAGTTAGTGAGTGTACTAGTGAGTGTACTAGTTAGTGAGTGTACTAGTTAGTGTACTAGTTAGTGAGTGTACTAGTGAGTGTACTAGTTAGTGAGTGTACTAGTTAGTGTACTAGTTAGTGAGTGTACTAGTGAGTGTACTAGTGAGTGTACTAGTTAGTGTACTAGTGTACTAGTGAGTGTACTAGTTAGTGTACTAGTGAGTGTACTAGTTAGTGAGTGTACTAGTTAGTGAGTGTACTAGTGAGTGTACTAGTGAGTGTACTAGTGAGTGTACTAGTTAGTGAGTGTACTAGTGAGTGAGTGTACTAGTGAGTGTACTAGTTAGTGAGTGTACTAGTGAGTGTACTAGTTAGTGTACTAGTTAGTGCACTAGTTAGTGTACTAGTTAGTGAGTGTACTAGTTAGTGAGTGTACTAGTGAGTGTACTAGTTAGTGAGTGTACTAGTGAGTGTACTAGTTAGTGAGTGTACTAGTGAGTGTACTAGTGAGTGTACTAGTTAGTGAGTCCACCAGTNAAGAAGGCGGTGTGTTGTCTCCATGAGTGTCTCTACTTTTGAGTGAGTGTATTGGTTAGTGAGTGTTCTCGTGAGTGAGTGTACCAGTGAGTGTATTAGTTAGTCAGTGTACTAGTTAGTTAGTGTACTAGTTAGTGTACTAGTGAGTGTACAAGTTAGTTAGTGTACTAGTTAGTGTACTAGTTAGTGAGTGTACTAGTGAGTGAACTAGTTAGTGAACTAGTTAGTGTNCTAGAGAGTGAGTTTGCTAGTGAGTTAGTGTACTAGTTAGTGTACTGGTGAGTGAGTTTGCAGTTAGTGTNCTAGTGAGTGTACGAGTGAGTGTACTGATTAGTGAGTGTACTAGTGAGTGTACTAGTTAGTGTATTAGTGAGTGTACTAGTTAGTGAGTGTACTAGTTAGTGTACTAGTTAGTGTACAGTTAGTGAGTGTACCAGTTAGTGTACTGTATGTTAGTGTACTAGTTAGTGNTCTAGTTAGTGTACTAGTTAGTGAGTGTACCAGTTAGTGTACTAGTTAGTGAGTGTACTAGTTAGTGTACTATTTAGNGAGTGTACTAGTTAGTGACTAGTGAGTGTACTAGCAGTGTACTAGTGGTGTACCAGTTAGTGTACTAGAGTGCACTAGTTATACTAGTTAGTGAGTGTACTAGTAGTGTACTAGTTAGTAGTGTACTAGTGAGTGTACTAGNGAGTGAGTGTACTAGTTAGTGCCTAGTAAGTGAGTGTACCAGTGAGTTTACTAGTTAATAATACTTTTACATAGCGGCATTCATGCAATTGCAATGCTGCAGAATTATTGCAATCGAAACGTCGTGAGAATTTTATTGTTTAATATTTTTATTATTGTATTATTTCTCTTCTACGTGACTACCGAAAGACNAGAATATGCCCTGCAGCCGAAAGAAGCTTTAAATCGAAATGTATTTGTTTGCTCTTATTCCAACGTCTGATCCCGTGCCCCGACTGGGACAAACAAAGAGCTTTGCAGCTTATCGGATTCCCANCGATNATTTCCGAAGANGCAGCTCTGGTGCTGCGATGTTCATCACATTAACGTTCCAAGGCTCTGACCAATTAGCACGTGGCGTTCAGCCTCCGTGAGCCGTCTCGTTGACATCCAGGCGAGGCTGACGAACTGTGCAAGGGATTAGTTTAACTCGGAAAATACGGCGTTTTGCAGAACACAAAATTCGCGGCATTCAACAATTTAAGAGCCCTGTGCAGTACATCAACGTTTGCTGACGTCTCTATACTCTGTAGCTGCTGACTGACAGCACTTTCCGTAGCAGCCTATGTCGGCTATACCGAGGGGGGTCTTTGTCTGTTCATACCAAGGCAGGAGTGGATTTCGGACAAATTTGGAGTTTTGCAGCAATATTCAAGCGGAGTCCCAGATTTTCTCAGGAGCTCTTCCAGTAAAAATACAATTGATTCTGATCATTCTCTATACTCTGTAGCTGCTCACACAGCTCTTGCCGTAGCAGCCTATGTAGGCTATACCGTGGGGGGGTCTTTGTGTGTCATACGAAGGCAGAGTGGATTTTGGACAAATTTGGAGTTTTGCAACAATATTCAAGCGGAGTCCCAGATTTTCTCAAGAGCTCCTCCAGTAAAAAAAAAATTGATTCTAATAATTCTCTATACTTTGTAGCTGCTGACACAGCACTTGCCGTAGCAGCCTATGTATGCTATACCGTGGGGGCTTCTTTGTCTGTTCATACCAAGACAGAGTGGCTTTCGGACAAATTTGGAGTTTTGCAGAAATTTTCAAGCGGCATCCAGATTCGCTCAAAGGCTCCTCTAGTAAAACAAAAATTAATTCTGATCATTCTCTATACTCTGTAGCTGCTGACACAGCTCTTGCCGTAGCAGCCTATGTAGGCTATACTGTGGGGAGGGGGTCTTTGTCTGTCCATACCAAGACAGAGTGGATTTCGGACAAATTTGGAGTTTTGCAGCAATATTCAAGCGGAGTCCCAGATTTTCTCAGAGCTCCTACAGTAATTTTTTTTAATTCTGATCATTCTCTATACTTTGTAGCTGCTCACACAGCTCTTGCCGTAGCAGCCTATGTAGGCTATACCGAGGGGAGTCTTTGGCTGTTCATACCAAGGCAGGAGTGGATTTCGGACAAATTTGGAGTTTTGCAGAAATTTTCAAGCGGCATCCCAGATTCACTCAATTCTGATTCTGATCATTCCATCAGGTGGGTAACTGCGAAGGCGAATTTGATTCCCGCTCACGGCCAACGTCAGTGGCAAATACCTGCACCGGCCCCGTGCCTCTCCTAGGTAGACTCAGCCTCAATAAGTGCCTGATGCGGTGTGTGTAAGCAAATGAATGGGGCCGGGCACGGTGTTAGCCACACCTCCTCGTGTGCCGTGCCGGCCTTCATAGGTGCTGCTCGCTCACACAGCTTGCCCAACAGTTTGTTAAA
>MU249630.1:4437884-4477884 GCA_018977245.1 Lethenteron camtschaticum
CACGTTATCTAATCACTTTATCTCTCAGCATTGTAGTGCATCACATTCTCTTTCTCTCTCTCGATACAGCGGTCGCCTCGAATTTCAGATGCGATTGGCGGCTATCCAAAATGGCGGACAGCAAGCTAGCGAATATCAAGGCAACACTGCAGCCTATAGATATATTTGACGTTTGTCACTGTATCGATACATTTGTGAACACAGTTGTTGCTTACCAGCTATTGCTGCATGTCAATTGCACGAGCATCTTGTCTCTACTTGGGAGTTTCGTTTTTTGGTTGTATGTGTAATAAAGGACTCTTTCTCAGTGTCGATCTCCGTTGTCCTTTATTTGGGTTTGTAGAATCTCGCCCACATGGCGTCCTCGCTCAGGCCCGCATCTCCTCCGACGATCACTCCACAGCCACTCTGCTGCTCCGTTCTGCAGCCACACTGCTGCTCCGCCCTGCAGCTTCACTGCTGCTCCGCTCTGCAGCCAGCCTTCCACGCTCGCTAGCCCTCTGCGTCCTGACACCGATGGCTGACGGTGTCGACGTCTCCCACCGCGTGGCGATCGCGCCACTCTCCCGTACTGCCCAGCGTGGCCTCCTCCCGTTTCACTCCGTCTCAACTCCCCGATCCCCTTCCGGTTCTCTCCCTAAATCCTCTCCCCCACGTGACCCTAACTCCTCCCTCTCCTCACGTGACCCAGACTCCGCCCCCCCCCCTCAATCCTTGCTCGCATTACATATGCAATCTACGAAAGGCTCCGAAGTGAACAGGGGATAATAGCCGCCCACCACGAACAGGATGGTTTTATCTGCACGCCCGCGTTGCGAGCGACGCTAAGCCGCCTCGTTCGCCGTGCATCACCGCGAGATGCAGGCCGCGCGGAGTCGCTCGCACGGCATCAACATGGCACGAACTCCGTTCAGCGCTCCGCTAACCACCCAAATTAATACTATGGGAACCTCATTTGCCAGTAAAAATATGATAATTGTTTTTTTACCCTTCTATCTGGCAACAAAACTGACACATTTTTACAATGATGCTTGCCCTGAGCTCTCATACTCTGATGGTGCATTGTCTTTGAGTTGTGCGCCTTTTGGCGTCATCTGGTCCATCCCATGTGAGACTAGGCTTTAAGGAAAGCTGTCTCGGTGTGGACCAATCAACTTCAAGGACAGTGCATACATTATCAGAGTTATGTCTTTTCTTTGTATTATGACTGCAGGTATTGTGGTCTATGCAAACATGACTCCTTGTAAAAAGGTGTCAGTTTTGTTGCCAGATAGAAGGGTAAAAAACCAATTATCACCCAAATTAATCTTAATGGGCTTCTCGTCCAATTAAGACTGAAGTTAGCACCGACTAATTTCGTTCAAATTGCGGCCACGATTTTTTTTTTCGTAAAGGTGCAATTTGAGTCATCCTCTGGCTGATGAGACATTGTCGAGGCTGCTAATCGTCGAGCTGGAAATTACTCTCAAAGTAAAGAGCACTTGCCGGGTAAAAATAGAATTTAGACCCGAATGTAAATTGCACTCATGGCAGCCAGCAGAGCGTTGCAGTGGTGAGATGTTAACTACCTCGCCTGGTGTACAGGAGGTCGTGGGTTCCATCCCGACTCTGACGCCTGCTGTATATTTGGAGTTTGCGTCTCTCTCTCTCTCTGTGATGAGATGTTAGCTACATCGCTTGGTGTACAGGAGGTCGTGGGTTCCATCCCGACTTTGACGGCTGTATTATATTTGGAGTTTGTGTCTCTCTCTCTTTGTGGTGAGATGTTAACTACCTCTCCTGGTCTACAGGAGGTCGTGGGTTCGATCCCGACTTTGACGGCTGTATTATATTTGGAGTTTGCGTCTCTCTCTCTTTGTGGTGAGATGTTAACTACCTCTCCTGGTCTACAGGAGGTCGTGGGTTCGATCCCGACTTGACGGCTGTATTATATTTGGAGTTTGCGTCTCTCTCTCTCTGTGGTGAGATGTTAACTACCTCTCCTGGTATACAGGAGGTCGTGGGTTCGATCCCGACTTTGACGGCTGTATTATATTTGGAGTTTGCGTCTCTCTCTCTCTGTGATGAGATGTTAACTACATCGCTTGGTGTACAGGAGGTCGTGGGTTCGATCCCGACTTTGACGGCTGTATTATATTTGGAGTTTGCGTCTCTCTCTCTCTGTGGTGAGATGTTAACTACCTCTCCTGGTCTACAGGAGGTCGTGGGTTCGATCCCGACCCTGACGCCTGCTGCTGTATATTTGGAGTTTGCGTGTCTCTTTCTCTGTGGTGAGATGTTAACTACCTCGCTGGTGTACAGGAGGTCGTGGGTTCCATCCCGACTTGACGGCTGTATTATATTTGGAGTTTGTGTCTCTCTCTCTGTGATGAGATGTTAACTACATCGCTTGGTGTACAGGAGGTCGTGGGTTCCATCCCGACTCTGACGCCTGCTGTATATTTGGAGTTTGCGTCTCTCTCTCTCTCTGTGATGAGATGTTAACTACATCGCTTGGTGTACAGGAGGTCGTGGGTTCCATCCCGATTTTGACGGCTGTATTATATTTGGAGTTTGTGTCTCTCTCTCTGTGATGAGATGTTAACTACATCGCTTGGTGTACAGGAGGTCGTGGGTTCCATCCCGACTCTGACGCCTGCTGTATATATTTGGAGTTTGCGTCTCTCTCTCTTTGTGGTGAGATGTTAACTACCTCTCCTGGTCTACAGGAGGTCGTGGGTTCGATCCCGACTTTGACGGCTGTATTATATTTGGAGTTTGCGTCTCTCTCTCTCTGTGGTGAGATGTTAACTACCTCTCCTGGTATACAGGAGGTCGTGGGTTCGATCCCGACCCTGACGCCTGCTGCTGTATATTTGGAGTTTGCGTGTCTCTTCTCTGTGGTGAGATGTTAACTACATCGCTTGGTGTACAGGAGGTCGTGGGTTCCATCCCGACTTTGACGGCTGTATTATATTTGGAGTTTGTGTCTCTCTCTCTGTGATGAGATGTTAACTACATCGCTTGGTGTACAGGAGGTCGTGGGTTCCATCCCGACTTTGACGGCTGTATTATATTTGGAGTTTGTGTCTCTCTCTCTGTGATGAGATGTTAACTACATCGCTTGGTGTACAGGAGGTCGTGGGTTCCATCCCGACTTTGACGGCTGTATTATATTTGGAGTTTGCGTCTCTCTCTCTTTGTGGTGAGATGTTAACTACCTCTCCTGGTCTACAGGAGGTCGTGGGTTCGATCCCGACTTTGACGGCTGTATTATATTTGGAGTTTGCGTCTCCCTCTCTCTCTGTGGTGAGATGTTAACTACCTCTCCTGGTATACAGGAGGTCGTGGGTTCGATCCCGACCTGACGCCTGCTGCTGTATATTTGGAGTTTGCGTGTCTCTTTCTCTGTGGTGAGATGTTAACTACCTCGCCTGGTGTACAGGAGGTCGTGGGTTCCATCCCGACTTTGACGGCTGTATTATATTTGGAGTTTGTGTCTCTCTCTCTGTGATGAATGTTAACTACATCGCCTGGTGTACAAGAGGTTGTGGATTCCATCCCGACTGTTACGTCTGCTATATATTTGGAGTTTGCGTGTCTCTCTCTCTCTGTGGTGAGATGTTAACTACCTCTCTTGGTGTACAGGATGTCGTAGCCAATTTAGTTACCACTTCAGCCGCACTAACCGGTTTCGTGTTGGAGAGTAAAACCCACAGCAGTGTTAACAATTTGAGCACTCTGACGTTTCGTCGGTGATCGCAACATCAACAACAACCAGCTTCATTAGGCGATTAGACAGAATTGTGTGTGTTTTCACGTCTTACCCATTGTCTTAGCTGTCAATCCATTCGGTTTACCCCGTATTCTTGTAGAGGGACATTGAGTTTTGAGGTCCGTATGGCGTACAGCCGTTTCAATACGGGCAAAAAGATGTTTTTTTGTCTATTAGTTTGTGTTTTTCCCCTGTGATGGGACTTGGTACGATGAACGTTGAGATGGTTAAGGGCACGGGGTCATCAATAATGTCTGAATTGGTCTTTAATAAGGTAGGAACTGATAAGGGGTTGACAGGTATGCATTGTCATCATCGTTTTCTTTTCGTGAGCCTTTTTGTTAGATTGTGTGTGTTGAGAGGGGTTTTTTTTTCTTCGCGTAACATTTTCTCTCTCGCTCCGTCCGGCACGTGATAAATATGTTTAATAGCCCATTACCTCTTTGGTTTTTATTACTAAAATCCTTTTGATTTAGGGGGGAGGGGGGTGAGAATTCGCAGCCTTCAAAGTTCCAGCGCGCACAGCACCTAATGGAAATGATATGAGAAATTTACCCGACCAATTACAAAACCGAGTAGCCAACGAGCCAAGGTTTCGCATCGTCGAGGACAGGTAGCAAATCGGAGATGATAAACAATTTAAAAGACACGCACGAAAATGCGGTGCCAACAACAAAAGAAAGGCATATTCTTAGGTTTTTCGGTAAAGTCACGTAGGTAAAACATAAAAATGAATAAAAGTAAAATAAAATAAAAATCACGACGGAAGCTTGTGTTGCCTCCGAAACGTCGTGATTTTTATTTTATTTAACTTTTATTAATTTTAATGTTTTACCTACGTGACTTTACCGAAAAAAAACCTAAGAATATGCATCCTTGTAGTCACGAAAGCTTCAAATCTAGAATCTAAAAGAAAGGCTGTTCCCCACCTGGTTCCGTCTGTATGAGGATCGAGTGGGTGTTCTCTGGGTGCTTGTTGATTGGTCGACAGACAGCACCTTCATATCTACATAGAGAATCGCAGACCGCAGAGATGGCACCACGTGGCTGCTGATGCTGCCTGCGTGCTCGTCTGTGGCTTCTTCTCCCGGCGCCTCTAAGTCGTCCTTTCTCTCTCTCTCTGAGTGGTCTCTCTCTCTAAGTCGTCCTCTTTCTCTCTAAGTCGTCCTCTCTCTCTCTTTCTCTCTCTGAGTCGTTCTTTCTCTCTTTCTCTCTCTGAGTCGTCCTCTCTCTCTGAGTCGTCCTCTCTCTCTGAGTCGTCCTCTCTCTCTGAGTCGTCCTCTCTCTCTCGTTCTAAGTCATCCTCTCTCTCTCTGAGTCGTCCTCTCTCTCTCTGAGTCGTCCTTACTCCTCTGAGTCGTCCTCTCTCTAAGTCATCCTATCTCTCTCTGAGTCGTCCTCTCTCTCTCTGAGTCGTCCTCTCTGAGTCATCTTCTCTCTCTCTGAGTCGTCCTCTCTCTCTGAGTCATCCTCTCTCTCTGAGTCGTCCTCTCTCTCTCTCTCTCTCTCTCTGAGTCGTCCTCTCTCTCTCTCTGAGTCGTCCTCTCTCTCTGAGTCGTCCTATCTCTCACTGAGTCGTCATCTCTCTCTCTGAGTCGTCCTCTCTCTCTTTATCTGAGTCGTCCTCTCTCTCTCTGAGTCGTCCTCTCTCTGAGTCGTCCTCTCTATCTGAGTCATCCTCTCTCTCTCTCTCTGAGTCGTCCTCTCTCTGAGTCGTCCTCTCTCTGAGTCGTCCTCTCTCTCTGAGTCGTCCTCTCTCTTTGAGTCGTCCTCTCTCTCTGAGTCATCCCCTCTCTCTCTCTGAGTCGTCCTCTCTCTGAGTCGTCCTCTCTCTGAGTCGTCCTCTCTCTCTGAGTCGTCCTCTCTCTCTCTGAGCCATCATCTCTCTCTGAGTCGTCCTCTCTCTGAGTCGTCCTCTCTCTGAGTTCTTCTCTCTCTGAGTCGTCCTCTCTCTCTCTGAGTCGTCCTCTCTCTCTGAGTCGTCTTCTCTCTCTGAGTCGTCCTCTCTCTGTGTCGTCCTCTCTCTCTGAGCCGTCATCTCTCTCTGAGTCGTCCTCTCTCTCTCTGAGTCGTCCTCTCTCTGAGTCGTCCTCTCTCTCTGAGTCGTCCTCTCTCTCTGAGTCGTCCTCTCTCTCTGAGTCGTCCTCTCTCTGAGTCATCCTCTCTCTTTCTCTGAGTCGTCCTCTCTCTGAGTCGTCCTCTCTCTGAGTCGTCCTCTCTCTCTGAGTCGTTCTCTCTCTCTGAGTCATCCTCTCTCTGAGTCGTCCTCTCTCTGAGTCGTCCTCTCTCTCTCTGAGCCATCATCTCTCTCTGAGTCGTCCTCTCTCTCTGAGTCGTCCTCTCTCTGAGTCATCCTCTCTCTCTGAGTCGTCCTCTCTCTGAGTCGTCCTCCTCTCTGAGTCGTCCTCTCTCTGAGTCATCCTCTCTCTCTCTCTTTGAGTCGTTCTTTCTCTCTCTGAGTCCTCCTCTCTCTCTGAGTTGTCCTCTCTCTGAGTCGTCCTCTCTCTGAGTCGTCCTCTCTCTGAGTCATCCTCTCTCTCTCTCGAGTCGTCCTCTCTCTGAGTCGTCCTCTCTCTGAGTCGTCCTCTCTCTGAGTCGTCCTCTCTGAGTCGTCNTCTCTCTCTCTGAGTCGTCCTCTCTCTCTGAGTCGTCCTCTCTCTCTGAGTCGTCCTCTCTCTCTTTATCTGAGCCGTCATCTCTCTCTGAGTCGTCCTCTCTCTCTGTGAGTCGTCCTCTCTCTGAGTCGTTCTCTCTCTGAGTCGTCCTCTCTCTCTGAGTCGTCCTCTCTCTCTTTGAGTCGTCCTCTTTGAGTCATCCTCTCTCTGAGTCGTCCTCTCTCTGAGTCGTCCTCTCTCTGAGTCGTCCTCTCTCTGAGTCGTCCTCTCTCTGAGTCATCCTCTCTCTCTCTGAGTCGTCCTCTCTCTGAGTCGTCCTCTCTCTGAGTCGTCCTCTCTCTCTTTATCTGAGCCATCATCTCTCTCTGAGTCGTCCTCTCTCTCTGAGTCGTCCTCTCTCTGAGTCATCCTCTCTCTCTGAGTCGTCCTCTCTCTGAGTCGTCCTCTCTCTCTGAGTCGTCCTCTCTCTCTCTGAGTCGTCCTCTCTCTCTTTATCTGAGCCGTCATCTCTCTCTGAGTCGTCCTCTCTCTCTGAGTCGTCCTCTCTCTCTTTATCCGAGCCATCATCTCTCTTTGAGTCGTCCTCTCTCTCTGAGTCGTCCTCTCTCTGAGTCGTCCTCTCTCTGAGTCATCCTCTCTCTCTCTCTGAGTCGTTCTTTCTCTCTCTGAGTCATCCTCTCTCTCTCTCTTTGAGTCGTTCTTTCTCTCTCTGAGTCATCCTCTCTCTCTCTCTCTGAGTCGTCCTCTCTCTGAGTCGTCCTCTCTCTGAGTCGTCCTCTCTCTCTGAGTCGTCCTCTCTCTGAGTCGTCCTCTCTCTCTGAGTCGTCCTCTCTCTCTCTGAGTCGTCCTCTCTCTCTTTATCTGAGCCGTCATCTCTCTCTGAGTCGTCCTCTCTCTCTGAGTCGTCCTCTCTCTCTTTATCCGAGCCATCATCTCTCTTTGAGTCGTCCTCTCTCTCTGAGTCGTCCTCTCTCTGAGTCGTCCTCTCTCTGAGTCATCCTCTCTCTCTCTCTGAGTCGTTCTTTCTCTCTCTGAGTCATCCTCTCTCTCTCTCTTTGAGTCGTTCTTTCTCTCTCTGAGTCATCCTCTCTCTCTCTCTCTCTGAGTCGTCCTCTCTCTGAGTCGTCCTCTCTCTGAGTCGTCCTCTCTCTCTGAGTCGTCCTCTCTCTTTTTATCTGAGCCATCATCTCTCTCTGAGTCGTCCTCTCTCTCTGAGTCGTCCTCTCTCTCTGAGTCGTCCTCTCTCTCTGAGTCGTCCTCTCTCTCTTTATCTGAGCCATCATCTCTCTTTGAGTCGTCCTCTCTCTGAGTCGTCCTCTCTCTCTGAGTCGTCCTCTCTCTCTCTCTGAGTCGTTCTTTCTCTCTCTGAGTCATCCTCTCTCTCTCTGAGTCGTCCTCTCTCTGAGTCGTCCTCTCTCTGAGTCGTCCTCTCTCTCTCTGAGTCGTCCTCTCTCTCTTTATCTGAGCCATCATCTCTCTCTGAGTCGTCCTCTCTCTCTGAGTCGTCCTCTCTCTCTGAGTCGTTCTTTCTCTCTCTGAGTCATCCTCTCTCTCTCTCTGAGTCGTCCTCTCTCTGAGTCGTCCTCTCTCTGAGTCGTCCTCTCTCTCTGAGTCGTCCTCTCTCTCTTTATCTGAGCCATCATCTCTCTCTCTGAGTCGTCCTCTCTCTGAGTCGTCCTCTCTCTCTTTATCTGAGCCATCATCTCTCTCTGAGTCGTCCTCTCTCTGAGTCGTCCTCTCTCTCTGAGTCGTCCTCTCTCTCTTTATCTGAGCCGTCATCTCTCTCTCTCTCTACGAGAGCTTGCGACTGAGTACCGTGCAGCGGCGCTGTCACAGAGTTACAAGTTGAAACTCTTATTGTTACATAGTCGTTGACATCATCATTATTATCACATCGTCTAAGCATTCAAGTGTTCTGTCCAAAGCCTGCGCATTATTTCCCACAACGGCACTTGTAACGTCCCTGATTTTTTTTTAAATCCTTTATATTAAGTTCACTTGCTTGCGCGCTTACGACCGTGCACATTTTTAGGTCGTTTTTTAACCCACTTCCCGTGATCCAATCCAGCTGACATTTTGCACACAGACTCGTTGTGCGAGACGATTTATATTCTTGAAATTTTTTTCCCAAAATTTCACACTTTTTAGGAAAAAATAAATAATATTTAATTACCAATTGCGTTGTGGTGGCAGGCAATCATCTGACCCATAGGTGGCAGCCATCTCAAGCCAGAGGACGAGAGGACTCTAGCCACCACGCATATAAAGGATTTATAGTGAAAAACTTAGTTTTTACGTGTTATACTTTTGTCCGCGCTCGTTGTATCTTGTCTCAAGAACAATTCTGAGCGTTTGCATCTCTCAACTTCTCTCTCTCCCTCTATCTCTTTTTTGATACGATCAGAGAAAACAAGAAGATGCTCGGTGTAGTCGGCACTTTGCTTCGTTCATCATTTAGTTTTTTTTTAATGCTTTGCTTTATGTAAACCCCACCCTTTAAATTAAAGATTTCACGCCCTCCTNCTTCTACCCCTTCCCTCTCTGTCTCTACCCCCTCTCTCTATACCCCCTCTCTCTCTACCCCCTCTCTCTCTACCCCCCCTCTCTCTCCCTCTCTCTCTANCCCCCTCTCTCTACCCCCTCTCTCTCTACCCCCCTCTCTCTCTACCCCCTCTCTATANCCCCTCTCTCTACCNCCTCTCTCTCTCTACCCCCTCTANCCCCTCTCTCTACCCCCTCTCTCTCTCTACCCCTCTCANCCCCCTCTCTCTCTANCCCCTCTCTCTCCCCCTCTCTCTCTACCCCTCTCTCTCTACCCCCCTCTCTCTACCCCTCTCTCTCTANCCCCCTCTCTCTACCCCCCCTCTCTCTANCCCCCTCTCTCTCTACCCCCCTCTCTCTCTACCCCCCCCTCTCCNCCCCCTCTCTCTCCCCCCCCTCTCTCTCTANCCCCTCTCTCTCTANCCCCTCTCTCTACCCCTCTCTNCCTACCCCCTCTCTACCCCCCTCTCTCTNCCCCTCTCTCTCTANCCCTCTCTCTCTCTCTCTCCCCCCTCTCTCTACCCCTCTCTCCCCCCTCTCTCTACCCCCTCTCCCCTCTCTCTCNCCCTCCTCTCTCTACCCNCTCTCTCTCCCCCCTCTCTCTACCCCTCTCTCTCCACCCCNCCTCTCTCTANCCCCTCTCTCTNCCCCTCTCTCTCCCNCCTCTCTCTANCCNCTCTCTTCTTACCCCCCTCTCTCTACCCCTCTCTCTACCCCTCTCTCTANCCCCTCTCTCTNNCCCCTCTCTCTCTACCCCTCACTCTANCCCCTCTCTCTCCCCTCTCTCCTACCCCTCTCTCTCCCCTCTCTCTCCCCCCTCTCTCTNCCCCCCNCTCTCTCTCCCCCTCTCTCTANCCCCCTCTCTCTNCCCCCCTCTCCCCCCCCCCCCTCTCTCTCCCCCNCTCTCCCCCCCTCTCTCTCTACCCCTCTCTCTCTCTANCCCCCTCTCTCTNCCCCCTCTCTNCCTACCCCCTCTCACCCCCCTCTCTCTCCTCTCCCCCTCTCTCTCTACCCCCTCTCTCTCTACCCCTCTCTCCCCCCCTCTCTCTCCCCTCTCTCTACCCCCTCTCTCTCCCCCTCTCTCCTCTACCCNTCTCTCTCTCCCCCCTCTCTCTCTTTCACCCCCNCCCCCCCTCTCTCTNCCCCCTCTCTCTANCCCCTCTCTCCCCCCTCTCCTACCCCCTCTCTCTCTACCCNCTCTCTCTACCCCCTCTCTCTACCCCCTCTCTCTAANCCCNNCTCTCTCTACCCCCNCTCTCTCTACCCCCCCTCTCTCTCTCCCTCTCTCTACCCCCTCTCTCACCCCCTCTCTCTCTNCCCCTCTCTCTACCCCCNCTCTCTCTCACCCCCCTCTCTCTCCCCCCTCTCTCNACCCCCCCTCTTCTCTCTTCTCTANCCCNCTCTCTCTNCCNCTCTCTCCCCCCTCTCTCTACCCCCTCTCTCTNCCCCCCTCTCTCTCACCCCTCTCTCTCCCCNCTCTCTCTACCCCCTCTCTCACCCCCTCTCTNCCCCCCNCTCTCTCTACCACCTCCTCTCTCTGTNNCCCTCTTCCCCCCNCTCTCTCTGACCCTCNCTCTCTCTCCCNCTCTCTCTNCCCTCTCTCTCTCTCTANCCCCTCTCTCTCCTCTCTCTCTACCCNCTCTCTCTACCCCTTCCNCCCCTCTCTCTACCCCCCTCTCTCTCCCCCTCTCTCTNCCCNCTCTCTCTANCCCTCCNCTCTCTCCCTCTCCTCTCTCNCCCNCTCTCTCTCANCCCCTCTCTCCCCCCCCTCTCTCCCCTCTCTCCCCTCTCTCTTCCCCNCTCCTCTCTCNCCCTCCTCTCTCTCCCTCTCTCTCCCTCNCTCTCTNCCCCCTCTCTCTCACCCCCTCTCTCTACCCCTCCCTCTCTCTCTCTACCCTCCTCTCTCTCCCCCTCTCTCTCTACNCCCTCTCTCCCCCCTCTCTCTANCCCTCTCTCTCCCCTCTCTCTACCCTCTCTCTCCCCTCTCTCTACCCCCTCTCTCTCCCCCCCTCTCTCCCCCCTCTACCCCCCCTCTCTCTACCCCTCTCTCTACCCCCTCTNCCCCCCCTCTCTCTNNCCCCCCTCTCTCTCTACCCCCCCTCTCTCATCCCCCCCCCTCTCTCTCCCCCCTCTCTCTGTCCCCCTCTCTCTACCCCCTCTCTCTNCCCCCTCTCTCTCTACCCCCCTCTCTCTCTCTCTCTCTCTCCCCCCTCTCTCTCTNCCNCCTCTCTCTCCCCNCTCTCTCTACCCCCTCTCTCTNCCCCCTCTCTCTCTCCCCCCCTCTCTCTCTCCCCCCTCTCTCTCTNCCCCCTCTCTCTCTACCCCCCTCTCTCTCTACCCCCTCTTCTACCCCCCCCCCCTCTCTCTANCCCCTCTCTCTACANCCCCCTCTCTCTCTACCCCCCTCTCTCTACCCCCCTCTCTCTCTACCCCTCTCTCTCTACCCCACTCTCTACCCCAAAATATAGTAGCAGGTTTTTACCCTTTCAACTGGTACAACAAACTGACACCTTTATACAAGGCATCATGTTTGCAATAACCACAACACAAGCAGTCAAAATGCAGAAACAACTCTGATGATGATGATAATAATATGCACTGTCCTTGAAGTTGATTGGTCCACACCCGAGACAGCTTTCCTTAGAGCCTAGTCTCCATTGGTGTTGGACCAGAGTATTGAGAGCGGTGCATGTGTCCCTGGGTAGTGATTTTTGACGTGCACTACACGTAAAGCTGCATTTGAAGAGACCTCGTATCTAAATCGGCACCAAGTGCTTTTACTGCTGGCAACAATAAAAGTGGTTTAAAACTCAAAACTCTCTCTCTCTCTATAGCTTTTTCTCCCCATAGAGCCTTGCGCTCACTCTCTCTCGCTCTTTCTCTCTATATATATCTGTATCTCTCCGTGGAATATTGTGCATGCTCTCTCTCGTTCTTTCTCTATATATAAATCACTATCTATGGAGTCTTGCGCTCGCTCTCTCGCTCTCTGTATCCTTGTCTAGCGATCTCTCTCTCTCTCTCCCCCTCTCTCCATATGGTATTGCGCTCGATTCGCGCTTCCAAATCTTCAGAATTCCACTTTTCATCTCTCTCCCGTGCGTCGTTTTCACATCCCAGCGCGATAGAGGAGAGCGTTGCCATTCGTCGTTTCCGAATTAAAACTTTTCGACAACAACAAAAGTTGTAACATTCCGCTCGAATTTATTTCCACCCCCCGCTGCCCTCCCCCAAACTCTATCAAACCTTCGCTACTCATGCGCACACACCCCCAAACTGCTCTTTGCCTCGCAGTTCCGCCATCCGAATTCTGTGCGTATTTATCAATGTTAGATTTGAAGCTTTCGTGACTGCAAGGATTCATATTCTTAGGTTTTTTCGGTAAAGTCACGTAGGTAAAACATTATATGTCTGTCTATAGTTTTTCTGGTTCGAATTTTTTGTCGCTATTTCATTCACACCTGATGATGATTGCTTGTGTTGCAATCGAAACGTCGTGATTTTTTTTTTACTTTTATTAATTTTAATTTTTTACCTACGTGGCTTTACCGNAAAAACCTAAGAATATGAATATTTATCAATGTTGCCCCTGGATCAAAGTTCATCGCCTTCTGCTTCTTCTTCTTTCGTCCCAACGGCTGCTGATGTAGATTGCAGAGCCAACGCAACTACATATTTCATATTGAGGTGGTCAAGCCAAGGATAACCGTGTCCGCAGGAGCAGTGGCAGATTGCATCGGCCGTGATGTCTATTCTTACGTGTGGATCCGGAGCATTGTGTCGTTATATGGGCAATGTTAGTCTATGGGCAGTGTTGAGTCTATGAGTAGTGTTGAGTCTATGGGCAGTGTTGAGTCTATGAGTAGTGTTGAGTCTATGGGCAGTGTTAGTCTATGGGCAGTGTTGAGTCTATGGGCAGTGTTGAGTCTATGGGCAGTGTTGAGTCTATGGGCAGTGTTGAGTCTATGGGTAGTGTTGAGTCTATGGGCAGTGTTGAGTCTATGGGCAGTGTTGAGTCTATGGCAGTGTTGAGTCTATGGGCAGTGTTGAGTCTATGGGCAGTGTTGAGTCTATGGGCAGTGTTGAGTCTATGGTCAGTGTTAGTCTATGGGTAGTGTTGAGTCTATGGGTAGTGTTGAGTCTATGGGCAGTGTTGAGTCTATGGGCAGTGTTGAGTGTATGGGCAGTGTTGAGTGTATGGGCAGTGTTGAGTCTATGGGCAGTGTTGAGTCTACGGGTAGTGTTGAGTCTATGGGCAGTGTTGAGTGTATGGGCAGTGTTGAGTCTATGGGCAGTGTTGAGTCTACGGGCAGTGTTGAGTGTATGGGCAGTGTTGAGTCTATGGGCAGTGTTGAGCCTTTGGGCAGTGTTGAGTCTATGGTCAGTGTTGAGTCTATGGGTAGTGTTGAGTCTTAGGGCAGTGTTGAGTCTATGGGCAGTGTTGAGTCTATGGGTAGTGTTGAGTCTATGGTCAGTGTTGAGTCTATGGGCAGTGTTGAGCCTTTGGGCAGTGTTGAGTCTATGGTCAGTGTTGAGTCTATGGTAGTGTTGAGTCTATGGGTAGTGTTGAGTCTATGGGCAGTGTTAAGTCTATGGGCAGTGTTAGTCTATGGGCTGTGTTGAGTCTATTGGTAGTGTTGAGTCTATGGGCAGTGTTAGTCTATGGGCAGTGTTGAGTCTATTGGTAGTGTTGAGTCTATGGTTGCAGTGTTGAGTCTATGGGCAGTGTTGAGTCTATGGACAGTGTTGAGTCTATGGCCAGTGTTGAGTCTATGGGCAGTGTTGAGTATATGGGCAGTGTTGAGTCTATGGGCAGTGTTGAGTCTATGGGCAGTGTTAGTCTATGGGCAGTGTTGAGTCTATTGGTAGTGTTGAGTCTATGGTTGCAGTGTTCAGTCTATGGTCAGTGTTGAGTCTATGGCAGTGTTAAGTCTATGGGCAGTGTTAGTCTATGGACAGTGTTGAGTCTATTGGTAGTGTTGAGTCTATGGTTGCAGTGTTGAGTCTATGGGCAGTGTTGAGTCTATGGGCAGTGTTGAGTCTATGGGCAGTGTTGAGTCTATGGGCAGTGTTGAGTCTATGGGCAGTGTTGAGTCTATGGGCAGTGTTAAGTCTATGGGCAGTGTTAGTCTATGGACAGTGTTGAGTCTATTGGTAGTGTTGAGTCTATGGTTGCAGTGTTGAGTCTATGGGCAGTGTTGAGTCTATGGGCAGTGTTGAGTCTATGGGCAGTGTTGAGTCTATGGGCAGTGTTGAGTCTATGGGCAGTGTTGAGTCTATGGGCAGTGTTGAGTCTATGGGCAGTGTTGAGTCTATGGGCAGTGTTGAGTCTATGGCAGTGTTGAGTCTATGGTGCAGTGTTGAGTCTATGGGTAGTGTTGAGTCTATGGGTAGTGTTGAGTCTATGGTTGCGGTGTTGAGTCTATGGGTAGTGTTGAGTCTATGTGTAGTGTTGAGTCTATGGTGCAGTGTTGAGTCTATGGGTAGTGTTGAGTCTATGGTGCAGTGTTGAGTCTATGGTGCAGTGTTGAGTCTATGGGTAGTGTTGAGTCTATGTGTAGTGTTGAGTCTATGTGTAGTGTTGAGTCTATNGTGCAGTGTTGAGTCTATGGGTAGTGTTGAGTCTATGGGTAGTGTTGAGTCTATGGGCAGTGTTGAGTCTATGGGCAGTGTTGAGTCTATGAGTCTATGGCAGTGTTGAGTCTATGGGCAGTGTTGAGTCTATGAGTCTATGGGCAGTGTTGAGTCTATGAGTCTATGAGTCTATGGGCAGTGTTGAGTCTATGGGCAGTGTTGAGTCTATGTGCAGTGTTGAGTCTATGGGTAGTGTTGAGTCTATGGGTAGTGTTGAGTCTATGGGCAGTGTTGAGTCTATGGGCAGTGTTGAGTCTATGGGCAGTGTTGAGTCTATGGGCAGTGTTGAGTCTATGGGCAGTGTTGAGTCTATGGGCAGTGTTGAGTCTATGGGCAGTGTTAAGTCTATGGGCAGTGTTAGTCTATGGACAGTGTTGAGTCTATTGGTAGTGTTGAGTCTATGGTTGCAGTGTTGAGTCTATGGGCAGTGTTGAGTCTATGGGCAGTGTTGAGTCTATGGGCAGTGTTGAGTCTATGGGCAGTGTTGAGTCTATGGGCAGTGTTGAGTCTATGGGCAGTGTTGAGTCTATGGGCAGTGTTGAGTCTATGGGCAGTGTTGAGTCTATGGGCAGTGTTGAGTCTATGGTGCAGTGTTGAGTCTATGGGTAGTGTTGAGTCTATGGGTAGTGTTGAGTCTATGGTTGCGGTGTTGAGTCTATGGGTAGTGTTGAGTCTATGTGTAGTGTTGAGTCTATGGTGCAGTGTTGAGTCTATGGGTAGTGTTGAGTCTATGGTGCAGTGTTGAGTCTATGGTGCAGTGTTGAGTCTATGGGTAGTGTTGAGTCTATGTGTAGTGTTGAGTCTATGTGTAGTGTTGAGTCTATNGTGCAGTGTTGAGTCTATGGGTAGTGTTGAGTCTATGGTAGTGTTGAGTCTATGGGCAGTGTTGAGTCTATGGGCAGTGTTGAGTCTATGGGTAGTGTTGAGTCTATGGGCAGTGTTGAGTCTATGGCAGTGTTGAGTCTATGGGCAGTGTTGAGTCTATGGGCAGTGTTGAGTCTATGGCAGTGTTGAGTCTATGGGCAGTGTTGAGTCTATGGGCAGTGTTGAGTCTATGGGCAGTGTTGAGTCTATGGTGCAGTGTTGAGTCTATGGGTAGTGTTGAGTCTATGGTAGTGTTGAGTCTATGGTTGCGGTGTTGAGTCTATGGGTAGTGTTGAGTCTATGTGTAGTGTTGAGTCTATGGTGCAGTGTTGAGTCTATGGGTAGTGTTGAGTCTATGGTGCAGTGTTGAGTCTATGGTGCAATGTTAGTCTATGGGTAGTGAGTCTATGTGTAGTGAGTCTATGTGTAGTGAGTCTACGGTGCAGTGTTGAGTCTATGGGTAGTGTTAGTCTATGGGTAGTGTTGAGTCTATGGGCAGTGTTGAGTCTATGGGCAGTGTTGAGTCTATGGGTAGTGTTGAGTCTATGGGCAGTGTTGAGTCTATGGTTGCGGTGTTGAGTCTATGGGAAGCCTTCTTATCGTACGGCTTTTGATGGAGATTGCAGAGCCAATAACGACTACAATTTCACATTCAGGTGGCCAAGCCATAGCAGAGTGTAGCATCGCTGCTGTGATGTCTCCTTCATACAGGGCTGTTCTGAATGACCCACAGTCGCCATACTACGACCGGAGAGTTGNTTTTTTTTCCATATTCTGCCACGGTTAGTGCATTGGTGGGATGCGGTTTAGGGTGGACAGTGAGCTTCGTGGAAGATTAAACCCTGGTGGATCTTCTGCGTTTTGGTCATAGGGGGTGTGTTTGTGAGTTGTTTTGAACTCTAGTTCGGCTCTTCAACCTTCATCGCTGGGGGTTTGAACTCGTTTTGTTGAAGGTTAATTACCGCACGGATCCAAAACGGGCTTGCGATTAAAAGTGAGTAACCTGCTGTAACTAAGTCTAGATTTGAAGCTTTCGTGACTGCAATGATTCCTACTCTTAGGTTTTTTCGATAAAGTCACGTAGGTAAAAAATAAAATTGATGCAGCATTTTAGCTGTGACGGTCCCACCTGATGACGGAGACTTGTGTTGCCTCCGAAACGTCGTGATTTTTATTTTATTTTTATAATTTTTATTTTTTACCTACGTGACTTTACCGAAAAAACCTAAGAGTATGCTGTAACTAAAATTGATCCTCAGTAGTAACATATTTCAACTGGAAATGCAAGATCCACTCAGTGCTCTCGTGGGGATCGAGATTGTGGGTTCTCTCATTCTCCCCGTGGTACATGGGTTTTTTAATCCTTTATATTAAGTTCGCTTGTGCTTGGACCGTGCAAATCTTTAGGTCGTTTTTTAACCCACTTCCCGTGATCCAATCGAGCTGACATTTTGCAACAACTCGTTTGCGAGACAATGCACGTGAAAAAATTTTTCCATTTACCTGTTTAGGGANTTTTTTTTTATATTTAAATAAAATTGTTTAATGCTGCCAGAGGACGAGATGACTCTGCCCCTGATCATATAAAGGTTTATGTGAAATTTTTAACGGGTACTTGTCTGGGGTCTGACTTNCCCCCCCCCCCTCCACATTTTGAATGAACATCGCACGCGTTTAGATTGTTTGGCTTTTTAACGTTCACGGTGATGGTAATTCTGGCTATCATTGGTGGGCAAGCACGTTGAAAAATCCTATTGGTTCTTTGGGTTTAGTCTGATAAAAAAATATAAAAATAAAAGAATAAAATATATAATATATTTTTATTATGTTTTTTTTATTATTTTATTATTTCCCTTCACGTGACTTTACCGAAAGACCAAGAAGATGAATCCCTGCAGTCACGAAAGCTTTAAATCGAAATTATATAAGTTTAACAATATCCATAGTAAAGATGTTTGTTAACCCTGAATGCGTAAATTCTGGCTATCACCTGATGAAGCGGTGCAGTTGAATTGTAAATATGTGGTCCACAGTGTGCTGAAGTAGTCAATAATTGTGCACGTTTTGTTGACGTGACAAAGCTAATAATTGGCTGTGTCGGAGGTGGTGGCAGGTTTCACACGACGCATCATAAATATACACGTGATCTGCCCAAAAATAACTTTTTTTATTAAGGTTAAATTGGTCGTGAAATCTACTATACTACGTGTTAAACTCGACTTTAATTACGCTGGTCAACAAAAAAAATTTCTGGCCTGGACTTTTGCAACTGTTCTAGACTAATTTCAGGGTGCTGATTCCAAATCTGATCTCAGATTTGCTCTATCACATCTCATTTTATGCTATCGGCATACCCCATTTTCATTGATTTTACCCGAAATTAACTCTGCCACTTACGATTGCAAGTTTTTGCGAGTCAATGACTGCTTTAGTGTTAAAATATGGTGCTGTATTTTTAGGATAGTGTGTTCATAATATCATTTATGTAGATATCCACTTTATTTAATATTTTTCTTCTGCAGTTTTTATTGAAAATGCAATATTTGATATATCAAAAACCTGATGTGATAGACAAAAACTGATGCCAGATTTGGAATCAGCACCCCAAAATTACCTTAAAACCGTTGGAATACCTTATGCCAGAAAAAGTGTGTTGACCAGTGTAATTAGTTGATTTTTTGTTTTGAAAGCCGACCGGAGAAAACAAGAGTATGAATCCTTGCAGTCACGAAAGCTTCAAATCTAGAATAAAATCTCGAATCAAGAGGATGTCCACTACAGAGTCGCAGCGATGAGCTGGGACGATCCACAGGCGCACGAGTGAATGTATTTGCGGCGTCACAAGACTCGCGTATGCATGTGTCGAGAGACCTAAACACAACAGACTTTCCTTCCTGCGTCTAGTCAGTGCATGCACACTGTGTATGAGTAGTGCATGTATAGTGTGTATAAGTAGTGCATGCACACTGTGTATAAGTAGTGCATGCACACTGTGTATAAGCAGTGCATGCACACTGTGTATAAGCAGTGCATGCATACTGTGTATAAGCAGTGCATGTACACTGTGTATAAGCAGTGCATGTACACTGTGTATAAGCAGTGCATGCACACTGTGTATAAGCAGTGCATGCATACTGTGTATAAGCAGTGCATGTACACTGTGTATAAGCAGTGCATGTACACTGTGTATAAGCAGTGCATGTACACTGTGTATAAGCAGTGCATGCATACTGTGTATAAGCAGTGCATGTATAGTGTAACACATTCCTGCGGAGGGAGCTGGTAGGAACGTTGGGTTGCTCGGTCAATGGCCAGGGTCAACGGCGGCGTGGTGTATTCCGCAAATATGGCCGGCTGTGAGGGCGGGCACAAGCCGGCGTGAGTAGGTGAAACGTTGAGTTTTATAAGGGTACCACGGTGTGACCAGTCCCTTCCCACCCAGCCCCTCCCCACCCTCCCTTCCCACCCAGCCCCTCCCCACCCTCCCCTCCCCATCCAGCCCCACCCTCCCCACCCAGCCCCACCCCTCCCACCCCCACCCAGCCCCACCCACCCCACCCAGCCTCTCCCCACCCTCCCTCCCCACCTAGCCCCTCCCCACCCTCCCTCCCCACCCAGCCCCTCCCCACCCTCCCCACCCAGCCCCTCCCTCCCCTCTCCACCCAGCCCCACCCCTACAATTTTTGGATGCACGACGGACGGACGGACACAATAATGGGCTGGTGTAACCAGGAGGTTCCTACCAGTATAAGCAGTGCATGTATACTGTGTATAAGCAGTGCATGTATACTGTGTATAAGCAGTGCATGTACACTGTGTCTCGGCAGTACGTGCTCGTCTGCGTGTAGTCGCACAGCCTTGCACCGTTTTAATTAATGAAGCTGTCCCTGTAATAAATCACAATTTAAATAAACATCAACGCATCGATATCAGCCATTAAACCTCCTCCCCGCACACACACACACACCACTCTCCGCTTATAACCCACACATCAATTTTTACGCCGCTTTAAAGCTTTAATGACATTTTATGATTTGTATTTCTCTACCCCTCTTTTCCTCTCCCCCTCCCCTCTCTCTCTCTCGTTTCGTTCATCACAAAGGAGCTATTATTATTGGTTTATCATTATTGTTGTTCCGCTGCAAGCAACTAAATCACACGCGTTTCCCTGCGATGTGCTGGTTTCTTGGGCAACAGTAATTCTTTCTAGATTTGAAGCTTTCGTGACTGCAAGGATTCATATTCTTAGGTTTTTTCGGTAAAGTCACGTAGGTGAAAAATTAAAATTAATAAAAGTAAAATAAAAATAAAATTAAAATCACGACGGAAGCTTGTGTTGCCTCCGAAACGTCGTGATTTTTATTTTATTTTTATTTTACTTTTATTAATTTTAATTTTTCACCTACGTGACTTTACCGAAAAAACCTAAGAATAAGAGTAATTCTTGTTGATCTGTCACTCTCCGTCTCCTACACAAACTCCCCCCGGCCACTCTGCATTCCGGTACGCGATGTTTTTATCTGCCAGGAAGGCCAACCACCCTCTTTGGCACGACAATAATACGAAATAAATCTCGTAAATATATGAATAATGTACAGGTCCCGTTGCTCGCCAGGGACTTCTGGAAAATAATAATAATGCTTTCATCTTACGTGGCGTTATTCATGCTCTTAGAATCCCATAACGCTGCACATTTGTTACATATGAGGACCAAATCATGCCTACAGTCACAACTAGCAAGCAAATGAATAACCACTAGCATAAATACAAGGTTTTTTTGTGGTTATTTGGTAGACTTCTCCACAAGTCGCCTGAGGATGCTGGTTGTAATTACTGGCGAAACGTCGTTACTCAGATTGTAAATGTTGTGGCTTGGCTCTCCAACACACCGGTATGGTGCTGTACTAGTATACTACATTATACACTACTATACACTACACTATACAATACTATACACTACACTATACACTACTATACACTACACTATACACTACTACACTATACACTACACTATACACTACTATACACTACACTATACACTACTATACACTACACTATACACTACACTATACACTACTACACTACACACTAAACTATACACTACTATACACTACACTATACACAATATACACTACACTATGAACTAGTATACACTACACTATACACTACACTATACACTACACTATACACTACATTATACACTACTAAACTATACACTACTATACACTACACTATACACAATTATACACTACACTATGAACTAGTATACACTACACTATACACTGCACTGTACACTACTAAACTATACACTACTATACACTACACTATACACGACTATACACTATACACTACACTATACACTACTATACACTACACTATACACTACACTATACATTACTATACACTACACTATACACTACTACACTATACACGACACAATACACAACACTATTATAACTACACTCTACACTACTATGTACTACACTATACACTACACTATACACTACTATACACTACACTATACACTACTATACACTACACTATACACTACACTATGCATTACTATACACTACACTATACACTACTACACTACACACGACACAATACACTACACTATACACTATTATACACTACACTATACACTACTATGCACTACACTATACACTACACTATACACTACTATACACTACACTATACACTACTATACACACACTATCACTACTACACTATACACTATTATACACTACACTATACACTACACTATACACTACTACTACACTATACACTACTATACACTACACTATACACTACTATACACTACACTATCCACTACTACACTATACACTATTATACACTACACTATACACTACACTATACACTACTACACTATACACTACACTACACTATACACTACACTATACACTACTACACCATACACTACACTATACACTACACTATACACTACTACACTATACACTACACACTATACACTACACTATACTACACTATACACTACACAATACACTATACACTACACTATGCACTACACTATACACTACACTATACACTACTACACTACACTATACACTACTATACACTACTATACACTACTACACTACNCTNCTATACACTACTATACACTACTACACTACACTACACTACACTATACACTACTACACNACNATACACTACACAACTATACACTTACACTACTACACTATACACATACACTACTATACACTACACTATACACTACTATACTATACACTACACTATACACTACTATACCTACTACAATACACACTACACTATACACTACTATACACTACACTATACACTACACTATACACGTATACACTACACTATACACTACACACTAGTGCTGTACTAGTGACCAATTGGCACGTTCTGTTTACTTGACAACGCTCCTTACTAGTTGGCTGTGACGGATGCTGGCGGGTTTAAAAAAATTTTTATATATTTAGGCGATCTAACCAAAAAAAATTAATATATGTGTAATAAAAGGACTCAGACGCTTCTCTCTGACTCCGTGTCCTTTATTGGGGTTCGCGTTCTCCTTCCCACACGGCACTCCTCCTGAGACTCTCTCCCTGGCAGCCCACATCTGCCTTCGCTCCCGTAGCCTTCCACGCTCCTGCAGCTCCGCTGCAGGCTCTTGGTGCAGCCCTCTGGCTGCTCTCACAGCAGCTCCATCGCTGCTCCTGTTCCTCCGTGCGTGGCGATCTCGCCACCTCCCAACGTCAGCCCTTCGTGGCCTCTGTGGCTATCTCGCCATCTCCTACCTCAGCCCTTCGTGGCCTCTGTGGCTATCTCGCCATCTCCTACCTCAGCCCTTCGTGGCCTCTGTGGCTATCTCGCCATCTCCTACCTCAGCCCTGCGTGGCCTCTGTGGCTATCTCGCCACTCTCTGTCTCTATCCCCAACTCTCTTCCACCCCGCTGGCTGGCGCCGCCATGAGCCCCTCAGCCACCAGGCTGAGGCACGGCGACCACCCAACGTGTTCACGACCCTTCACTCCCCGACTGACCCAGATAGCTTCCTGTCTCCCCGCTATAACTTCTCCCCACGTGACCCTGACTCCTCCCTCTCGGATCGTCATATCCGCCCCGCCCATTTACGCCCGCATTACAATTGGATGATTTTGTTCACGAAAGCCATCTTCGTGTTAAACTAAATAACCCCTACTACCACCACTTGATGATTCTGGTTGTTGTTGTTGTTGTTGTTATTGTTGGAATCACCAGCGAAATGTCACGGCATTCGAATTGTAAATGTTGCCGTGGTTTTTGCTCTCCAACACACCGGTGGTGCTGAACTAGCAACCAATTAGTAAGATGTTATTTTTCCACGCGACTCACCTTACTAATTGCCTGTGTCGGGTGTAGGCCGCTTTAATGACACATTTATATTTACGCGATCTAACCCAACACCCCACGTAATAATGAATAAGTATAACCCGTAAAAACAAAGTTTTTCACTATAAATCTTTATATGCGTGGCGGCTCGAGTCCTCTCGTCCTCTGGCTTGAGATGGCTGCCACCTATGGGTCAGATGATTGCATTGCACCATTAAGCAATTGGTAATTAAATATAATATTTTTGTCCTAAAAAGTGTACAATTTTAGAAAACAATTTTCACGAACATTAATTGTCACGCACATCGAGTCTGTGTCGAAAATGTGGCGCCTGGGTCTGCCCCGTGACCTCCTGCCAGCGAGCCTTGACCACTGCACGTGGCCTCAACGTGCACCTAGCCTGGCACAAGCGCCGTGGTGGCGTCACCGCCACTTAGTGGCTAATGGCGGTTGTTGTTGTTGTTGCAGGTGAGTAGGGTGGCCAGGAATCGAACTCAGGTCACGGGGGTCAATCCATCACCACTCAACCCCCGGATGCTGTAATGATACTACCCGCCCTCGTGAACGCCTGTCAAAAAAACTAATAAAAGCAGCATCAGCTCATCGGATGTCTCCAGTATGAATAAATATTCTTGATTCCCATCGAGACCAATTACGATGGGGTTGCCCGTGTCATCAATCTGGTCACGATTTCTACTGACCCGCCGATGATGCCTGCTGATAGGAGTCAAACTTTGGTGGCCTGGATCATAGCCGGCGCAGGTAGCGCTGACTGCCGCACAAACCGTGGTGACAACGCACGATCTTCTTGGTTTTTTCGGTAAAGTCACGTAGAAGGGAAGTAATAAAATAATACAAATAAAACATAATAAAATAATTCTCACGACGTTTCGGCCACAACGCAAGCAGCCGTCCTCAGGTGGAGAACAGGTCTGTCGAGAAGACAGAGTCTGAATGACACACCCCAGGCTTGGAGCGACTATTTAAGCTGGGTTGGAGGGGCGAAGAGCGCCTTGGCGATGTTTATTACACACCGCACGAGGTACTCATTAGAGGCTGAGTCGATCTAGGGGAAGGCCAGGACCAGTTCAGATAATCGTCATCGCCCCTCGTTTTGGTGGCCGTGAGCGGGAATCGAACTCGGGTTTCCCATAATTCGTAGTGCAACGCGCTCACCGCTGCACCACCACTCCTCACCGTTCGTAACCACGATCAATGAAATCTTCACCATAACCCACCATCATCACCACCACCATCATCACCATTATCACTATCACCACCATCATCAACACCACCACCATCATCATCATCACTATCATCTTCATCATCATCACCACCATCATCACCATCATCAACCACCAACATCACCACCACCATCATCACCTTCATCATCATCACCATGATCAACAACCATCATCACCACCACCACCATCATCACCATCATCATCATCACCACCATCATCAACACCACCATCACCACCACCATCATCATCACCATCATCTTCATCACCACCATCACCACCATCATCAACACCACCACCATCATCACAATCATCATCACCACCACCATCACCACCATCATCAACACCACCACCATCATCACCATCATCATCACCACCACCACCACCACCATCATCACCATCATCACCATCATCATCATCATCACCACCACCATCATCACCTTCATCATCATCACCACCACTACCACCATCATCACCATCATCATCACCACCACCACCACCATCATCACCATCATCATCACTATCACAACCATCATCAACACCACCATCACCACCACCACCATCACCATCATCACCTTCATCATCATTAACAATGTCAATCCCTGGTAGTTTGTGTAATTTCCATCACGGTAACAACTTATCAAGATATTCAATCATCTCATTAATAATCACAAATGCCACCAACGGGACGTGGTTGAAGCACATTATCTTATTCTTCATCATTAAGAATAAAAAGGAGCATTAAATTAAAAAGATGATCATCTCTACCCCATCCCATCCCAATAGCTAATCACCACCACCACCGTCATCATCACCATCACGTTCATCATCATCATCACCATCACCACCACCACCGTCATCATCACCATCACCACCACCACCACCACCATCATCACCACCACCATCATCACCATTATCACTATCACCACCATCATCAACACCACCACCATCATCATCATCACTATCATCTTCATCATCATCACCACCATCATCACCATCATCAACCACCAACATCACCACCACCATCATCACCTTCATCATCATCACCATGATCAACAACCATCATCACCACCACCACCATCATCACCATCATCATCACTATCACCACCATCATCAACACCACCATCATCACCTTCATCATCATCATCACCACCACCATCATCACCATCATCACCATCATCATCACCACCACCATCATCACCATCATCACCACAATCATCATTATCACCACCACCTCCACCATCATCATCACCATCATCACATCACCACCATCATCAACACCACCACCATCATCACCTTCNTCATCACCACCACCATCATCACCATCATCACCACAATCATCATTATCACCACCACCACCACCACCATCATCATCACCATCATCACATCACCACCATCATCAACACCACCACCATCATCACCTTCATCATCATCATCACCACCACCACCATCATCACTATCATAAACCACCATCATCATCACCACCACCACCATCACCTTCATCATCATTAACAATGTCAATCCCTGGTAGTTTGTGTAATTCCCATCACTGTAACAACTTATCAACATATTCAATCATCTCATTAATAATCGCAAGTGGTTGAAGCAAATTATCTTATTCTTCATCATTAATAAAAAAAAGGAGCATTAAATTAAAAAGATTATCATCTCTACCCCATCCCATCCCAATAGCTAATCACCACCACCACCGTCATCATCACCATCACCTTCATCATCATCACCATCACACCACCATCATCATCACCATCACCATCACCACCACCATCATCATCACCACATCACCATCATCACCATCATCACCACAATCATCATTATCACCACCACTATCATCATCACCATCATCACATCACCACCATCATCAACACCACCTCCATCATCACCTTCATCATCATCACCACCACCATCATCACCATCATAAACCACCATCACCACCACCACCACCATCAACACCACCACCATCATCATCACCGTTGGAACAAATCTCCCCGTGCTGACCACCACTGTCAGGACCGTTGCGTGAATATGAATTCACTCAGGAGGCAGGTTACATCTTCCCTCCTGCAAGGCAACATCCCTCTCTGACCCCACGTGCTAAACATTCGTGTGGGTTTCGATTTAAAGCTTTCGTGACTGCAGAAATTTATCTTCTTGGTTCTTTCGGTAAAGTCACGTAGAAGGGAAATAATAAAATAATAAAAATAAAACATTATAAAATAATTCTCACGACGTTTCGGCCACAACGCAAGCAGCCGTCCTCAGGTGAAGAACAGGTCTGTCGGGAGACAGCGTCTGAATGACCAGGTCTGTCGGGGAGACAGCTGTGCATCTCAAGTGAGAACCGGACACGAGCATTAGCCAGAGAGTTCGGACGCGTTGAGCAGCAGCGTTTTGATGGATCCTGCAAAAGAGAAAGGATGGGATTGGCGGGGAGGGGGCATTAATGGAATTGGACACGGTGACCCCTTGACCCTGTTTATTCATTTTGTTCTCATCCATAATTCACCGGGACAACACGTCATTATTTATGCTCGCCAGAGGTGCCACGTGGTGGAGTGGTGGGGCCGTGGCAAGCACGTCCTGTTCGATGCACCTGGCGACCCAAGTTTGATTCCGGCCTGTGGCTAAGGTTGTGAGTGCTGTACGTTGAACTTCTTTCGCGCCGTACGTTGCCAACCGTGCCAATCGGAGGTGAGGGGGAAGGATAACAAAATATGGGTCTCTGCGTGAGTCTATGGGTCTATGCGTGAGTCTATGGGTTTCTGCGTGAGTCTATGGGTCTATGCGTGAGTCTATGGGTCTCTGCGTGAGTCTATGGGTCTATGAGTTTCTGCGTGAGTCTATGGGTCTCTGCGTGAGTCTATGGGTCTCTGCGTGAGTCTATGGGTCTATGAGTCTCTGCGTGAGTCTATGGGTCTCTGCGTGAGTCTATGAGTCTCTGCGTGAGTCTATGCGTCTCTGCGTGAGTCTATGAGTCTCTGCGTGAGTCTATGCGTCTCTGCGTGAGTCTATGAGTCTCTGCGTGAGTCTATGGGTCTCTGCGTGAGTCTATGAGTCTCTGCGTGAGTCTATGGGTCTCTGCGTGAGTCTGTGAGTCTCTATGTGAGTCTGTGGGTCTCTGCGTGAGTTTATGGGTCTCCGCGTGAGTCTATGGGTCTCTGTGTGAGTATGTGGGTCTCTGTGTGAGTCTATGGGTCTCTGCGTTAGTCTATGGGTCTCTGTGTGAGTCTATGGGTCTCTGTGTGAGTCTATGGGTCTCTGAGCGAGTCTATGGGTCTCTGTGTGATACTGTGGGTCTCTGCATGAGTCTCTGCGTGAGTCTATGAGTCTCTGCGTGAGTCTATGAGTCTCTGCGTGAGTCTATGGGTCTCTGCGTGAGTCTATGAGTCTCTGAGTGAGTCTATGGGTCTCTGTGTGATACTGTGGGTCTCTGCGTGAGTCTATGAGTCTCTGCGTGAGTCTATGGGTCTCTGCGTGAGTCTATGGGTCTCTGTTTGAGTCTATGGGTCTCTGCGTGAGTCTATACATCATCAGAGTTTTGTTCTTTGTTTGCATTTGACTGCAAGTATTGTGGTTAATGTAAACATGACTCCTTGCAAAAGGTGTCAGTTTTGTTTCCAGAAAAAGGGTCAAAACCGTCTGAGTATATTTTGGTACTGGCAAAGTAGGCCTCATGATGGCTTTAATGAATTTTTGGAGTTGTAAATGCGAAACTTTATGATCTCCTCCCTCGGGGGTGGTGTGATTGGGGGGGGGGGACTTGGGGGGTAGTAGGGGGGGAACTTAGTGGGGGTAGTGGGGGGTGGGTTGCTGCGTTCTGCCTGGCTATGCCGGGGGGGGGGGGGCGTCATCCCGAGTCTCCGTTGGAGACGCGCCACCCTCATCAGCAGCTCGCAGCGGGCATCGGATAGTGGTGGGTGCGCCGGTTCCTTTGATGTCAGAGAAATAAAAAAATAAAAAAAATTGATGACGGTGATGTCGTATAACCAAAAGAAAAAAAAATTCTATGCGACGTAATATATTTCTCGAAGGTTGCATTTACATTTTAGTTTCGGCATGTCTCTCTCTCTCACTCCAATGAAGCTGCAAACCGCACCTCCCGATTTGCACGGTGGGGCTAGGTACGGTGCGAAAGAAGTTCAACAAAGACACACAGTCACTCACGTAGTCACTCACCCACTCACACAGTCACTCACCCACTCACACGGTCACTCACCCACTCACACAGTCACGCCCATATTTACTCACTCACTCACACAATCACTCACCCACTCACACAGTCACTCATCCACTCACATAGTCACTCACCCACTCACACAGTCACTCACACAGTCAATCACCCACTCACACAGTCACTCACCCACTCAGTCAATCACCCACTCACACAGTCACTCATCCACTCACATAGTCACTCACCCACTCACACAGTCACTCACCCACTCACACAGTCAATCACCCACTCACACAGTCACTCACCCACTCAGTCACTCACCCACTCACACAGTCACTCACCCACTCACACAGTCACTCACCCACTCACACGGTCACTCACCCACTCACACAGTCACTCACCCACTCAGTCACTCACCCACTCACACAGTCACTCACACAGTCAATCACCCACTCACACAGTCACTCCCCCACTCAGTCAATCACCCACTCACACAGTCACTCACCCACTCAGTCAATCACCCACTCACACAGTCACTCACCCACTCGCACAGTCACTCACCCACTCACATAGTCACTCACCCACTCACACAGTCACTCACCCACTCACACAGTCACTCATCCACTCACATAGTCACTCACCCACTCACACAGTCACTCATCCACTCACATAGTCACTCACCCACTCACACAGTCACTCACCCACTCACACAGTCACTCACCCACTCAGTCAATCACCCACTCACACAGTCACTCACCCACTCAGTCAATCACCCACTCACACAGTCACTCACCCACTCGCACAGTCACTCACCCACTCACATAGTCACTCACCCACTCACACAGTCACTCACCCACTCACACAGTCACTCATCCACTCACATAGTCACTCACCCACTCACACAGTCACTCATCCACTCACATAGTCACTCACCCACTCACACAGTCACTCACCCATTCACACAGTCAATCACCCACTCACACAGTCACTCACCCACTCAGTCACTCACCCACTCACACAGTCACTCACCCACTCACACAGTCACTCACCCACTCACATAGTCACTCACCCACTCACACAGTCACTCACACACTCACATAGTCACTCACCCACTCACACAGTCACACAGTCACTCACCCACTCATACAGTCACTCACCCACTCACACAGTCACTCACATAGTCACTCACCACTCACACAGTCACTCACCCACTCACACAGTCACTCACCCACTCAAACAGTCACTCACCCACTCACACAGTCACCCACTCACACAGTCACTCACCCACTCAGTCACTCACCCACTCACAGTCACTCACCCACTCACACAGTCACTCACACACTCACACAGTCACTCACCCACTCACAGTCACTCACCCACTCACTTACCCACTCACAGTCACTCACCCACTCACACAGTCACTCACCCACTCACACAGTCACTCACACACTCACACACTCACCCACTCACACACTCACACAGTCACTCACCCACTCACACGGTCACTCACCCACTCACTTACCCACTCACACAGTCACTCACCCACTCACACGGTTACTCACCCACTCACACAGTCACTCACCCACTCACTTACCCACTCAAACAGTCACTCACCCACTCAAACAGTCACTCACCCACTCACACACTCACCCACTCACACAGTCACTCACACACTCACACACTCACACAGTCACTCACCCACTCACACAGTCACTCACCCACTCACACAGTCACTCACCCACCCACTCACACAGTCACTCACCCACTCACACAGTCACTCACACACTCACTCACCCACTCACACAGTCACTCACACACTCACACACTCACCCACTCACACAGTCACTCACCCACTCACACGGTCACTCACCCACTCACTTACCCACTCACACAGTCACTCACCCACTCACACGGTTACTCACCCACTCACACAGTCACTCACCCACTCACTTACCCACTCAAACAGTCACTCACCAACTCAAACAGTCACTCACCCACTCACACAGTCACTCACCCACTCAAACAGTCACTCACCCACTCACACAGTCACTCACCCACTCAAAGAGCAACACATCTCAGTGGGACCTTACCTTGTAAAATACAAAAGTACCTTAACTAGGAGTACTGTAGTAGTAGTTTATATTTGCTTAACGAACTGTATTATGGGACGTGTGGTACGAAAGAAATTCACCATACATACATGCCATTCATATGAATGATGCTGTATGAAATAAAGTGTTGATGGTACAGCCCGTGGCGTTCTTAGATCACAGAGCGTCGTTGTTGTTGTTGTTTTGCCCTTTCTTGCAATAAACAGGAGTTGTTTTAAGGCGTTGCAGACACGAAATAGATTAATACTTTTCTTGTTTTTTTCGGTAAAATCACGTAGAAGGAAATAATAAATAATAAAATAAAACATAATAAAATAATATAATACAATAATATAATGTAATAAAATAATAAAACAATATTTTTTATGTTTATTTATTATTTTATTATTTCCCTTCTACGTGACTTTACCGAAAGAATCAAGAAGATTAATCCCTGCAGTCACGAAAGCTTTAAATCGAAATAGATTCATACTCTTAGGTTTTTTCGTCAAAGTCACATAGGTTAAAAAAATAGATTTATTTTCACTTCAAAGTTTATTTATTTATCTTCATTTATTATTCTTTTTTATAATAAAAATAAAATAAAATAAAGATGTATTTTCATTTATTTTTATTTTATTTTATTATTTTTTTACCTACGTGACTTTTACCGAAAAAACCTAAGAGTATGAATCCTTGCAGTCACGAAAGCTTCAAATCTCGAACCAAAATAGATTCCTTTCGCGAGGAATCAAGCGACTGCATTGACCGCACACGGCACCGGTGACTGAACATGCAATAATCTCTTCTCTCCACCTGATGACGAGCGCTCGTGTTGCGATGGAAAAGTCGTAGAGGTTTTTTTGTTTTATTATTTTCAATTTAGAATTTAAAATGTTTAATTTGTCATTTTAACTTTCATTAATTTTCGAATTTTCTATCTACGTGACTTTACCGACAGAACCAAGACTACGAATTCACTGCACTCATTAAGTTTCAAGTCGAAAAAAAATTACCCGTAAAAACAAATTTTTCACTCTAAATCCTTTATATGCGTGGCGGCTAGAGTCCTCTCGTCCTCTGGCTTGAGATGGCTGCCACCTATGGGTCAGATGATTGTCTGCCAGCATTAAGCAATTGGTAATTAAATATTTATTTTATTTTTCCTAAACAGTGTAAAATTTTGGAAAAAAAAATTCACGAAAATTAATTGTCACGCACAACGAGTCTGTGTGCAAAATGTCAGCTCGATTGGATCACGGGAAGTGGGTTAAAAAACGACCGAAAGATTTGCACGGTCGTAAGCAAGCAAGCAAGCACGCAAGCACGCAAGCGAACTTAATATAAAGGATTTAAAATCCACGCACATCGCGGCTCTAATGATGACATATTCACACTCTGATGCATGCAAAAGGATCCCATTTCGTTGCTGCTGTTGCTGTGGCTGTTGCTGCTGCTGTTGTTTTTAGAAGATGGGTGGGTGGTGGGGGTAACCCAAACCACACACCCACCCCCCACACCAAAATCTTACTCCCCATGAATTTTTCACCAATTCTAATGCCACTTGTGAATAATGAATGGGGCGTTTTGTAGCGGCACGCGGCTAAATAATTCACGCACGGGCCATGTCCCTCCGGTTACCCCTCCCGCCGCCAAGCGCGTTCCATCCCCACGCCACCTCTTGGAGTGCTGGGACTGGCACGGGATGAGTCGTTGCCGGCGTCATCATCATCCTGTTCGTTAAAATAACCAAAAAAAATTGGGATTTCGATTTAAAGCTGTCGTGACTGCAGCAGGGATTCATCTCTTGTTTTTATCGGTAAAGTCACGTAGGGGAAAAAATAAAATAATGAAAATGAAACATAATAAAATAAAATTCTCACGACGTTTCGGCTGCTTGTGTTGTGGCCGAAACGTCGTGAGAATTGTATTTTTATAATTTTATTATTTTCCTTCTACGTGACTTTACCGAAAGATCCAAGAAGAACATTTCGGGAAATTTCGATTTGAAGCTTCTTTCGTGACTGCAGGGATTCATCTTCTTGGTTCTTTCGGTAAAGTCACGTAGAAGGGAAATAATAAAATAATAAAAATACAACTTCATAAAATAATTCTCACGACGTTTCGGCCACAACGCAAGCAGCCGTCCTCAGGTGAAGAACAGGTCTGTCGGAAAGACAGTGTATTTTATAATGTTTTATTTTTATTATTTTATTATTTCCCTTCTACGTGACTTTACCGAAAGAGCCAAGAAGAACATTTTGGGAGTTAAATATTTTAAAAAAATAACGCGACGCTCATTTCGTTTGTATTCATTTCAAGCTTTCTCGTTACTGCAGGAATCCATAATCTCTGGTTCTTTCGGTAAAGTAACGTGGGTAGAAAATAAAAATAAAACAAACAATAAAAGATGACGACGTTTCGACCGCTGAAGTAAGGCCTACTTCAGCAGTTTTCTTGCCGTGGTTATGTCACGTGATGACGGTTCGCTTGTGGAGTTGCGATCGAAACGTCGTGATCGATTATTTTTTTTTGCAATGTTTCAGATGAATTTTAAATTGCATTGCTGTTGGTGTTGTTGGTGATGATGTTTGTTAACAGCTGTAATTGCACTGTGATCCCAGTCAAAGCAATTCCAGGTTGAAAACGAATTGCTTTAAAGCAGATTGTCGTGTTTAGTTTGTTGTTCCAGCCACGCCCTCATCTGTAGAACAGGGGAGATCACACAAACTCCACACACTCACTCACTCTTTAGAACAGGGGAGATCACACAAACTCCACACACTCACTCACTCTGTAGAACAGGGGGAGATCACACAAACTCCACACACTCACTCATCTGTAGAACAGGGGAGATCACACAAACTCCACACACTCACTCACTCTTTAGAACAGGGGGAGATCACACAAACTCCACACACTCACTCACTCTGTAGAACAGGGGAGATCACACAAACTCCACACACTCACTCACTCTGTAGAACAGGGGAGATCACACAAACTCCACACACTCACTCACTCTGTAGAACAGGGGGAGATCACACAAACTCTACACACTCACTCACTCTGTAGAACAGGGGGAGATCACACAAACTCCACACACTCACTCACTCTGTAGAACAGGGGGAGATCACACAAACTCCACACACTCACTCACTCTGTAGAACAGGGTGAGATCACACAAACTCCACACACTCACTCACTCTGTAGAACAGGGTGAGATCACACAAACTCCACAAACTCACTCACTCTGTAGAACAGGATGAGATCACACAAACTCCACACACTCACTCACTCTGTAGAACAGGGGGAGATCACACAAACTCCACACACTCACTCACTCTGTAGAACAGGGGGAGATCACACAAACTCCACACACTCACTCACTCTTTAGAACAGGGGGAGATCACACAAACTCCACACACTCACTCACTCTGTAGAACAGGGGAGATCACACAAACTCCACACACTCACTCACTCTGTAGAACAGGGGAGATCACACAAACTCCACACACTCACTCACTCTGTAGAACAGGGTGAGATCACACAAACTCCACACACTCACTCACTCTGTAGAACAGGGGGAGATCACACAAACTCCACACACTCACTCACTCTGTAGAACAGGGGGTTTCATCATAATTATGACTCATCAGCACGGTAAAGTCACCAATCTCCTACTGCCGCTGGGAACCATATGCATGGAAACCCCACATCTATCCATAGTATAGTGTTTTGGGTTGTGAGATCGCGTCAATATTAATGTGTCGTTAAACCCAACCACCAACCAATCCACAAAGCCAATCACTACGGTTTGTCACGTTAACAGAACGTGGCCAATTCGTTACTAGTTCAGCACAACGGTTGTGTGTTGGAGAGCAAATCCACAACATTTACAATCTGAATTCTCAGATTGTACATGTTGATTTGTGCTGAACTTTTAACGAATTGGCACGTTCTGTTGACGTGACAAACCTTACTGATTGGCTGTGCAGGGTGGTGACGGGTTTAACGACACGTTTATATTTACGTGATGTAACCTAAAAACATCTTTATTACGGATGATATTGGTCGCGAAAGCCTCCGTGTAAAACTGTTCAAATTAGTACATTTTTCTTAAGTCACAAATCTGACTAATTGGCTGTGTCGGGTGGTGTCGGGTTCAACGACACATTTATATATTTACACAATCTAACCCAAATAAAACCTCTATTATGGATAATATTGGTAGTGAAAGCCTACGTGTAAAATTCTTGTAGTCGTGACTCGTTTCCAAGTTTTTTTACGTCACAAAGCTGACCAATTGGCTGCATCTCAAGGTGGCGGGTTTAACGACACATTTACATATGGACGCGATCTTAGGGGCCGTCCATAAATGACGTCACGCGATTTTGGACTATTTTTGACCACCCCCTCGTCACACGGCGTCACAAAAAGTCACCCCCCCTCAAATATGACGTCACAAAGCTCTGNCCCCCCCCCGAAAACCATGCTTTCATTTTGAAAATAAAACATGCTTCAAATCGCTTTAAACTATTGTCATTGTAGTGCGTATTTAATGTGCCGCTGCACTCTGATGTTGTAGGAGTGTTGTTGTAACAATCAGTGTTGTTATAACAATTGTATATTTATTTAAAGTTGCCCATTTTACGTGACGTCACATTTCTCAAACCCCCCTCCTCGTTACACATCGTCACAAATGTCTGACCCCCCCCCTCCCTAGGTGCGTGACGTCATTTATGGACGGCCTCTAACCCCAAAAACCCTCAATTGTGGATGATATTGGTCTACGTGTTAAACCTCACATCCAGACTGAGTGGCCCATTTACTTGGCTAATGTCAAGAACATTTTTTTTATGGTTCCCAGAGTGTAGACTTTGCATCCGCAGTGAGCTCTCGATGGCTACTTTCACTCACGTGTCCGCAATATTCTGTCGGAGCTGATTAATAATAATTGCTTAGTAATCGAAACTCGTCACGCACTGCCGCACGCCATTCATTTAACCCTCGTCGAGAACGAGAGAGAGAGAATGACTCGTATGTGTGTGTATGTACTGTATGTAGAATTTCTTTCGTACCGTACGTAGTCAACCGTGCTAATCTGTGGGTCTCTGTGGGTCTCTGTGCATGTGTGTGTGTCTACGTTCAACTTTTCTTGCACCACACGTAGTCCACCGTGCTAATCTGTGGTGCAATCTTAACTTTGGAGCTTTCGTGACTGCAGGAATTATTCTTTGGTTCTTTCGGTACAGTCACGTATAAAGGAAAAATAATAAATTAAATAATAGCATACGACGTTTCGATTGCAACACAAGCAATCATCAGGTATAATAAAATAGCGACATAAAATCTAACCAGAAAAAATTATAGACAGACATACAGAGACGATCACCCCTCTCTGTACCTGTGTTGCCCGCTGTGTGTATCTTGGTGATATCTGTCTGCTTATATGTCTGTCTATAATTTTTTCTGGTTAGATTTTATGTCGCTATTTCACTATACCTGATGATGATTGCTTGTGTTGCAATCGAAACGTCGTATGCTATTATTTAATTTATTATTTTTTCTTTATACGTCACTTTACCGAAAGAACCAAAGAATAATCTGTGGTGCATTTTGTTGGTCTCTGTGTATGTGTGTACGCTGAAGTTCTTTCGCACCGTACTAAGCCAACCCTGCTAATCTGTGGGTCTCTGTGGGTCTCTGTGTATATAGGTATATGTAGAATTTATTTCGTACCATACGTCGCCAACCGTGCTAATCTGCGGATCTCTGTGGGTCTCTGTGTGTAGTGACATAGAATTGGTCGCTGCGTGGCAGCCCTGATTGACAGCAGGCCACGTGACAGACCCGAGAGGGCAAAGGTTACGGGGGGAGGGGGACACGTCTAGAGCCCCCCGCTCGTAGCTTCCAGAAGGGGGCGTGGCAAAGGCGAAGGGGGCGTGGCCAATGTGAATGGGGCGTGGTCAAGTCGGAGGGGGCGTGACCAAGTCGAAGGGGGCGTGGCCAAGTCGAAGGGGGCGTGGCCAATGCGAAGGGGTGTGATCAAGTCGAAGGGGCGTGGCCAAATGCGAAAGGGGGCGTGGTCAAGTCGAAGGGGCGTGGCCAAGGCGAAGGTGGCGTGGTCAAGGCAAAGGGGTGTGGTGAAGTCGAAGGGGCGTGGCCAATGCGAAAGGGGGCGTGGTCAAGTCGAAGGGGGCGTGGCCAAGGCGAATGGGGCGTGGCCAAGTCGAAGGGGCGTGGCCAAGTCGAAGGGGCGTGGCCAAGTCGAAGGGGCGTTGCCAAGTCGAATGGGGGCGTGGCATTGGCCACGCCTCCTTTGACTGAGTAACGACGTTTCGCCAGTAATTACAACCAGCTTCATCAGGCGACAGCCAGACTTGCGGAGAAACTCTGCTGCGTCGTTCCCGGTGAACGGCAAACAGTCCACCCCACGTTAACAACGAACACAATTCACCCGGCATCAGCTGAAAACATCTTACAAATAAGTATAACGCGTAAAAACAAAGTTTTTCACTATAAATCCTTTATATGCGTGGCAGCGAACTTAATATAAAGGATTAAAAATATATTCGCCTGTGGAGGACGCGGGGATCGATCCCGCGACCTTTGGCATGGGAAGCGAGGGCGCTACCAACTGCGCTACTCCGCCACGGCCTGTGGAGGAGTTACGCTCTGGGCTCTTATACTGTGACGTTCAGCCAAAGCCATGAATGCGTTCTATTTGAATAAATGTAAAATATTTTTTTTGCCTAAAAAGTGTAAAATTTTGGGAATTTTTTTTCACGAACATTAATTGTCTCGCACAACGAGTCTGTGTGGAATATGTCAGCTCGATTGGATCACGGGAAGTGGGTTAAAAAACGACCGAAAGATTTGCACGGTCCTAAGCAAGCAAGCACGCAAGCAAGCGAACTTAATATAAAGGATTTAAAAATAAAACATGTAGCGGTAGCAGTAGCGTCAGCACCCTCCTGGTTAAATAACTAATCACAATACTAATTATTCTTATCACAGGCGAATCTTACCCCCGGTTATATGCAAGGCCAATACAGTGATTTATGCGGTAACCCTCCCGTATGAAACCAGTCGGCTATTAAATAATTCACTCCTCTTGGCCGTATATATGTGTAAATATTGACGTGGCTTTCCCGGGTTTAATAAATAACAACTCGTAAAGCTGTGACGAAAGTCGGACCTCACCTGCAGACCGGCTCGTCGTGGTTGTGAAATGTTAACTACCTCGCCTGGTATACAGGAGGTCGTGGGTTAATCCCGACACTAACGCCTGCTGGAGTTTGCGTGTCTATCTTATCATCATCATCACGGTGGCTAACTACCTCGCCTGGTATACAGGAGGTCGTGGGTTCAATCCCGATTCTGATGCTGCTGTATATTTGGAGTTTGCGTGTCTCTCTCTCTCATCATCACGGTGGCTAGGAAATGTTAACTACCTCGCCTGGTCTACAGGAGGTCGTGGGTTCAATACCGACCCTGACGTTGCCTGCTGTATGTTTGGAGTTTGCGTGTCTCTCTCATAATCATCACGGTGGCTAGGAGATGTTAACTACCTCGCCTGGTGTACAGGAGGTCGTGGGTTCGATCCCGACCCTGACGCCTGCTGCTGTATATTTGGAGTTTGCGTGTCTCTCTCATCATTATCACGGTGGCTAGGAGATATTAACTACCTCGTCTGGTCTGCAGGAGGTCGTGCGTTCGATCCTGACACTAACGCCTGCTGTATATTTGGAGTTTGCGTGTCTCTCTCTCATCATCATCATCATCACGGTGGCTAGGTGTTAACTGCCTCGCCTGGTATACAGGAGGTCGTGGGTTCAATCCTGACACTGATGCCTGCTGTACATTTTGAGTCTGCGTGTCTCTCTCTCCACCGTGGCCGCGTGGTTTTTTCTCCGGGTCCTCCGGTTTTCCCCTCCGCGTTTTAGATCACCGCCACGCGTTTAGCCAATTCGTTGAGCTATAATTTGTGGCCAGGTCGCCTCTGTTTAAAGGGGCTACATAATAACAATCCTTTCATTAAATAGAGCGTCGTTCATGCAAACGGCATCTCACAACGCTGTACATTAAGTAAATAGATGCACGGACCAAATCCCGTCCACGCGGATGGCTGTGCACAGCGCTAAATAGGTCCAACGCACACACATACATAGACGGCAAGCAAATTAAAACCCTATTATTAACACCTAGCAATGTCAGAAATAAATTAAACAAATTAAGGTTAGGGACGAATGACCAGAAAGTTATTACAACAAGGAAAACACATTCCTGCGGAGGGAGCTGGTAGGAACGTCGGGTTGCTCGGTCAATGGCCTGCAGGGTCAACGGCGGCGTGGTGTATTCCGCAAATATGCCCGACTGTGAGGGCGGGCACAAGCCGGCGTGAGTAGGTTAAACGTTGAGTTTTATAAGGGCACCACGGGTGACCAGCCCCTCCCCACCCAGCCCCACCCTCCCAGCCCCACCCAGCCCCACCCTCCCACCCAGCCCTCCCTCCCCACCCTCCCTACCCACCCAGCCCCTCTCCACCCTCCCCACCCAGCCCTCCTCACCCTCCCCTCTTTAAAGGCGTGTTGCTTCCGAATGTGGATGGAAAAACAGGAGGACCCGGAGAAAAAACCAACGTGACCACGGGAGAGAGAGAGAGACGCGCAAACTCCAAATATACAGCAGCAGGCGTTAGTGTCGACATCGAACCCACGACCTCCTGTATACCAGGCGAGGTAGTTAACATCTCCTAGCCACCGTGATGATGATGATGAGAGAGACACGCAAACTCTAAATATACAGCAGGCGTCAGTGTCGACATCGAACCTACGACCTCCTGTAGACCAGGCGAGGTAGTTAACATATCCTAGCCACCATGATGATGATGATGAGAGAGACACGTAAACTCCAAATATACAGCAGGCGTCGGGTGTCGGGATCGAACCCACTACCTCCTGTATACCAGGCGAGTTAGTTAACATCTCCTAGCCACCGTGATGATGATGATGATGAGAGAGACACGCAAACTCCAATTATATAGATGGCGTCAGTGTCGAGATCGAACCCACGACCTCCTGTATACCAGGCGAGGTAGTTAACATCTCCTAGCCATCGTGATGATGATGATGAGAGAGACACGCAAACTCCAAATGTACAGCAGGCATCGTCAGGGTCGGGATCGAACCCACGACCTCCTGTATATCAGGCGAGGTAGTTAACATCTCCTAGCCACCGTGATGATGATGAGAGAGACACGCAAACTCCAAATATGCAGCAGGCGTCAGTGTCGCGATTTAACCACGACCTCCTGTATACCAGGCGAGGTAGTTAACATCTCCGAGCCACCGTGATGATGATGATGATAGAGACACGCAAACTCCAAATACACAGCAGGCGTCAGGGTCGCGATTAAACCCACGACCTCCTGTAGACCAGGCGAGGTAGTTAACATTTCGCTAACTCGGCGCCCCAACTTACCAAGCAAGCCAGGAAAAAAAACCTTCACGGGAGGTGGTGGTGGTGATGGAGTTGCCAGTGGGGCGTTACCTGGTAAAACATTTTTTTAAATAATAATAGTTTAAAAGTTTCTCTTGTGAGATGCAACAACGCCTTAGGTCCCGACTACCTTCCAGACGACTCGCAGGGTCAAACCGGGTCACCGTTCAGGGTCAAGGGTTGCAATACCCCTCA
>MU249630.1:4482884-4519774 GCA_018977245.1 Lethenteron camtschaticum
ACCGAGAGAGTGAGTGAGAGAGTGACCGAGAGAGTGAACGAGAGAGTGAGCGAGAGAGTGACCGAGAGAGTGACCGAGAGAGTGAGCGAGAGAGTGAGCGAGAGCGAGAGAGCGAGAAAGTGACCGAGAGAGTGAGCGAGAAAGTGACCGAGAGAGTGACCGAGAGAGTGACCGAGAGAGTGACCGAGAGAGTGAGCGAGTGACCGAGAGAGAGAGCGAGAGAGTGACCGAGAGAGTGAGCGAGAGAGTGACCGAGAGTGAGCGAGAGAGTGAGCGAGAGAGTGACCGAGAGAGTGAGCGAGAGAGTGAGCGAGAGAATGAGCGAGAGAGTGAGCAGAGAGAGTGAGCGAGAGAGAGAGCGAGAAAGTGACCGAGAGAGTGAGCGAGAAAGTGACCGAGAGAGTGAGCGAGAGATGACTGAGAGAGTGANGAGAGAGTGACGATGAGCGAGAGACNAGAGAGTGACCGAGAGAGTGACGAGTGAAGATGACGAGAGAGAGAGCGAGCGGTGAGCGAGAGATGACGAGAGAGTGACGAGAGAGTGACGAGAGAGTGAGCGAGAGATGACGAGAGAGTGANCGAAGAGTGACGAGAGATGAGCGAGAGAATGAAGAGAGTGAGGAAGACGAGAGAGTGAGAGAGTGAGGAGAGATGAGCGAGACGAGAGAGCGAGACAAGTGACCAAGAGAGTGACGAGGATGAAGAGAGTGACGAGAGAGTGATGCGAAGATGAGCGAGAGAGTGACGAGAGAGTGATCCGAGAGAGTGACGAAGATGACGAGAGAGTGACCGAGAGAGTGACGAGAGAGTGACCGAGAGAGTGACGAGAGAGTGAGCGAGAGAATGAGGAGAGAGTGACGAGGATGAGAGAGATGAGCGCCGAGAGAGAGCNAGAGTGACGAGAGAGTTCGAGAAAGTGACCGAGGAGTGACCGAGAGAGTGACCGAGAGATTGAGCGAGAGTGACCGAGAGAGTGACCGAGAGGTGACGAGAGGTGACGAGAGTTGAGCGAGAGAGTGCCGAGAGAGTGACCGAGAGAGAGAAAGTGCGAGAGAGTCCGGAGGACCGAAGAGTGAGCAAAGTGACCGAGAGAGTGACCAGAGAGTACCGAGAGAGAGAGTGACCGAGAGAGAGTGCGGAGAGTGAGCGAGAAAGACCGGAGGTGCGAGAGAGTGACCGAGGAGAGAGTGACCGAGAGAGTGACCGGGAGAGAGCAGAGTGACCGAGAGAGTACCGAAGAGAGAGAGAGGAGAGAGTGACCGAGAGAGTGACCGAGAGAGTGAGCGAGAAAGTGACCGAGAGAGTGACCGAGAGAGTGACGGAGAGGTGAGCGAGAGAGTGACCGAGAGAGTGACCGAGAGAGAGAGCGAGAGAGATGACCGAGAGAGTGACCGACCGAGAGAGCGAGAGAGTGACCGAGAGAGTGAGAGAGAGAGAGAGAGTGACCGAGAGAGTGCGAGAGAGTGACCGAGAGAGTGACCGAGAGAGTGAGCGAGAGAGTGACCGAGAGAGTGAGCGAGAGAGTGACCGAGAAAGTGACTGACCGAGAGAGTGACCGAGAGAGTGACCGAGAGAGTGACCGAGAGAGTGAGCGAGAGAGTGACCGAGAGAGTGAGCGAGAGAGTGACCGAGAGAGTGACCGAGAGAGTGAGCGAGTGAGTGACCGAGAGAGTGACCGAGAGAGTGAGCGAGTGAGTGACCGAGAGAGTGGCGAGAGAGTGAGCGAGAGAGTGAGCGAGAGAATGAGCAAGAGAGTGAGCGAGAGAGTGACCGAGAGAGTGACCGAGAGAGTGAGCGAGAGAGTGACCGAGAGAGTGACGAGAGAGTGAGCGAGAGAGTGAGCGAGAGAATGAGCGAGAGAGTGAGCGAGAGAGTGACCGAGAGAGTGACCGAGAGAGTGAGCGAGAGAGTGACCGAGAGAGTGAGCGAGAGAGTGAGCGAGAGAGTGACCGAGAGAGTGAGCGAGAGAGTGAGCGAGAGAGTGAGCGAGAGAATGAGCGAGAGAGTGAGCGAGAGAGTGACCGAGAGAGTGACCGAGAGAGTGAGCGAGAGAGTGACCGGAGAGTGAGCGAGAGAGTGAGCGAGAGAGTGAGCGAGTGAGCGAGAGAGTGACCGAGAGAGTGAGCGAGAGAGTGACGAGAGAGTGAGCGAGAGAGTGAGCGAGAGAGTGACNGAGAGAGTGACCGAGAGAGTGAGCGAGAGAGTGACCGAGAGAGTGAGCGAGAGAGTGAGCGAGAGAATGAGCGAGAGAGTGACCGAGAGAGTGACCGAGAGAGTGAGCGAGAGTGACCGAGAGAGTGACCAAGAGAGTGACCGAGAGAGTGAGCGAGAGAGTGACCGAGAGAGTGAGCGAGAGAGTGACCGAGAGAGTGACCGAGAGAGTGACGAGAGAGTGACCGAGAGAGTGACCGAGAGAGTGAGCGAGAGAGTGANCGAGAGAGCGAGAGAGTGAGAGAGTGACCGAGAGAGCGAGAGAGTGACCGAGAGAGTGACGAGAGAGTGACCGAGAGAGTGAGCGAGAGAGTGANCGGGAGGTGGGTTTACATAAATCTAAGTTAAAAAAAATTACGAAATGATGAACGAAGCAAAGTGCCGAATACACCGAGCATCTTCTTGTTTCCACTGATCGTAAAAAGAGAGAGAGGAGACTAAATCTATCACTCCGTGAACAGACTCACATCCGTGAGCTCGTGGACACAGGCTCACGCTGTTGCACGCCATTAGCTTGGGGCGGAGCTCACGGGAAAATAATCATTCGGCTGCGTCGGTCGCTGATGCGAGGGCTTACGGGAGAGGTCATCCGTGCTCGCTTTTCGCTACCGAGATCTCGCGAGACCCGGGGCGATGCGGGATTGACGAATTTCGATGACGGGATACGATGAGTTCAATCTCCGGCCAGGGGGTGGGGTGGAGGAGGTGAGATGTCAATCAAGTCAGCGAGCGTCGGGAGAACCCACCACTTCCCGTATACCAGGCGAGGTAGTTAACATCTCCTAGCCACTGATGATGATGATGAGAGAGAGACACGCAAACTCCAAATATACAGCAGGCATCGTCAGGGTGAGGATCGAACCCACGACCTCCTGTATACCAGGCGAGGTAGTTAACATCTCCGAGCCACCGTGATGATGATGATGAGATGAGAGAGAGACACGCAAACTCCAAATATACAGCAGCATCGTCGGTCGGGATTGAACCCACGACCTCCTGTAGACCAGGCGAGGTAGTTAACATCTCCTAGCCACCGTGATGATGATGANGGAGAGACACGCAAACTCCAAATATACAGCACATCTCAGAGTGGGGATCGAACCCACGACCTCCTGTAGACCAGGCGAGGTAGTTAATCTCGTAGCGCCCCTTTGCCCGTTCANCCCCCCCCCCCCCCCCGNTTAATTATATACAAATGTACACATGCATGTAGGTTCTGTGTGTGCGGGATATATAAACTTTCNGGTGAGGTGTAGATTTGTNCAGTAGTTCAGGCTNCCGCGCCCGCCGAAATAAGTTTAATGAACGTTGTAAGAAGATTAATTTTGGAGTTTCGTGACTACAGGAATTATTCTTTGTTCTTTCGGTAAAGTCACGTCTAAAGATAAAATAATAAATTAAATAATAGCATACGACGTTTCGATTGCAACACAAGCAATCATCATCAGGTATAATGAAATAGCGACAAAATCTAACCAGAAAACTACAGACAGACATATAAGCAGACAGATATCACCAAGATACAGAGAGAGCAACACAGGTACAGAGAGGGTGATCGTCTCTGTGGGTGGCCTTAAATAGACAGAGGGGGGCAGAGGCAGAGAGAGGGTTAGTGNAAAAAAATTACATGTCAATGAGTACGAAGGCTTAGAGGGAGAAAGAACACACTAAATTAAATAACCTAGCAAAGTATCGAAATGTTATGTAAAACGACACAGAGAGTCGGTCAACACACACACAATTAACGCATAGCCTGGCGCCCTTTGCCTTGGCGCCCGGGGACATATGTTCAAGTTTATGTATTAGGTATAGCCCTGTGAGCCATTCGGCTCTTGAATCGGGTGCAACCGCAACAAACAACAAACAAAAACATGGACAAGAAACATCTTAAAGTGACTAAGTGCAAACAGAAAATATGTGTGAGTGTGTGAGTGAGTNGGTGGGTGAGTGAGTGAATGAGTGGGTGAGTGAGTGTGTGAGTGAGTGGGTGATTGGGTGAGTGGGTGGGTGAGTGAGTGAGTGGGTGAGTGGGTGAGTGAGTGAGTGGGTGAGTGAGTGAGTGGGTGTGTGAGTGAGTGTGTTGTTGAGTGAGTGGGTGATTGGGTGAGTGGGTGGGTGAGTGGGTGAGTGTGCTAGTGAGTGAGTGGGTGAGTGAGTGTGAGTGAGTTCAAGTTCATGTATTAGGTATAGCCCTGTGAGCCATTCGGCTCTTGAATCGGGTGCAACCGCAACAAACAAAAAAACAAAAACACGAACAAAAACATCTTAAAGTGAATATATGACTAAGTGCAAACAGAAAATCCAAGCAAAATATTGCAGAAAAAATCACCGTACACCAACGCTGTGTGCAAAAATCCCGTGGGATGCAAGTCAAACAACAACAATAACAACAAACACAAGACAACTTAGATTAAGCCCCCCCCTGCCCCCTCTAGCTACCCCTCTGTAGCCAGGATCACAGTGCGGATGTTGTCCTGGATTTTTTCCAAACAGAGCACGCGGCTGTGCAAGGGGAACGCTGAAAGTGTGGCAGCTGTCCTCACGAATCCTCGGTGAAGACTTTGCAACGCCGCTTTTGGCAGGTGCGTTTTTATAGGGGAAAATTGGTTTTAATTACACAACAAAAGGCACCAACACGCTCCCTTCTGCAAGCGTTTAATATTTCGGTTATGAAGCTCATCCTGAGCTCCTGGAAGAATCCCGAGGGCAGGTCCTCCTCCCCCTCCACCCCACCTCGTTCATCCTCTGGCGTAACTTGCCTGAACAGTTCTCACGACGTTTCAGCCACAACGCAAGCAGCCGTCCTCAGGTGAAGAACAGGTCTGTCGGAAAGACAGCGTCTGAATGAACCCATTTATTTAATATTTTTCATTCATTCAGACGCTGAATAGCTCATTCAGACGCTGTCTCCCGACAGACCTGGTCTTCACCTGAGGACGGCTGCTTGCGTTGTGGCCGAAACGTCGTGAGAATTATTTTATTATGTTTTATTGTTATTATTTTATTATTTCCCTTCTACGTGACTTTACCAAAGAACCAAGAAGATGAATCCCTACAGTCACGAAAGCTTTAAATCGAAATTTCGCACGAACAGCTTTAGAACACCACCTTTTGGCGTCATCTGGTCCAACCCATGTGAGACTAGGCTCCAAAGAAAGCTGTCTCGGGTGTGGACCAATCAACTTCAAGGACAGTGCACATTATCAGAGTTATGTTTTTTGTTTGCATTATGACTGCAGGTATTGTGGTCAATGCAAACATGACTCCTTGTAAAAAAGGTTTTGTGATAGAAGGTNAAAAACATTATCATATTTTTCTGGCAAATGAGGTACAATGGTGTAAATGCTTACCCGAGCTCTCATACTCTGATGGTCATGTCTTTGAGTTGTGCGCCTTTTGGCGTCATCTGGTCCAACCCATGTGAGACAGGCTCTAAGGAAAGCTGTCTCGGGTGTGGACCAATCAACTTTAGAAACATTATCAAGTTGTGTTTTTTGTTTGCATTACGACTGCAGGTATTGTGGTCTATGCAAACATGACTCCTTATAAAAAAGGTGTCCGTTTTGTTGCCAGATAGAAGGGTAAAAAAAACAATTATCAACACCACCTGAGTCTGAAACTTCAGGGACTCAGGGCAAGTGGATTTCACCCAGATCTGGTCAACTCTCCCTACCACCTTCCCTTTCTCGTGAATGCCACTCCAGATACCGTGAGTTCACTTGGCTCTTGAACTGATAATGACTTCCCGCCTCTTCCTACCAAGACGAACCGGGATCTGATTCACCAGTGCCGCATCACGCGATGGACCTAGAGGTCCGAGTTTTCTTGCCCTATCCGATCCGCCCATCACCTCTGTGCACCACCCTCATCTTCTGCCGTAGTTGTACAACCCCCCGTGGTTTGGGGCCGTCCATAAATGACGTCACGCACCTAAGGGGGGGGTCGGGGTCAGATTTTTGTGACGATGTGTGACGAGGGGGTGGTTTGAGAAATGTGACGTCACATCAAAATGCGCGACTTTAAATAAATATAGAATTATGGTCTTGGTTCTTTCGGTAAAGTCACGTAGAAGGAAAATAATAAAATAATATAAATAGAAAAAAATATTCATATAATTTTATTATTTCACGTAGAAGGGAAATAATACATAATGTAAATAATAAACAATATTTATATGATTTTATTATTTCCCTTCTACGTGACTTTATAAAACAATATTTATATATTTAGTTTATCATTTCCCTTCTACGTGAATTTACCGAAAGAATAAAAATATATGAATTGTTACAGCACTAAAGCTACAAATCAGAGTGCAGCGCCACATTAAACACGCACTACAATGACAAGAGTTTAAAGCGATTTGAAGCATGTTTTATTTTCAAAATGGAAATGTTTTTTTTTTTGGGGGGGGGGCAGAGCTTTGTGACGTCATATTTAAGGGGGGGGGTCTGACTTTTTGTGACACCGTGTGACGAGTGAGGGGGGGGGGGTCAAAACTCGTCCAAAATCGCGTGACGTCATTTATGGACGGACCCTTGGATGAATTAAAAAATAATTCACGACACGTTTTTTTTTGTTTAACGACAAAACAGATCATGGGTGTGATTATCCCAGCTCCCTCTACGGAAGGAAGACAATTAAAAGCAAAACGTGAAGCCTTTGTCAGCGTCTTTATTGGTGCTTAAATAAAAGGGCGATGATTGAGTGGCCTGCCCAGCTAAATGATGGATCCTCTGTTAACGAGCTAAAGATAGAATCCTAAAGAAAGGCTTTTTTAAAAAAAGAGAGAAAACGAAGATTGCCAGTTTTACACTCCTGCCAGCGGTGATTTCAATGCTAGGAACCTTCGAGTCTCTGTGATGAGCAGCAGCAGCAAGTAACAGAAACAGCAGTAGCAGCAGCAGCAGTAGCAGCAGTAGCAGCAATTAACATCCGCAGCAGCAGCAGCAATAAACATCAGCAAGTAACAGAAACAGCAGTAGTAGCAGCAGTAGCAGCAATTAACATCCGCAGCAGTAGCAGCAATGGGTAAAATCAGCACCTGACCTCTGCTGCAACTGCGAAATCAGACGTGCTGTGTTGTCTTTGGTGCCGGTGTGTGTGTTTGTTTGTCTGTGTGTGTGTCTGTGTGTGTCTGTGTGTGTGTGTGTCTCGGTGTGTGTGTGTGTTGTGTGTGTGTGTGTGTCTGTGTGTGTGTGTCACTGTGTGTGTGTGTCTGTGTGTGTCTCGGTGTGTGTGTGTCTCGGTGTGTGTGTGTGTCTCGGTGTGTGTGTGTCTGTGTGTGTGTGTCTGTGTGTGTGTGTCTCTGTGTGTGTGTATGTGTCTCGGTGTGTGTCTCTGTGTGTGTGTGTGTCTCTGATCGACGCCCGGGTGCGATCAAGGGATGGCTCCCTATTGGTCAACCACGTTATGTATGCCGATGATTTGGTAATAGCTGCTCATTCAGAAGAGGAGTTGGAGACGCTGCTGCTGAGACTGGAGCGTGCCACTAAGAGGTGGGGCCTTACCATCAGCCCCACCAAAACTAAGCACCTGCCTGTGTATTTTGTACCATCGGACACTCCACCCCACAACTCCCAATCGGTGATGGGGCAGTATGGAGGAGTGGAGAGTTTCCCATACCTGGGCAGTGTGCTTGTGACCGGTTCCAGTTTAACAGCAGAGGTCTCACTCCGAATCAGTCGAGCGGCAATATCTTTTCATCGGTTGCGTAACGCTGTGTGGAAGCTACCTGGTCTGTCGCTCCGCACGAAGCTTCAGGTCTTCTCGGCCACAGTCATTCCCTCCCTTCTCTACGCTTGCAAAACGTTGGACCCCCTAATGGAGCATCTTCGCCGGTTGGAAACATTTAGGCTGGCCTGTCTACGATCCATCCTGGGTTTAACCAGACTGGATTGTGTGAGGAGCTCACAAATCCTTGAAAGATCTGGGCAAAGTCCCATCGGTGAGCTCCTCCGGCAGGCAAGGCTGCGTTGGCTGGGTCATGTAGCCCGCATGCCCAGCCGCGCATGCCTGAACAGCTTTTGTTCATTGATATTACCCAAAATTAACTCTGTCACTTACGATTGCAAGTTGTTGCGAGTCAGTGACTGCTTTAGTGTTAAGATATGGTGCTGTATTTTTAGGATAGTGTGTTTATAATAGCATCTATGTAGATATCCACATCTATTTGATATTTTTCTTCTGCAGTTTTTATTGAAAATGCAATATTTTATATTTCAAACACCTGATGTGATCGACAAAAACTGATGCCAGATTTGGAATCAGCACCCCAAAATTACCTTAAAAACTTGGAATACCTTATGCCAGAAAAAGTGTGTTGACCAGTGTATAATTCTCTGGCTTCCTCCGCTTCTGCCCCCACCCCTCTCCTTCACATCGTATAATCAACGAAACTCGGCTGCCTCTGCCACACATCCCCAGGTGTGATGACGATAGGAGCCACTGCAATAAGCCGGGATCCGCACGTGGTCAGCCCGCCTCCGCCAAAGAGCCATGCAGCCCACGGGGCATTAATTGACGGGCAAAATGATTTTGTTTTAATGCGGCAGAGACTTGAGAAAATTGAATCCAGGTGCACCGGATACGGGGGCAACGTGCCGTGCTGTGCCAGGCTAGGTGCACTTTGAGGCCACGTGACGTGTCGAAGGCTCGCTGATAGGAGGTCACGGGACACACGCATGGACACAGACAGACTCCGTTTGCCACACGGAGGTGACGTCTCAGAGGCAAGGGCGGTCGCTTTCAGATGCTGCTGCTGATGCTGCTGCTTCTGTGGCCGTCTGGAACGCTCCTTTCCTGCGATGGCACTTTGAAGTCATCTAGATTGACACGTAATTCATTTAGAATCGCTGGTTTGTGTGTTTTTTTCTTATTTCCCCACCCCACCCTCCACCCCTGCCTGCATCGCCGATTAGCGATTTTTTTATCTGAAACGGTCCTGGGACTCCCTAGGTCGACTCAGCCTCAAAGTACTTGGTGCAGTGTGTAAAAACGTCGCCGTTGAGACAAAGGCGGTCGGGCGTGGTGCTGGCCACCCACCCCCTCATGTACCGTTCCGGCCTTCATAGATTATCGATAATAGCCCTTAACCCAACAGTGTTAAGGCTACGGGGGATATTTGTCTGCAAACATGCAGGTTCCGTGTTTAGACTTGTTAAAAAAAAAATTGTTACAAATAATAATTTTCATCCAGATAGGGAAGTGGAAGTTTTGGCTGCATTTGTACTTAATACATTGTGTATTGTTATTTTAAGACGCTTAAACTATATGAAAAAAAAAAATTTCATCAGCTAAGGCTCCACTGAGCTTCGTTTGCGGTTGCACCCGATTAAGAGCAGCATGGCTCACAGGGCTAGACCTAATACATGAAACTTGAACTATTTTTTTCAGAACGGACCTGGCTATCACAAAAACACATTCCTGCGGAGGGAGCTGGTAGGAACGTTGTTGGGTTGCTCGGTCAATGGCCAGGGTCAACGGCGGCGTGGTGTATTCCGCAAATATGCCGATTTTGCACAAGCCGGTGTGAGTAGGTTAAACGTTGAGTTTTATAAGGGCACCACGGGGTGACTAGCCCTCCCACCCAGCCCCTCCCCANCCTCCCACCCACCAGCCTCTCCCACCCTCCCCACCCAGCCCTCCCACCCTCCCACCCACCCCCCTCCCCACCTCCCCACCCACCCCTCCCACCCTCCCCACCCAGCCCTCCCCACCCTCCCCCCACCCAGCCCCACCCTCCCCACCCAGACCCTCCCCACCCTCCCTCACCCAGCCCACCTCCCCGCCTCCCCACCCTCCCCCCCACCCAGCCCACCCTCCCCACCCAGCCCCTCCCCACCCTCCCCACCCAGCCCTCCCCACCCTCCCCACCCAGCCCTCCCACCCTCCCCACCCAGCCCCACCCTCCCACCCAGCCCTTCCCCCCCTCCCCACCCAGCCCCTCCCCACCCTCCCTTCCCCACTCAGCCCCACCCCTCCCATTTTTGGATGCACGACGGACGGACACAATAATCCCGTGGGTGGTGTAACCAGGAGGTTCCTACCAGTATAACAGCTCAACGAAGTTTCTTATCATCATCATAATCAACACCTGAGAACACCACCTGGTAGTTTTACACGTATTTCTATATCTTTTACTTAAATGAACATCGGTGGGTAAGTACAGTGAGGGAAAAAAAGTATTTGATCCCCTGCTGATTTGTACGTTTGAGAAGATTTTGTACGTTTGAGAGAAGATCTGCAAAGAGGAGTGGGACAAAATCCCTCCTGAGATGTGTAAAGCTGGTGGCCAACTACAAGAAACGTCTGACCTTGTGATTGCCAACAAGGTTTTACCACCAAGTACTAAGTCATGTTTTGCAGAGGGGTAAATACTTTTCGATTTAAAGCTTTCGTGACTGCAGGGATTCATCTTCTTGGTTCTTTCGTAAAGTCACGTAGAAGGGAAGTAATAAAATAATAAAAATAAAACATAATAAAATAATTAAACATAATAAATTATTATTTTATATTTTTATTTTTATTATTTTATTACTTCCCTTCTACGTGACTTTACCGAAAGAACAAGAAGAGGGTCAAATACTTATTTCCCTCATTAAAATGCAAATCAATTTATAACATTTTTGACATGCGTTTTTCTGGATTTTGTTGTTGTTATTCTGTCTCTCACTGTTCAAATAAACCTACCATTAAAATTATAGACTGATCATTTCTTTGTCAGTGGGCAAACGTACAAAATCAGCAGGCGATCAAATACTTTTTTCCCTCACTGTAGCTATCGTTAAATATCGCTGGTTATTTTCGACATGCTTCCGTGCCATACCAATCACAGCCATTGGTTGTTGATGTTGTTTTCCCCTTTCCAGTATGATATGGCCAGCAGTGTATAGCCCAAGGACTCGTTATATGGCCTGGCCTGAAAGCACCGGCGATTTCCTCAAAGAAAGTGGCCAAGAACAACTCGTCCTTGTGACAGAACTGTGGTTGTCTGTTTAACGGAAATTGTTAGCTCAATAGAGCCCTATCCATTCTGATACATTCTGGCCCAAAAGTGGCCCACAACACCTAGTCCTTATAACGGCGCTGTGGTCGTCCGTGTAACGGAGCTGTTTAGCTCAAGTTCATTGATTAGGCATAGCCCTGTGAGCCATTCAGCTCTTGAATCGGGTGCAACCGCAACAAACAAAAACAAAAAACATGAACAAAAAAACATCTTAAAGTGAATATGTGACTGAGTGCAAACAGAAAATCCAAGAAAAGACAGCAAAATATTGCAGAAAAAACACCGTACACCAACGCAGTGTGCAAAAATCCCAGTGGGATGCAAGTCAAACAACAACAACAACCACAAGACAACTTAGATTAAGCCATCAGTCTAACTCTGTACTACAACAAACACAAACATGGCCAAACCAATACACTTTTCTAAATCACCAAAATAAAGCCATGAAAGCAATGAAATGGAGCCCTTGCCAATCTGTGATATTTTGGCCCAAAAGTGGCACAGAACACCTCCTCTGCAGACTCACCTGGAGACAAGTGACAAGCTGAGCGTATCACAGACGAAATGCGCAAAGCTGGGCAGATCACCAGATAAAAAAAAAACACAACTTGTTCAAAGGCATGCGAACCATAAAAAATCGTGTTAATAAGCAGACGAGAGTACAAAGAGACCATTCAATATTGAACAGAGTCCCCTTTCATTGCAAAACGGAGAAACACGCAACAATCGCGCACACCATTAAAATGTGTTAAAAACAACGTTTGAAATCACACCGCAGCAAGGTTTCGTGAAGGGTTATCATTTGTTATTTTCGTTCTGGCATAAATATTTATATTCAGTCGACACACATATTATCCTTTGTAGCAATTCATTGTTACGTTTCTGAACTTACATTTGTATTTCCCGTAGCGGCGCGGCGCGGGGGGTGGGGGAGTGTGGGTAGTGGGGACAGGGAGTGGGGGTGAGAGTGGGGGGGGTGTGGGAGTGGGGGGGGTGTGGGAGTGGGGGGGGGGGTGAGAGTGGGGGGGGTGAGAGTNGGGGGGGTGAGAGTGGGGGGGGGTGAGAGTGGGGGGCGGTGTGGGAGTGGGGGCGGTGTGGGAGTGGGGATAAGAGTGGGGGGTGAGAGTGGGGGGTGTGGGAGTGGGGGGGTGAGAGTGGGGGGGTGAGAGTGGGGGGGGGTGAGAGTGGGGGGGTGGAGTGGGGGGTGGGTGGAGTGGGGGGGCGGTGTGGAGTGGGGGCGGTGTGGAGGGGGGGGTGGGTGGGAGTGGGGGCGGTGTGGGAGGGGGGGTGGGTGGGAGTGGGGGCGGTGTGGGAGTGGGGGNTAGGAGTNGGGGGTGAGAGTGGGGGGGTGTGGGAGTGGGGGGGGGTGAGAGTGGGGGGGGGTGAGAGTNGGGGGGTGTGGGAGTGGGGGCGGTGTGGGAGTNGGGGGGGTGTGGAGGGGGGGGGTGAGAGTGGGGGGGTGTGGAGTGGGGGGGTGTGGGAGTGGGGGGCGGTGTGGGAGTGGGGGGCGGTGTGGGAGGGGGGGGTGGGAGTGGGGGGCGGTGTGGTAGTGGGGATAGGAGNGGGGGGTGAGAGTGGGGGGCGGTGTGGAGTGGGGGGTGTAGGAGTTGGGAGGGCATTGTGGAATGTGGGGGGGGTCGGTGTGGAAGTNGGGGGGGGGCGTGTGATGGGAAAAAATTGGGGGGGGGGTGCGATGTGGAAGTGGTGGGGGGGGGATTAGGGTGAAGTGTGGAAGCGGGGGGGGTTGGGGGGATGCAGTGTAGCAGTGGCAGAGAGGGGGGGGGATTGTGGTGGAGCCGTGTGGGAGTGAGGGAGGAGAATTGGGGGGGGGCGGTGGGAAATGGGGGGGGAGGAGAATTGGGGGGGGGGCAGTGTGGGAATGGCTNGGGTCGGATTAGCGGGACCTTGTTGGAGTTGGTGTGGCCTTAAATGTATGTAACAGACCTCGTATCGGACAATAGACCTTTATCATTTCGATTTAAAGCTTTCGTGACTGCAGGGATTCATCTTCATTCAGACGCTGTCTCCCCGACAGGCCTGCTCTTCACCTGAGGACGGCTGCTTGCGTTGTGGCCGAAACGTCGTGAGAATTATTTTATTATGTTTTATTTTATTATTTTATTATTTCCTTCTACGTGACTTTACTGAAAGAACCAAGAAGATGAATCCCTGCAGTCAAACTTTAGAAAAGCAAATTACTCTTCGGTTTTTTCGGTAAAGTCACGTGGGTAGAAAAAATATTAAATCACGACGTTTGATNGCGACACCACAAGCAAACGTCATCAGGTGAGGACGCTTGTGATCGAAACGTGTGATTTATCATTTTTAAATCCTTTATATTAAGTTCCTTGCTTGCGTGTTCGCTTGCTTGCTTGCTTACGACCGTGCAAATCTTTCGGTCGTTTTTTAATCCACTTCCCGTGATCCAATCGAGCTGACGTTTTGCACACAGACTCGTTGTGCGAGACAATTAATGTTCGTGAAATTTTTCTTCCAAAATTTTACACTGTTTAGGGAAAACAAATTATATTTAATTACCAATTGCTTAATACTGGCAGACAATCATCTGACCCATAGGTGGCAGCCATCTCAAGCCAGAGGCTGAGAGGACTCTAGCCGCCATGCATATAAAGGATTTATAGTGAAAAACCTTGTTTTTACAGGTTATACTTATTTCTACCCACGTGACTTTGCCGAAAGAACCAAAGAGTATTGATTCCTGCAGTCACGAAAGCCTCGAATCAAGATTGAACGCAAATAATGTTGCCATGTCTGCACTGCCATTGATAAGCTGTTACTTCAACGTGCAATGGAGGGCCTCAGAGGGCCTGAGACCCCACAGGGCTTAATCCGGCCCTAGTTAAACTAATCTACTCAACAAAACTCTTTTTTTTTATTTTACCACTAGCTGTACTAACCCGGCTTCGCCCGAGACTTGGATCCACCACGCCCGGCCGCCTTTGTCTCCCCAGTGGCGATGTTCACACACCACAGCAGTTACTCGTTTGAGGCTGAGTCGACCTAGGGGAGGCCCAGGAGCGGTTAAAATAATCGTCACCGGTGGTGGCCGTGAGCGGGAATCGAACTCGGGTCGCCTGGTTCGTAGCGCGGCGCGCTAACCACTACACTACCACCACTACACTACTACACTACCCGCTACACTACAACCACTACACTACTACACTACCTGCTACACTACAACCACTACACTACTACACTACCCGCTACACTACAATGCGTTACGATTCCACGTGCGTGGGTCACGTGACAGATGTGACGTCACACAGCTCACTTGCCGTGCAAAAGATATATGCATTATTGAGCTCCCCCCCCCCCATAAAAAAAATAAAAGTGTATTTTTATAATTTGTGCATGGTGTACAGTCTGCAAAGTACCCGCATGGCAAATTTGCAGTTTGTTGCATGTCGGAAGTACGCTAAACATTTTGAACAGACACACATTCACAACTTTGCCTTTAAAATATATTGAGATATATGAGACCCACTGAGCCAATATGCAGGGTGCTTGAAAAAAAATTTCACACTTTCTGAGAATTGCAACAATACCACGAGAAACGCGCCTCCCGGCTCTGGAGAGACCCCCTGTAGAAGATTCCAGGCAATGTGTTGACAATGATGTCAAATAAGTGGAGAATTTTTCAAGCTCAATTATATCTCAACAACGTGTTCCTGGTAGGAACCACTTGGTTCCACCAGCCCACAGGGGATTCTTGTGTCCGTCCGTCCGTCGTGCATCCAAAAATGGGAGGAGTGGGGCTGGGTGGAGAGGGAGGGTGGGAGGGCTGGGTGGGGAGGGTGGGAGGGGCTGGGTTGGGTGGGGAGGGCTGGGGTGGGGCTGGTGGGGTGGGTGGGAGGGCTGGGTGGGGAGGGCAGGGTGAGGAGGGTGGGACTGGGTGGGGGTGGGAGAGGTGGGCTGGGTGGGAGGGCTGGGTGGGGAGGGGCGGGTGGGAGGGTGGGCTAGGTGGAGGGAGGGGCTGGGTGGGGCTGGGTGGGGTGGGAGGGTGGGGCTGGGTGGGGAGGGCTGGTCACCCCGTGGTGCCCTTATAAAACTCAACGTTTCACCTACTCACGCGGCTTGTGCCCGCCCTCACAGTCGGGCATATTTGCGGAATACACCACGACGCCGTTGACCCTGCAGGCCATTGACCGAGCAACCCACGTTCCTTCCAGCTCCCTCCGCAGGAATGTGTTTCATCATCGTGTGGAAATGTACAGCTGTCAAATTCTACAAACGCACGTTTCGAATTTTAGAGGGGTAAAAAAACCAAAGGACCTGGAGAAAAATCCACGCGACCACGGCACGAGAGAGAGAGAGACACGCAAACTCAAAATATACAGCAGCAGGCCTCAGGGTCTGGATCGAACCCACGACCTCCTGCATACCTGGCGAGGTAGTTAACATCTCCTAGCCACCGTGATGATGATGATGAGAGAGAGAGACACGCAAACTCCAAATATACAGCAGGCGTCAGGGTCTGGATCGAACCCACGACCTCCTGCATACCGGCGAGGTAGTTAACATCTCCTAGCCACCGTGATGATGATGAGAGAGAGAGAGAGACACGCAAACTCCAAATATACAGCAGCAGCGTCAGGGTCTGGATCGAACCCACGACCTCTGCATACCTGGCGAGGTAGTTATCATCTCCTCACGAGAGAGAGACACGCAAACTCCAAATATACAGCAGGCGTCAGGGTCTGGATCGAACCCATGACCTCCTGCATACCAGGCGAGGTAGTTAACATCTCCTAGCCACCGTGATGATGATGAGAGAGAGAGACACGCAAACTCCACATATACAGCAGCAGGCGTCAGGGTCTGGATCGAACCCACGACCTCCTGCATACCAGGCGAGGTAGTTAACATCTCGATGATGATGATGAGAGAGAGAGACACGCAAACTCCAAATATACAGCAGGCGTCAGGGTCTGGATCGAACCCACGACCTACCTGGCGAGGTAGTTAACATCTCATAGCCACCCTGATGATGATGATGATGAGAGAGAGAGACACGCAAACTCCAAATATACAGCAGCAGGCCTCAGGGTCTGGATCGAACCCACGACCTCCTGCATACCAGGCGAGGTAGTTAACATCTCCTAGCCACCGTGATGATGATGATGGTGAGAGAGAGAGAGACACGCAAACTCCACATATACAGCAGCAGGCGTCAGGGTCTGGATCGAACCCACGACCTTCTGCATACCAGGCGAGGTAGTTATCATCTCCTGCGATCAATCACCCGTAATCAAGACGCTACGCTTGCCTGTGGAAGCATCCACGACCTCGCATCGCAACCAGCAGATCAGCGGAACAGAGTGTCATTTTTATATTCTTAGGTTTTTTCGGTAAAGTCACGTCGGTAAAAAAAGAATTTTTTATTTTTGTAGTTTTATTTATTTAATTTTATTTAACTTTTTTATTTTTTTATTTTACTTTTAATAATTATTTTTTTTACCTACGTGACTTTACCGAAAAAACCTCAAGAATATGAATCATTGCAGTCACGAAAGCTTCAAATCTAGAATTAGTGTCATCTTTCTCCGGTGAAAATTGCATGCGATGCATGGGACATTTAATTGTAGCCTTCGAATTAATGGGAAGGAAAGGCAAATAGAGTGTGTGTGGGGGGTGGTGTTGGGGATGTGCAAGCAAAGCGATACCAATAATTGGTACAATTGAGCTCCAAAAATTACAGGAGGATAAATGAAGACGGAATAAATTGCAGAGACGGGAAATTAGAGGTGTGGATGCTGTCAAGCCGCCACCAACTCGAACGAGACAATCACCACTGCCCAGAGGGTGACAATTCCACATTACCGTGGCGGGAGACGGGCATCCCCGGCATCCGTCTCGTTCGATGGGTGGACGACTTCGGTTGCACGAGTCGGGAACGAGCGAACGTTTCCGAGCGCCCAGAGGTCGCAACCGGTACCCGATACCCGTACCCTACCGATACCCGGCTACCCGTACCCGGCTGGGTACGGGTACGGGTAGCCGTTTGCGACCCTGGTGCGGCCGGGTACGGGTAGGCTGTGAGTCACTGGTGAGTCACCGTTTGTCACTCATTTCCCAACGTCTTGTCTCTTCTCACAATTCAAGTTCCTAGAATCAACCCACCCGCGCCTGCAACATGGCTTCATCCAGAGGTCGCAATCAGGTACCCGTACCCGTACCCTACCCGATACCGGCTACCCGTACCCGGCGGGTACGGGTAGCCGTGAGTCACTGGTGAGTAACCGTTTGTCACTCATTTCGGGTAGCGTACGGGTAGGGAACGGGTAACCGTACCTAGCCGGGTAGGGGTACGGGTACCCATTTGCGACCCTGGTGCGGCCGGGTACGGGTACGGGTACGAAATCAAAACCCATTTGCGACATCTGCCGAGCGCGTTGGCAGTCAGCGTTACGCTGCGCTATGAACCCGGCGACCCGGGTTCGATTCCCGCTCACGGCCAACACCTAGGTCGACTTAGCCTCAAGTGAGTACCTGGGTGTGATGCGTAAAACATCGTCACTGGGGAGACAAAGGCGGTCGGGCGTGGTGCTGGCCACCCACCCCCTCCTCGTGTGCCGTGCCGGCCTTCATAGGTGCTACTCGCTAACAGCACTTGCCCCTACGGTCTGTGAAGGCTACACGGGGGATTTTTGTCTGTGTAGGGGCGGTGGGCCGTTCATCCTCTGGTGGACGCGGTGAGCTGATTGGGTCACGTGTCCACGTGGCGAAACTCGCTGATTGGTCGAGTCGTGTGGGTGGTGAACTTTGACCTTTTGTGACGTGTCCGTGAGAACGATTGTTTTAAAGGGCCCTTTTATCGATTAAATATTGTTGTTGTAATTATTATTCACGACATTTTTTACATTTAATCGATCTACCCCTTCCCCCCCTCAAGTGTTGAGTCTGTGGGCAGTGTTGAGTCTATGGGTAGTGTTGAGTCTATGGGCAGTGTTGAGTCTGTGGGTAGTGTTGAGTCTATGGCAGTGTTGAGTCTATGGGCAGTGTTGAGTCTGTGGGCAGTGTTGAGTCTATGGGTAGTGTTGAGTCTATGGGGAGTGTTGAGTCTATGGGCAGTGTTGAGTCTATTGGCAGTGTTGAGTCTGTGGCAGTGTTGAGTCTATGGGCAGTGTTGAGTCTACGGGCAGTGTTGAGTCTATGGGCAGTGTTGAGTCTATTGGCAGTGTTGAGTCTATGGGCAGTGTTGAGTCTATGGGTAGTGTTGAGTCATGGTAGTGTTGAGTCTATTGGCAGTGTTGAGTCTATAGGCAGTGTTGAGTCTATAGGCAGTGTTGAGTCTATGGGCAGTGTTGAGTTTATGGCAGTGTTGAGTCGATGGGTAGTGTTGAGTCTATAGGCAGTGTTGAGTCTATGGGCAGTGTTGAGTCTATGGGCAGTGTTGAGTCTATGGGTAGTGTTGAGTCGATGGGTAGTGTCGAGTCTATAGGCAGTGTTGAGTCTATGGGCAGTGTTGAGTCTATGGGCAGTGTTGAGTCTATTGGCAGTGTTGAGTCTATGGGCAGTGTTGGCGTCTATGGGTAGTGTTGAGTCTATGGGCAGTGTTGAGTCTATGGGCAGTGTTGAGTCTATGGGCAGTGTTGAGTCTATGGGCAGTGTTGCGTCTATTGGCAGTGTTGAGTCTATGGGTAGTGTTGAGTCTATGGGCAGTGTTGAGTCTATGGGCAGTGTTGAGTCTATTGGCAGTGTTGAGTCTATGGCAGTGTTGCGTCTATGGGTAGTGTTGAGTCTATGGGGAGTGTTGAGTCTATGGCAGTGTTGAGTCTATTGGCAGTGTTGAGTCTGTGGGCAGTGTTGAGTCTATGGGCAGTGTTAAGTCTATGGGAAGTGTTGAGTCTACGGGCAGTGTTGAGTCTATGGGCAGTGTTGAGTCTATTGGCAGTGTTGAGTCTATGGCAGTGTTGAGTCTATGGGTAGTGTTGAGTCGATGGGTAGTGTTGAGTCTATTGGCAGTGTTGAGTCTATAGGCAGTGTTGAGTCTATAGCAGTGTTGAGTCTATGGGCAGTGTTGAGTTTATGGGCAGTGTTGAGTCGATGGGTAGTGTTGAGTCTATAGGCAGTGTTGAGTCTATGGGCAGTGTTGAGTCTATGGGCAGTGTTGAGTCTATGGGTAGTGTTGAGTCGATGGGTAGTGTCGAGTCTATAGGCAGTGTTGAGTCTATGGGCAGTGTTGAGTCTATGGGCAGTGTTGAGTCTATTGGCAGTGTTGAGTCTATGGGCAGTGTTGCGTCTATGGTAGTGTTGAGTCTATGGGCAGTGTGAGTCTATGGGCAGTGTTGAGTCTATGGGCAGTGTTGAGTCTATGGCAGTGTTGCGTCTATTGGCAGTGTTGAGTCTATGGGTAGTGTTGAGTCTATGGGCAGTGTTGAGTCTATGGGCAGTGTTGAGTCTATTGGCAGTGTTGAGTCTATGGGCAGTGTTGCGTCTATGGGTAGTGTTGAGTCTATGGGCAGTGTTGAGTCTATGGGCAGTGTTGAGTCTATGGGCAGTGTTGAGTCTATGGCAGTGTTGAGTCTATTGGCAGTGTTGAGTCTATGGGCAGTGTTAGTCTATGGGCAGTGTTGAGTCTATGGCAGTGTTGAGTCTATGGGCAGTGTTGAGTCTATGGGCAGTGTTAGTCTGTGGGCAGTGTTGAGTCTATGGGCAGTGTTGAGTCTATGGGCAGTGTTGAGTCTATGGGCAGTGTTGAGTCTATGGGTAGTGTGAGTCTATGGGTAGTGTTGAGTCTATGGGCAGTGTTGAGTCTATGGGCAGTGTTGAGTCGATGGGTAGTGTTGAGTCTATGAGCAGTGTTGAGTCTATGGGCAGTGTTGAGTCGATGGTAGTGTTGAGTCTATGAGCAGTGTTGAGTCTATGGGTAGTGTTGAGTCTATGGGCAGTGTTGAGTCTATGGGCAGTGTTGAGTCTATGGGCAGTGTTGAGTCTATGGGCAGTGTTGAGTCTATGGGTAGTGTTGAGTCTATGGGCAGTGTTGAGTCTATGAGTAGTGTTGAGTCTATGGGCAGTGTTGAGTCTATGGGCAGTGTTGAGTCTATGGGAAGTGTTAGTCTATGGGCAGTGTTGAGTCTATGAGTAGAGTCGAGTCTATGGGTAGTGTTAGTCTATGGGTAGTGTTGAGTCTATGGGTAGTGTTGAGTCTATGGGTAGTGTTGAGTCTATGGTCAGTGTTGGTCTATGGGTAGTGTTGAGTCTATGGGTGGTGTTGAGTCTATGTGCAGTTTGAGTCTATGGGTAGTGGTGAGTCTATGGGCAGTGTTGAGTCTATGGGCAGTGTTGAGTCTATGGGTAGTGTTGAGTCTATGGTGCAGTGTTGAGTCTAGGGCAGTGTTGAGTCTATGGGTAGTGTTGAGTCTATGGGCAGTGTTGAGTCTATGGGTAGTGTTGAGTCTATGGGCAGTGTTGAGTCTATGGGCAGTGTTGGTCTATGGGTAGTGTTGAGTCTATGGGTAGTGTTGAGTCTATGGGTAGTGTTGAGTCTATGTGCAGTGTTGAGTCTATTGGTAGTGGTGAGTCTATGGGCAGTGTTGAGTCTCTGGGCAGTGTTGAGTCTATGGTAGTGTTGAGTCTATGGTGCAGTGTTGAGTCTATGGGCAGTGTTGAGTCTATGGGTAGTGTTGAGTCTATGGGCAGTGTTAAGTCTATGGGTAGTGTTGAGTATATGGGCAGTGTTGAGTCTATGGGCAGTGTTGAGTCTGTGGTAGTGTTGAGTCTATGGGCAGTGTTAAGTCTATGGGTAGTGTTGAGTATATGGGTAGTGTTGAGTATATGGGCAGTGTTGAGTCTATGGGTTTCTGTGTGAGTCTATGGGTTTCTGTGTGAGTCTGTGGGTCTCTGTGTGAGTCTGTGGGTCTCTGAGTGAGTCTGTGGGTCTCTGTGTGAGTCTGTGGGTCTCTGTGTGAGTCTGTGGGTCTCTGTGTGAGTCTATGGGTCTGTGTGAGTCTGTGGGTCTGTGTGAGTCTATGGGTTTTCTGTGTGAGTCTGTGGGTCTCTGTTGAGTCTGTGGGTCTCTGTGTGAGTCTGTGGGTCTCTTTGTGAGTCTGTGGGTCTCTGTGTGAGTCTGTGGGTCTCTGAGTGACGATGGGTTTCTGTGTGAGTCTATGGGTCTGTGTGAGTCTGTGGGTCTCTGTGTGAGTCTGTGGGTCTCTGTGTGAGTCTGTGGGTCTCTGTGTGAGTCTGTGGGTCTGTGTGACTATGGGTCTCTGAGTGAGTCGATGGGTCTCTGTGTGAGTCTGTGAGTCTCTGTGTGAATCTGTGGGTCTCTGTGTGAGTCTGTGGGTCTCTGTTTGAGTCTGTGGGTCTCTGTGTGAGTCTATGTGTCTCTGTGTGAGTCTATGTGTCTCTGTGTGTGTCTATGGGTCTCTGCATGAGTCTATGGGTCTCTCCGGGAGTCTATGGGTCTCTGTGTGAGTCTGTGGGTCTCTGTGTGAGTCTATGGGTCTCTGCGTGAGTCTATGGGTATCTGCAATGTCTATAGGTCTGTGTGTGAGTCTATGGATCTCTGCATGAGTCTATGGGTCGCTGCGTGAGTCTAGGGGTCACTGTGTGAGTCTATGGGTATCTGCAATGTCTATGGGTCTTTATGTGAGTCTATGGGTCTCTGTGTTAGTCTAAGGGTATCTGCGTGAGTCTATGGGTCTTTATGTGAGTCTATGGGTCTCTGTGCGAGTCTATAGTCTCTGTGTGAGTCTTTCAGTCTCTGTGTGAGTCTGTGGTTCTCTGTGTGAGTCTATGGGTCTCTGTGTGAGTCTAGGGTCTCTGTGTGAGTCTAGGAGTCTGTGTGTGAGCGTGTGGCTCTCTGTGTGAGTCTAGGGGTCTGTGTGTGAGCCTGTGGTTCTCTGTGTGAGTCTCGGTGTCTCTGTGTGAGTCTAGGGGTCTGTGTGTGAGTCTATGGGTCTCTGCATGAGTCTATGGGTCTCTCCGGGAGTCTATGGGTCTCTGTGTGAGTCTGTGGGTCTCTGTGTGAGTCTATGGGTCTCTGCGTGAGTCTATGGGTATATGCAATGTCTATGGGTCTGTGTGTGAGTCTATGGATCTCTGCATGAGTCTATGGGTCGCTGCGTGAGTCTAGGGTCACTGTGTGAGTCTATGGTATCTGCAATGTCTATGGGTCTTTATGTGAGTCTATGGGTCTCTGTGTGAGTCTATCGGTCTCTGTGTGAGCCTGTGGTTCTCTGTGTGATTCTCGGGGTCTGTGTGTGAGTCTATGGGCTCTGCATGAGTCCATAGCTCTCTGTGTGAGTCTAGGGGTCTCTGTGTGAGCCTGTGGTTCTCTGTGTGAGTCTCGGGGTCTCTGTGTGAGCCTATGGGTCTCTGTGTGAGTCTACTGGTCTCTGTGTGAGTCTATGGGTCTCTGTGTGAGTCTATGGGTCTGTGTGAGTCTGTGGGTCTGTGTGAGTCTACTGGTCTCTGTGTGAGTGTATGGGTCTCTGAGTGAGTCGATGGGTCTCTGTGTGAGTCTGTGGGTCTCTGTGTGAGTCTAGGGGTCNGTGTGTGAGCCTGTGGTTCTCTGTGTGAGTCTGTGGGTCTCTGTGTGAGTCTATGGGTCTGTGTGAGTGTATGGGTCTCTGAGTGAGTCGATGGGTCTCTGTGTGAGTCTATGGTTCTCTGTGTGAGTCTCGGGGTCTGTGTGTGAGCCTGTGGTTCTCTGTGTGAGTCTGTGGGTCTCTGTGTGAGTCTATGGGTCTCTGAGTGAGTCTAGGGGTCACTATGTGAGTCTATGGGTATCTGCAGTCTATGGTCTTTATGTGAGTCTTTCGGTCTCTGTGTGAGTCTGTGGTTCTCTGTGTGAGTCTATGGGTCTCTGTGTGAGTCTATCGATCTCTGTGTGAGTCTAGAGGTCTCTGTGTGAGTCTAGGAGTCTGTGTGTGAGCCTGTGGTTCTCTGTGTGAGTCTCGGGTCTCTGTGTGAGTCTAGGGGTCTGTGTGTGAGTCTATGGGCTCTGCATGAGTCCATAGCTCTCTGTGTGAGTCTCGGGGTCTGTGTGTGAGCCTGTGGGTCTCTGTGTGAGTCTCNGGGTCTCTCTGTGTGAGCCTGTGTATGCGTGCACGTTGAACTTCTATCGCATCGCACATAACCAACCGTGCTAATCGGAGGTGCACGGGATAGGCCAATGCCTCGTAAGCACTGGCTCCGACCTGCGGCAGTGGGACGCGTCTCCTGCTGATGAAATTGCAACTCGTGGAACCCGCTTGGGGCTGCGAGGCCCAGATCACCGCTGGAACTCTGCCTTTCTGGGAAAAACAAACAAAATCCATCCTCACCAGAGATGAATCCCCGTCCCTTTCATGCGCGCGCGCTGTTTGATGGTCTCAACTCAGTCAGAAATGACTGTGAGCGCACGCGCACGCACACACACACGCGCACACATACATACACGCGCACACTCGCATACACACACACACGCGCGCACGCACACACACACGCACTCACACACATACACGCGCGCACACACACACGCCCTCACACACATACACTCGCGCACACACATACACACACGCACACACATACACACGCGCGCACACACATACACACGCGCACACATAGGCTCACACACACTCACACACATACACGCGCGCACACACACACAGTCACACACATACACACGCGCACCCACACACACGCGCACACACACACGCACACACATACACGCGTGCACACACACACATGCACTCACACACATACACGCGCGCACACACATACACACGCGCACCCATACACACGCGCACCCATAGGCTCACACACACACACTCGCACACACACAAGGTCACACGCGCACACACACTCACGCGCACACACACACGCACTCACACACATACACGCGCGCACCCATACACACGCGCACCCATAGGCTCACACACACACTCGCACACACACGGTCACACGCACTCACACACTCACGCGCACACACACACGGACTCACACACATACACGCGCACACACACACATACATATGCGCACACATACATAGGCTCACACACACTCGCACACACACACATACACACGCACACACACACGCACTCACACACATACACGCGCGCACACACATACACGCGCACACACACACATACATATGCGCACACATACATAGGCTCACACACACACACTCGCACACACAAGGTCACACGCGCACACACACGCGCATAAAAAATTCACAAACACACGCACGAGGGTTTTGCATTTCATTTGGTGGAGCCCGGCTCTCACATCTTACTCTGCATATGGACTCAAATGAAGAGAAAAAAAATCTCGTGGTATATCACAGCTCATGTGTGTGTATCACAGATCATCGCTGAATATCGCAAATCCTTGCCGTGTACCTCCGATTTGCACGGTTGGCTACTCGCGTTGTGAAATAAGTTCAACATACGTATCATACATCCTAAAAAAATAACCCGTAATAACAAAGTTTTTCACTATAAATCCTTTAGATGCGTGGCGGCTAGAGTCCTCTCGTCCTCTGGCTTGAGATGGCTGCCACCTATGGGTCAGATGATTGTCTGTCAGCATTAAGCAATTGGTAATTCAATATTTTTAAAAATTCTCTAAACAGTGTAAAATTTTTGAAAAATTTTTTTCACGAACATTAATTGTCACGCACAACGAGTCTGTGTGCAAATGTCAGCTCGATTGGATCACGGGAAGTGGGTTAAAAAACGACCGAGAGATTTGCACGGTCGTAAGCAAGCAAGCAAGCACGCAAGCACGCAAGCACGCAAGCAAGCGAACTTAATATAAAGGATTTAAAAAAGAATAACATGAATACATCGCGTAATTGTTGCTGGTCTCTATGCCACATCTGGTTCAACTGTCCACCAGAGGTTCGATCCAGGACCAGTGCGCTTTGTTAATTTCCACATTGGATGTCGATTTGGGAGCAGGTTGTTTTTAAATCCTTTATATTAAGTTCGCTTGCCTGCGTGCTTGCTTGCTTGCTTACGACCGTGCAAATCTTTCGGTCGNTTTTTAACCCACTTCCGTGATCCAATCAAGCTGACATTTTGCACACAGACTCGTTGTGCGAGACAATTAATGTTCGTGAAAATTTTTTCCCAAAATGTTACACTGTTTAGGGAAAACAAATTAAATATTTAATTACCAATTGCTTAATACTGGCAGACAATAATCTGACTTATAGGTGGCAGCCATCTTAAGCCAGAGGACGAGAGGACTCTAGCCGCCACGCATATAAAGGATTTATAGTGAAAAACTTTGTTTTTACGGGTTATACTTATTTCTCTCTCTCTCTCTCCTCGGCTGCAGTTGGCTACGTACGGTGTGAAAGAAGTTCAACATCCATAGAAACAGGGATAGATAGAGAGTGTGTGTCTCTGTGGAGACGCAGACAAGAGAGTATGTTAAGGCGGGGGTGGTTTAAACCCAAATGTCAGCGGATTTTCCACGCTCCAAATCCCGGCCAACTCCTCCTACTGCACCACCTCCACCACCTCCTCCTCCACTGCCACCACCTCCACCACCGCCACCACCTCTACCTCTCCACCATCACCTCCACCGCCCCACCACCTCCACCGTCACCACCTCCTCCTCCACCACCACCACCGTCACCTCCTCCTCCACCACCACCCACTCCTCCACCACCACCACCACCACCTCCACTGCCACCACCACCTCCACCTCCACCGCCACCACCGCCACACCTCCTCCTCCACCACCACACCTCCTCCTCCTCCACCACCACCACCTCCTCACCACCACCACCTCCTCCAACACCACCTCCACCACCACCACCCCACCTCCTCCTCCACCTCCACCACCNCCACCACCTCCTCCTCCNCCACCACCACCTCTTCCGCCACCACCTCCACANCCACCACCTCTAAGGTCACCACTTCCTCCTCCACCACCACCTCCTCCTCCACCACCACTTCCACCGTCACCACCTCCTCCTCCACCACCAACACACCACCTCCACCGTCACCACCTCCTCCACCACCACCACCACCACCTCCACCGCCACCACCGCCACCTCCACCTCCTCCACCACCACCTCCTCCTCCTCCACCTCCACCACCACCTCCACCGCCACCACCGCCACCACCTCCTCCTCCACCACCTCCACCGCCACCACCACCTCCACCACCACCACCACCTACTCCTCCTCTATAACCGCCACCTCCTCCACCTCTTTCCTTCCGCCTCCACCTCCTCCGCCCCACATCCTCCACCTCCTCCACCTTTTCTTCTTCCTCCTCCACCTCTTCTTCAACACCTCCACCTCTTCCACCACCTTCTCCTCCACCTCCTCCTCCTCTTCTTCCTCTTGCTCCACACAATCTCTTCCACCACCTCCTACTCCTCTGCCGACCCCACTGCGTCTGTCACACTCAGTCCCAGCGTCTCACCTCGCCCCCCACTCCCCGCTCTGCGCTTGCTTTACAAAGCGCCTGGAGTGGATTTTGTTTTTTTTTTGCCCACGAGCAATCACTCCTGGGCCGATTTCCATACCATGGTATTTTTAGTAATTTTTTTTATCAAGAAGATGAGAAGGCCTGTCCCCCGCTGTGCGCACGTGTAGCGCACACGCGCGCAAGCACGTGTCGCGCACGCGCACGCACTTGTAGCACCGCATGGGCTCTAGGGGGCAGTGGGAGCCTCGTGGGGGGCCTCGTGGGGGCCGTGGGGGGCCGTGGGGGGGCGGGGGGGGGCGTGCCACAAATGCGCAATTTGTAGAAGCCAAGCGTCAATGCTCTCATTAAATTAAAATAAAATGTGGAACGCAAATAAAGGATTTCTTTCTAGATTGAAGCTTTCGTGACTGCAACGATTCATGTTCTTAGGTTTTTTCGGTAAAGTCACGTAGGTAAAAAATTAAAATTAATAAAAGTAAAATAAAAATAAAATAAAAATCACGACGTTTCGGAGGCAACGCAAGCTTCCGTCTTCAGGTGGAACCGTCACAGCACGATTGCTTTATCTTGATACAGCCTCCGAAACGTCGTGATTTTTATTTTTTATTTTTTAAACTTTTATTAATTTTTTACCTACGTGACTTTACCGAAAAAACCTGAGAATAGAAGGATTTCCACAATGAAATTGTATTCGACCCACCTTTGAAAAACACTATCGCTCTCATGGCGGTTTCAAGGGTTGGGGGCCACCAAAAGTGGGGGCAGTGGGGGGGGGGGGCAAGGCATCAACCCCCCCCTGCCCCCCCCAAGCTAAGTCACGGCGACTGACGGGCAGAACGCGATAACACTGCTGGGAAAGAACAAAAATTAACCCTAAAAACAAAGTTTTTCACTATAAATCCTTTATATGCGTGGCGGCTAGAGTCCTCTCGTCCTCTGGCTTGAGATGGCTGCCACCTATGGGTCAGATGATTGCCTGCCACCATTAAGCAATTGGTATTACATATTATTCTTTTTTTCCTAAAAAGTGTAAAATTTAAAAAAAATTCACGAACATTAATTGTCTCGCACAACGAGTCTGTGTGCAAAATGTCAGCTCGATTGGATCACGGAAGTGGGTTAAAAAACGACCGAAAGATTTGCACGGTCGTAAGCGCGCAAGCAAGCAAGCAAGTGAACTTAACATAAAGGATTTAAAAAGACAAAGATCCCCTGTGTAGCCTGCGCAGACTATAGTGATAGGTTTTACTATTTCAACTGGTACAAAAACTGGCACCTTTATACAAGGGATCATGTTTGCAATAACCACAACACAAGCAGTCAAAATGCAACAAAAAGAAACAACTCTGATGATGGTAATGAATGCACTGTCCTTGAAGTTGATTGGTCCACACCCGAGACAGCTTTTCATAGAGCCTAGTCTCCATTGGTGTTGGACCAGATGACGCCAAAAGGCTTACAGCTCAAAAACAGCGCAGACTGTTGTGGCCAGTGCTGTTAGCGAGCACCTATGAAGGCCGGCACGGCACACGAGGGGGTGGGTGGCCAGCACCACGCCCGGTCGCCTTTGTCTCCCCAGTGGCGATGTTTACGCACGCCACAGGTACTCATTTGAGGCTGAGTCGACTTAGGGGAGGCACAGGACCGGTTCAAATAATCGTCACCGGTGTTGGCCGTGAGCNGGAATCGAACCCGGGTCGCCGGGTTCGTAGCGCTAACCGCTACGCTACTGCTCCCCACACAAAGACAAAGATCCCCCGTGTAGCCTTAACAGACTGTAGGGGCAAGTGCTGTTAGCGAGCACCTATGAAGGCCGGCACGGCACACGAGGGGGTGGGTGGCCAGCACCACGCTCGGTCGCCTTTGTCTCCCCAGTGGCGATGTTTACACACCGCACCAGGTACTCATTTTTGAGGCTGAGTCGACCTAGGGAGGCCCGGGACCGGTTCAGACACACACACAAACCCCGCACTAGCCACTGGTTGGTGGTCGTGAGCGAGAATGGAACTTGGGTTGCGGTGTTTGTAGGGCAGCGCGAGACCACTACACAACCGCTCCCACCACCACCANACAACAACAACTATCGGAAGCAGACAATCCACACAAGCACCCAACGGCTAATTTTCCTTTGTCTGTATTTCAATTGATGTTATTCTTCAAGTTTAATGCATGAGCGAGTTTACGTACAATTGGGTTGACGTGTGATTTGTGTCGACGGGTTTGAGTGATTGTTTAATATATCTGCCTATGCAGTAGTGAGATGTTAACTACCTCGCCTGATCTACAGGAGGTCGTGGGTTCGATCCCGACCCTGACGCCTGCTGTATATTTGGAGTTTGCGTGTCTCTCTGTCTCCGTGGTGAGATGTTAACTACCTCGCCTGGTCTACAGGAGGTCGTGGGTTCGATCCCGACCCTGACGCCTGCTGTATATTTGGAGTTTGCGTGTCTCTCTCTCTCTCTCATCATCGCTGGCTAGGAGATTAACTACCTCGCCTGGTATACAGGTCGTGGGTTCGATCCCGACCCTGACGCCTGCTATATTTTGGAGTTTGCGTGTCTCTCTGTCCCGTAGTGAGATGTTAACTACCTTGCCTGGTATGCAGGAGGCGTGGGTTCGATCCCGACCCTGACGCCCTGCTGTATATTTAGAGTTTCGTGTTTTCTCCCCGTGGTCGCTTGGATTTTTCTCCGGATTTTTTTCCACTCCACGTTTAGAATCAACATCACGCTTTTATTAGAGTTATTTGGGTGCTGTAAATGTGCACGTAATGATGATAAGCCACTTCGCTGGGGTATCGTATCATAGTCAGGTCGCTTCTGACACAAGAGCCTCCACATAGCTCAGTGACCTTTACTTGATAAAAAAAACTTTTCAAAAGTACAAAATGAGCGTTCTCTTGGTTTCATTCGGTAAAGTCACGTAGAATGGAAATAATAAAATAATAAAGATAAAACATAATAAAAATTAATCTCACGACGTTTCGGCCACAACGCAAGCAGCTGTCCTCAGTTGAAGAACAGGTCTGTCAGAAAGACACTCTCGTTCTCAAAAGACAGACGCTGTCTTTCTGACAGACCTGTTCTTCACCTGAGGACGGCTGCTTGCGTTGTGCCGAAATGTCGTGAGAATAATTTTTATTGTTTTATTTTATATTCTATTATTTCCATTCTACGTGACTTTACCGAAAGAACCAAGAAGATGAATCCCTGCAGTCACGAAAGCTTTAAATCAAATTTTAAAGTGAGCGTTCTATGTGATTTTCCATGAATGTCGGACCTCCGGTGTTGGGATGAACACTGCGAAAAAAAATCTTCTGAAATGATCTGGTTTCTCCAGCTTAATCAAATGTCTATGTAATAACCCCCGTTCAGACGACGTCGTGACTTGAGGATTCTTTATTCGGTTTCGTTCACAGCTTCCACCACTTTTCGACTTAAAGCGTTCGTGACTGCAGGGATTCATCTTCTTGGTTCTTTCGGTAAAGTCACGTAGAATAAAAATAATAAAATAATAAAAATAAAACATGATAATATGATTATCTGTCTTCTCGACAGACCTGGTCTCACCTGAGGACGGCTACTTGTATTGTGGCTGAAACGTCCTGAGATTTATTTTATTATGTTTTATTTGTATTATTTTATTACTTCCCTTCTACGTGACTTTACCGAAAGAACCAAAGAAGCTTCCACCACGTTCGTTGCTTCAATTCCCTTGTTCATTCACACTGTTGGCTGACAGCGTGAGAGGAGAGAGACTGCCACGGCCTGCCACGTGGCAGGCTCCAGACCACGGCACCAGCCACGTGACTTCCCCTTCGTTCCTCCGCACACTGACCACGTGCTGCTTCCTCCGCCCTTTTAATCCCTGGCCCACGTGATACCACGCAGCCAATTCTCAGCCACACCCTGGAACTTTCCAGAAGAACTGTGCGGCCCGCCACGCCCCTTCCCATTGGTTGCGGGCTGAGCCGGCAGAGCCAATCATCATCCTCCAGTTGTAACCTCACATTACATCAGGGCCACGCCCCTGGCAGACTCCCATTGGTTGCGGGCTGAGCCGCAGAGCCAATCATCATCCTCCAGTTGTAACCTCACATTACATCAGGGCCACGCCCCTGGCTCGACCCCCTATTGGTTGCGGGCTGAAGCCAGCAGAACCAATCATCATCCTCCAGTTGTAACCTCACATTACATCAGGGCCACGCCCCTGGCAAGACTCCCCATTGGTTGAGAGCTGAGGCCGGCAGAACCAATCATCATCCAGTTGTAACCTCACATTACATCAGGGCCACGCCCCTGGCCAGACTCCCATTGGTTGTGAGCTGAAGCCGGCAGAGCCAATCATCATCCTACATCTATACAATCAACCGAAAACAAAGTGGTTCCAACTTTATAGGGCTACGTCCTTGGCTTGACTCAGATGTTTGCCCATTGTTAGTGGCTAATATTGTTTTCCCAGGAAATTGGAAAAATTCACCAGAATTAATCATCGACACGAGTCTGGGAATACTCGATGGACACGATGGGTAAAACGCAGATTCCGCAAGAGGCAAACAAAGCAGAGCAAAAAAACTATGGATTTAACGACGCAGAAAGCAGAAGGTGTCGTAGTTATACGTAATTATCCTTAAGAATATAGTTATATATATATAATCACACTTCTAAACATTTTGCACGTGTTCTCTTTGAAAAGGAATACTTAAGCAAGAAAAGCTTCACTCTCGCTCTCTTTCTAGGAGCCTAATGCAAATTAATGACGGTGTTTTGGAGTTTGGACATGAAGGATTTTCCTCTCTGGAGTCAACATTGCCTTCTTAACACACGAAGCGCGGATTTGTTTTAAAGGTAATCAATTAACTCAACGCGTTCAGAGATGAATGCGGGCGAGATGAAATTAAGTGTAAATTCCTACACGATTTAATTTGTTGTTATTCTTGTTGTTGTTGAAGTGAGACCATAATCTGTCTTAAGATGTATCACTTCCGTGGTAGCGTAGTTTCTCCTCCGGTCGAAAGCAGCCCTGAGCTCGTGTGCACGTGTTTTTGTGCTGTTGATCAGAGAGGGAGGAATTATGGTTGAATCCGAGATTGAATTTGATTGTTTAAAACCAGGTAATGCACCACTGAGTGTGTAGCTCTTTTCAGAAGCGACCTGGCCATCTCAAATGAGAGCTCGACGAAGAGGCTTATAGTCGCGTGGAAATTTCGCAGCCAAATTATCTAAAAGGCGTCATGTTGATCCTCAAATGTNGGGGACGGAGAACCCTGATAAAAATCCACGCGATCACGGGAGAGAGACACGAAAACTCCAAATATACAACAGGCATCGGTCAGGGTCGGGATCGAACCCACGACCTCCTGCACACCAGGCGAGGTAGTTAACATCTCACCACCTTGAGAGAGAGAGACACGCAAACTCCAAATATACAGCAGCAGGCGTCAGGGTCAAGATCAAACCCACGACCTCCTGTATACCAGGCGAGGTAGTTAACATCTCCTAGCCACCGCGGCACCCAAATCGCAGCTCGCTGTCTGATTGCGAGTCGAGCATTCACGGGCCGCGGTGGCCTGATTCACGCAACTGCGTAGCGCGAGGCCGTTTAATAATAATCTATTTTTAAAAAAAACGCACAATGAAGTTTTAAACTTTGTCGGCGGGCAATGGAACCTCGTCAGAGTTTAGTTTGCCAGCTAGTCCTGCGTTGGCGTTCTTGGCTGGCAAGGCGTCAAACAGCAGAGACGTCGCTGCCAGAAGTCGAATAACAAACAAAACTGAACGCCTGCCTTGCCTGTGGGTGGGCCCTGTACAGCTGATTCACAAAGGGGGAATCCCACGAAAGTTTCACTGCTGCCTCCCCCACTCCCCTCCCCCACACACACAAACCCTCCACACCTCCACCTGCTTGCAGCAGCAGCTGCTGTAGCACCGTGAGATGAAAAGACAGCTATCTGGAGCATCATCTGCAGGCCATCTGGATCATCTGAAGGCCATCTGGAGCATCATCTGCCAGCCATCTGGATCATCTGCCAGCCATCTGGAGGATCTGCCAGCCATCTGGAGCATCATCTGCCAGCCATCTGGAGCATCTGCCAGCCATCTGGAGGATCATCTGCCAGCCATCTGGAACATCTCTCATCTGGAGTATCTTCCAGCCATCTGGAGTATCTTCCAGCAATCTGTAGCATCTGCCAGCTACCTGGAGCATCTGCTAGCCATCTGGAGGATCTGCAGGCAATCTGGAGCATCTGCCAGCAATCTGGAGCATCTGCCAGCCATCTGGATCATCTGCCAGCCATCTGGAGCATCTGCCAGCCATCTGGATCATCTGCCAGTCATCTGGATCATCTGCCAGTCATCTGGATCATCTGCCGTCCATCTGGATCATCTGCCAGCCATCTGGATCATCTGCCAGCCATCTGGAGCATCTGCCAGCCATCTGGATCATCTGCCAGCCATCTGAAGCATCATCTGCCAGCCATCTGGATCATCTGCCAGCCATCTGGAGCATTTTCCAGCCATCTAGAGCATCTGCCAGCCATCTGGAGCATCTGTCATCCATCTAGAGCATCTGCTAGCCATGTGGAGTATCTGCCAGCCATCTGGAGCATCTGCCAGCCATCTGGAGCATCATCTGCCAGCAATCTGGAGCATCTGCCAGCCATCTGGATCATCTGCCAGCCATCTGGAGCATCTGCCAGCCATCTGGAGCATCTGCAGGCCATCTGGAGCATCTGCCAGAAATCTGGATCATCTGCCAGCCATCTGGAGCATCTGCAGGCCATCTGGATCTGCCAGCCATCTGGATCATCTGCCAGCCATCTGGAACATCTGTCAGCCATCTGGAACATATGCCAGCCATCTGGAACATCTGCCAGCCATCTGGAGCATCTGCCAGCCATTTGGAGCATCTGCCAGCCATCTGGATCATCTGCAGATCATCTGGAGCATCTGCCAGCCATCTGGATCATCTGCAGGTCATCTGGAGCATCTGCCAGCCATCTGGAGCATCTGCCAGCCATCTGGATCATCTGCCAGCCATCTGAAACATCTGCCAGCCATCTGGAGCATCTGCCAGCCATCTGGAGCATCTGCCAGCCATCTGGAACATCTGCAGGCCATCTGGATCACCTGCCAATCATCTGGAGCATCATCTTCCAGCCATCTGGATCATCTGCCAGCCATCTGGAGCATCTGCAGGCCATCTGGAACATCTGCCAGCAATCTGGAGCATCTGCGAGCCATATGGATCATCTGCCTGCAATCTGGATCATCTAACAGCCATCTGGATCATCTGCCAGCCATCTGGAGCATCTGCCGGTCATCTGGATCATCTGCCGGCCATCTGGAGCATCTGCCAGCCATCTTGATCATCTGCCAGCAATCTGGATCATATGCAGGCCGTCTGGAGCATCTGCCAGCCATCTGGAGCATCATCTGCCAGCAATCTGGAGCATCAGCGAGCCATCCGGAGCATCATCTGCCAGCAATCTGAGTCGGTGGACCCCAATGGCACCTGCTGGGTCTGTCAAGTGACGAGCCGCCAGTGGGGGTTCGATGTTTCGCGTTGGCCCCAGGGTGCATCCGCATACCTGTGAACCCTTTATCAGTGCCCTACCTAATTACAGACCAATTAAGACCTTATTGGTCACCAGGTGACCCGTATAAATCTCAACGTTCACCCTACAAAGTCCCATCACAAGGGAGAGAACACAAAGAAAGAGAAAATCCATACTCTTTGGTTCTTTCGGTAAAGTCACGTCGGTAGAAAAAAAAAATAGATCACGACGTTTCGATCGCAACGCAAGTGGTCGTCTTGTGTTGCGATCGAAACGTCGTAGTTTTTTGTTCTTTTTTTGTTATTTTCTTTCATCCTATCGACGTGACTTTACCAAAAGACCCAAGAATATTATAATAAAAGACTAATTAGCCCACCGGTGTGTTGGAGAATCTAAACTTGGAGTTTTAACAGTAGGCTGTCACAAATCTGGCTGTCGCCTGATGAAGCTGGTTGTAATTACTGGCGAAACGTCGACTCAGATTCTAAATGTTGAGGCTTGGCTTTCCAACACACCGGTGTGCTGTGCTAATGATGAATTGGCATGTTCTGTTTATGAACAAACTTTATTAGTTGGCTGTCAGGTGGTGGCGGGTTTAACGACACATTCATATTTACGCGATCTAACCCCAAAAAAATTTACCGGTAAAACAAAGTTTTTCACTATAAATCTTTATATGCGTGGCGGCTAGAGTCCTCTCGTCCTCTGGCTTGAGATGGCTGCCACCTATGGGTCAGATGATTGCTGCCACATTAAGCAATTGGTAATTAAATATATTTTTTTTTCTAAAAAGTGTAACATTTTGGAAAAAAAATTTCACAAAATAATTGTCACCACAACGAGTCTGTGTGCAAAATGTCAGCTCGATTGGATCACGGGAATGGGTTAAAAAACGACCGAAAATTTTGCACGGTCTAAGCAAGCAAGCGAACTTAATATAAAGATTTAAATAAGTATAACCCGNGAAAAAAAGTTTTTCACTATAAATCCTTATATGCGTGGCGGCTGAGTCCTCTCGTCCTCTGGCTTGAGATGGCTGCCACTATGGGTCAGATGATTGTCTGCCAGATTAAGCAATTGGTAATTAAATATTTTTAAAAATTCCTAAACAATGTAATATAACATTAATTGCCTCGCACAACGAGTCTGTGTGCAAAATGTCAGCTCGATTGGATCACGGGAAGTGGGTAAAAAACGACGAAAGTTTGCACGGTCGTAAGAGCGCAAGCCAGCAAGCAAGGAACTTAATATAAAGGATTTAAAAACAACTTTATTACGAATGATATTGGCCGTTAAAGCCTCCTACATGTTCAACTTCCACGTGATGACCATTAGCCACTTGGTTGAGCTATCGTTTGTGGCCAGGTGGCTTCTGAAAAAACACAAAGCTATATCGTAGCTCAGTGGGCCCTTACCTGGTAAAAGAAACACATTTTAGTTTAATGGTTTGGTTTTAACGTGGAAACCGACCCTCGTGCGTGCTAAAGGAATGCCGTAAACAATCAATTCGTGATTAATTCAGCACGATCGGAATTCACGCAGTTTCTATCGCCGCTGTGTTTCACGCAGACCGCCAACAGAGACCTGAAGTGTAAAATTTCGATTTAAAGCTTCTTTCGTGACTGCAGGGATTCATCTTCTTGGTTCTTTCGGTAAAGTCACGTAGAAGGGAAGTAATAAAATAATAAAAATAAAACATAATAAAATAATAAAAATAAAACAATAAAATAATTCTCACGACGTTTCGGCCACAACGCAAGTAGCCGTCCTCAGGTGAAGAACATGTCTGTCGATAAGAGGACGGCTGCTTGCGTTGTGGCCGAAACGTCGTGAGAATTATTTTATTATGTTTTATTTTTATTTAATTACTTCCCTTCTACGTGACTTTACCGAAAGAACCAAGAAGATGAATCCCTGCAGTCACGAAAGCTTTACATCGAAATTTTATTATGTTTAATTTTTATTATTTTATTATTTCCATTCTACGTGACTTTACCGAAAGAACCAAGAAGATGAATCCCTGAAGTGGTTTCACGGANGGGGTCTGGGTAGAGGGGGGTGGGGGGTGGGGGCTGTGGGGGTGGGGCTGTGGGGGTGGGGGCTGTGGGGGTGGGGGTGTGGGGGTGGGCTGTGGGTGGTGGGGGCTGTGGGGGGTGGGGCTGTGGGGGGGTTGGCGGTGTCTTCGTGAGATCCTAATTTAGCGGAGGAGCGGTGGTGCAGCGGTTAGCGCTGCGGATACGCACCCGGCGGCCCGAGATCGATTCCCGTATCGCGGTCGACGCCAGTGACGATTATCTGAACCGATCCTGGTGCCTCCGCTAAGTCGACTCAGCCTCAAATGGGTACGCGGCCGATGCGTGGTGCTGGCAAACCTCCCCCTCGTGTGCCATAGGTGCTCGCTAACAGCACTTGCCCCAACAGTCTGTGTCAGGCTGTACGGGGACCTTTGTCTTTGATCCAATTGACGTCGCCGGATTTCTAACGTCAACTGCGAGACAGAGGGCGCGTTATTGTTGTTGTTGTTGTTGTAATTGCTGTGTNTGTGTTGTGTTATTGTTGTTGTTGTAATTGTTGTTGTCATTGCTGTTGTTGTGTTATTGTTGTTGTTGTTGTTGTTGTTGTTGTCATTGCTGTTGTTGTGTTATTGTTGTTGTTGTTGTTGTTGTTGTTGTCATTGCTGTTGTTGTGTTATTGTTGTTGTTATTATTGTTGTAATTGT
>MU249630.1:4519799-4678336 GCA_018977245.1 Lethenteron camtschaticum
GCAGCAGCGGTAGCGGCCGTCTCACGGCTGCTGTCCGTAAGACCGCGACGCGCAGTTTATGGGCGCTCGCCCCAGGCACGCGCCATTGATCCACGGATCAATTTCCCTCCCTCCCTCTCTCCCCTCCTCCCTCCCCTCCCTCACCTCCCTCCGCCCTCACATCCCTCCTCTTTCCCTCACCTCCCTCCCTCACTCTGCCCCTCACCTCCCTCCCTCACCTCCCTCACCTCCTCCCTCACCTCCCTCACCTCCCTCCCCCCTCACCTCCCTCCCCCTCACCTCCCTCTCCTCCCCCCCTCACCTCCTCCCTCCTCACCTCCCGCCTCTCACCTCCCCCTCTCACCTCCCTCCCTCAACTCCCTCCCCCTCACCTCCCTCCCCCTCACCTCCCTCACCTCCCCTCACCTCCCTCCCTCACTCCCTCCCCCCTCACCTCCCTCACCTCCCCCTCACCTCCCTCCCTCACTCTGCCCCCTCACCTCCCCCCTCACCTCCTCCCCCCTCACCTCCCTCCCCCTCACCTCCCTCACCTCTCCCTCACCTCCCCTCACCTCCCTCCCCCCTCACCTCCCTCACCTCCCTCACCTCCCCCCTTTCTCCCTCCACTCACCTCCCCCCTCACCTCCCTCCCTCACCTCCCTCCCCCTCACCTCCCCCTCTCCTCCCCCTTCCTCCTTCCCTCCCTCCCTCACCTCCCTCCCTCTCCCCCTCCCTCCCTCCCTCCCTCCCTCTCCCCTCACCTCCCTCACCTCCCCCCCTCACCTCCCCCCTCACCTCCCTCCCCCCTCACCTCCCTCACTCCCCCCCTCACCTCCTTCACCTCCCTCCCTCCCTCCCTCCCTCACTCTCCCCCCCTCACCTCCCCCCTCCCTCTCTCCCTCCCTCCCCCCCCTCCCTCACCCCCCCTCTCTCCCCTCCCTCCCCTCACCTCCCTCACCTCCCTCACCTCCCCCCTCACCTCCCTCACCTCCCTCCCCCGTGTAGCCCTCCATCAGCACCCCCACGGGGTCACGGCGATCAAGGTGAATTTACGTGAAGGGCTCGGGCTCACCACCTGCCCCGTCTCGCCCCCCTAAATCTTCGGCGCGTTCACGCCCCTGGCTGAGAGAGCATTTTCGTCGGCAGATAATGGCCCAATATGAAGACCGTGACCTCTTCACCTTCGCCCCCCCCCCTCTCCCCAACGTCTCCACCACCCACGTGTTGACCCTCACACTTGCAGATGGACTCCTCTTGGCTACCACAGCTGCGAGCTCCACCCTTGTCTCTGATGGAGGGAGCGGCGAAGTTTGCGCCCTCCGTGTCGACACAAAGAGGTGTTTTCACTCGTGAGGGGTATTGCAACCTTTGACCCTGAACGGTGACCCGGTTTGACCCTGCGAGCCGTCTGGAAGGTAGCCGGGACCTAAGGCGTTGTTGCATCTCACAAGAGAAACTTTTAAACTATTATTATTTAAAAAAATGTTTTACCAGGTAACGCCCCACTGGCAACTCCATCACCACCACCACCTCCCGTGAAGGTTTTTTTCCTGGCTTGCTTGGTAAGTTGGGGCTTTGTGGTGGCGAAATGTTAACTACCTCGCTGGTCTACAGGAGCGTAGGTTCGATCCCGACCCTGATGCCTGCTGTAATTTGGAGTTTGCGCGTCTCTATCATCATCACATCACGGTGGCTAGGAGATGTATACTACCTCGCCTGGTTACAGGAGGTCGTGGTTAGTCGACCTGACGCCTGCTGTATATTTGGAGTTTGCGTGTCTCTCTCTCTCATCTCATCACGGGGCTAGGAGATGTTAACTACCTGCTGGTATACAAGAGGTCGTGGGTTCGATCCGACACGAACGCCTTCTGTATATTTGGAGTGCGTGTCTCTCTCTCTCTCCCGTGGCACGTGGTTTTTTCTCGGGTCCGCCTGTTTTTCCATCCACATTCAGAAGCAACACGCCTTTAAATAATGTGTCCGTATGAATGTCAACGTGTCAACTTCGTTGGGCTTCATTTTGATGGACAGGTACTTCTGATACAGGTTACTAGCCAGTGCCTAAACTGGTAAAATAAAAAAATAATATCGATATTTTTAGTTTCATGATCCAGGATGTGTAGATCTAATGGACTAATACTGGTAGAAACCACCTGGTTCCACCAGCCCACATGGGATTATTGTGTCCGTCCGTCCGTCGTGCATCCAAAAATGGGAGTGGTGGGGCTGGGTGGAGAGGGGAGGGTGAGGAGGGACTGGGTGGGAGGGTGGGGAGGGCTGGGTGGAGAGGGTGGGGAGGGGCTGGGTGGGAGGGTGGGCTGGGTGGGGAGGAGGGTGGAGAGGGGCTGGGTGGGAAGGGGAGGGTGGGAGGGCTGGGTGGGGAGGGTGGGAGGGGCTGGGTGGAGGGTGGGGCTGGGTGGGAGGGGCTGGTCACCCGTGGTGCCCTTATAAAACTCAACGTTTAACCTACTCACGCCGGCTTGTGCCCGCCCTCACAGTCGGCATATTTGCGGAATACACCACGCCGCCGTTGACCCTGGCCATTGACCGAGCAACCCGACGTTCCTACCAGCTCCCTCCGCAGGAATGTGTTTTCCTTGTTGTAATAACTTTCTGGTCATTCGTCCCTAACCTTAATTTGGTAAATTTTTCTGACATTTCTTGGTGGTAATAGTAGAGTTTTAATTTGCTTGCTGTCTATGTGTGTGCGTTGGACCTATTTCGCGCTGTGCACAGCCAACCACGTGAACGGGATTTGGTCCGTGCATCTATTTACTTAATGTACAGCGTTGTGAGATGCCGTTTGCATGAACGACGCTCTATAAAATGAAAGGATTGTTATTATGTTACCCCTTTAAACAGAGGCGACCTGGCCACAAATTATAGCACGACGAATTGGCTCATCGCCACGTGGAAATGTACAACGGCCGAATACCCTAAACGCGTGGAGGTGATCCTAAACACGGAGGGGAAAACCGGAGGACCCGGAGAAAAATCCACGCGGCCACGTTGAGAGAGAGAGACACGCAAACTCAAAATATACAGCAGCAGGCATCGTCAGGGTCGGGACCGAACCCACGATCTCCTGTATACCAGGCGAGGTAATGAACGTTTCCTCGCCACCGTGATGATGATGATGAGAGAGACACGCAAATTCCAAATACACAGTAGGCATCGTCAGGGTCGGGACCGAACCCACGATCTCCTGTATACCAGGCGAGGTGGTTAACATCTCCTAGCCACCGTGATGATGATGATGGTGAGAGAGACACGCAAACTCCAAATATAGAGCAGGCGTCAGTGTCAGGATTGAATCCACGACCTCCTGTACACCAGGCGAGGCAGTTAATATATCCTAGCCACCGTGATGATGATGATGAGAGAGACACGCAAACTCCAAATATACAGCAGGCGTCAGTGTCGGGATTGAACCCACGACCTCCTGTATACGAGGCGAGGTAGTTAACATCTCCTAGCCACCATGATGATGATGTTGAGAGAGACACGCAAACTCCAAATATACAGCAGGCGTCAGTGTCGGGATTGAACCCACGACCTCCTGTACACCAGGCAAGGCAGTTAATATCTCCTAGCCACCGTGATGATGAGAGAGAGACACGCAAACTCCAAATATACAGCAGGCGTCAGTGTCGGGATCGAACCCACGACTCCTGTACACCAGGCGAGGTAGTTAACATCTTGCGACAACCACGACGAGCCGGTCTGCAGGTGAGTTCCGACTTTCGTAACAGCTTTACGAGTTGTTATTTATTAAACCCCGGAAAGCCACGTCAATATTTACACATATATACGGCCAAAAGGGGTGAATTATTTAATAGCCGACTGGTTTCATATGGGGGGGGGGGGGTTACCGCATAAATCACTGTTATTGGCCGTGCATATAACCGGGGGTAAGATTCGCCTGTGATAAGAATAATTAGTATTGTGATTAGTTATTTAACCAGGAGGGTGCTGACGCTACTGCTACCGCTACATGTTTTTATTTTTTGTAACATGTTTTCAACTGATGCCGGGTGAATTGTGTTCATTGTTAACCTGGGGTGGACTGTTTACCGTTCACCGGAACGATGCAGCAGGGTTTGTCCACAAGTCAGGCTGTCGCCTGATGAAGCTGGTTGTAATTACTGGTGAAACGTCGTTACTCAGATTGTAAATGTTGTGGCTTGGCTCTCCAACACACCGGTGTGGCACTATATACTTNTATATCACTACACTATACACACTACACTACACTACTACTATACACTACACATACACTACACTATACACTACTACTATACACATACACTACTATACACTACACTATACACTACATTATACACTACACATACACACATACACTAACTACACTGTACTATACACTACACATACACACTATACACTACTATACACTACATACACACTATACACTACTATAACTACACTATACACTACTATACACTACTATACACTACNCATACACTACACTATACACGTACTATAACACTACACTATACACNACACACTATACACACACATACACTACACAATACACTACACATACACACATACTACATACACTNCTACACTATACACACACATACACTACACACACACGAGACACTACACTATACACTACTATACACTTCACATACATACTATACACGACTAGACACTACACTAAATACTACACTATACACTACACTAATATACACTATACACATACACTACACATACACTACACGCTACTACACACCACTATACACTACACTATACACTACTATACACTACATACACACACATACACTACACATACACTACTAGACACTACACTATACACTACACTATACACTACTATACACTACACTATACACTAATACACTACACGATATACTATTATACACTACTATACTCTACACTATACACTACACTATACACTACACTATACACTACTATATACACTAACATATACACACACAACTACTATACACTACACTATACACTACTACACTANACATACTACACTATACACTACTACACTATACACTACACTACATACTACACTACACACTAGTGCTGTACTAGTAACGAATTGGCACGTTCTGTTTACGTGACAACCCTCACTAGTTGGTAGTGTTGGGTGGTAGCGGGTTTAGCTCCACATTTATATATTTACGCGATCTAACACAAAAAAACCTCTATTATGGATGATATTGGTCGCGCAACCTACGTGTTGAACTGATCGTACGTGTGTTGACCTTCTTTCACACCGTACGTAGCCAACCGTGCTAATAGGAGGTGTGGGGAAGGAGGGCAAATGATGGGTCTCTTTTTTTTCGATTTAAAGCTTTCGTGACTGCAGGGATTCATCTTCTTGGTTCTTTCGGTAAAGTCACGTAGAAGGGAAATAATAAAATAATAAAAATAAAACAATAAAATTTCGATTTAAAGCTTTCGTGACTGCAGGGATTAATCTTCTTGGTTCTTTCGGTAAAGTCACGTAGAAGGGAAAAATAAAAATAATAAAATAAAACATAATAAAATAATTCTCACGACGTTTCGGCCACAATGCAAGCAGCCATCCTCAGGTGAAGAACAGCGTCTGTCGGAAGACAGCGGCCGAAACGTCGTGAGAATGATTTTATTATGTTTTCTTTTCATTATTTTATTACTTCCCTTCTACGTGACTTTACCGAAAGAACCAAGAAGATGAATCCCTGCAGTCACGAAAGCTTTAAATCGAAATTTTATTATGTTTTCTTTTCATTATTTTATTACTTCCCTTCTACGTGACTTTACCGAAAGAACCAAGAAGATGAATCCCTGCAGTCACGAAAGCTTTAAATCGAAATTTGGCACAACAAAGTTATAAATACATATACATAGAGACCCATAGATTAGTACGGTTGGCTACGTACGACACAAATAAGTTCTGCATGTAAATATATCCACAGAGACCCATGGAGACCCGAAGATTAGAACGGTCGTTTACGTACGGTGCGAAAGAAGGTCTACATACACACAGACGTACATACATGTGTGTTGTGACGTATACTGAGTCACTACACGGGTAGCGCCAGCTATTGAGAGAAGAATGTAACTAAAATAGATTTGAAGCTTTCGTGACTGCAGGAATTACTCTTTGGTTCTTTCGGTAAAGTCACGTAGAAAAAAAAATGTAAACAATAGAATACGACGTTTCGATTGTAACACAGGCAGTCGTCGTCAGGTAGAACTAAATTTGAGAGAGAGAGACAAAACACAGCAACGGAGACACACAGACAGACACACAAGCAGATAGAGATGTGCGTGTTAGAGCCTCTCTTTGGCACTAGACGATGTATGGCATGGAAGAGGGCCCTAGGTGGCATGGTTCTCGTGACTGTCAGAGAGAGGGCAGTTGGGGATGTGACAGTCTGTTTGAACCTGAGAGGGCACGTGACCAGGACAGGATCACGAAGAGGGGGCTGACAGTTGACGAGAAGGACACGTTGAACACGTGGCAGGCTTTCACGACCAATATTATTCACAATCAACGTTTTTGGGTTTAGATCGCGTTATTAATAAATGTGTCGTAACCCTCCACCACCCGACACGGCCAATCAGCAAAAAAGTGTCACGTTGACAAAAGACAAAATAGTTCACCGCTTTAGCCCCACCGGTGTGTTGAAGCGTGAAACCACAACATTTACAATTTTTGAGTAGCACGACGTTTCGCTGGTAATTGCATCCAGCATCATCGGGCAATTCGCCAGAATGGTGATGGCTCTGATGTGTCTCCCGTTCTTATATAGAGCAGCAGCAGCAGGGTGACGTCATCATTAACTCATCAGGTGCAACGATTTGAGGCAGAGGGGGGGTTATTGTAATTATATACTAGATTAGTAATCAGGCAATTGTTACGATGTGAGGACACGTGGTGTAGGGCACCAGAATCTTCTGGGAAGATCCCGAATGGGGCAAGGCCGAGGGCGGAGCGGGTCCACCCTCAGGGATAATAAATTAACCCGTAAAAACAAAGTTTTTCACTATAAATCTTTTATATGCGTGGCGGCTAGAGTCCTCTCGTCCTCTGGCTTGAGATGGCTGCCACCTATGGGTCAGATGATTGCCTGCCACCATTAAGCAATTGGTAATTAAATATATTTTTTTTTCTAAAAAGTGTACAAATTTGGAAAAAAAAATTCACGAAAATAAATTGTCACGCACAACGAGTCTGTGTGCAAAATGTCAGCTCGATTGGATCACGGGAATTGGGTTAAAAAACGACCGAAAATTTTGCACGGTCCTAAGCAAGCAAGCGAACTTAATATAAAGAATTTAAATAAGTATAACCCGTGAAAAAAAGTTTTTCACTATAAATCCTTCATATGCGTGGCGGCTCGAGTCCTCTCGTCCTCTGGCTTGAGATGGCTGCCACCTATGGGTCAGATGATTGTCTGCCAGTATTAAGCAATTGGTAATTAAATATTTAATTTGTTTTCCATAAACAGTGTAAAATAAAAAAAATTTCACGAACATTAATTGTCACGCACAACGAGTCTGTGTGCAAAATGTCAGCTCGATTGGATCACGGGAAGTGGGTAAAAAACGACTGAAAGATTTGCACGGTCGTAAGAGCGCAAGCCAGCAAGCAAGTGAACTTAATATAAAGGATTTAAAAAGGGAGTTCTGAGCGCTGAGCGGGGCTGTCTTCTGGAATCAACGTCTCTTCAATCTTCGTTCTTCGGTTGTCACGTTCGGCATCGTGGGTCAGGCAGTACGCTACTGAAGTTTTACATATGCGTATATACACAGAGACCCACAGAGACCCACAGATTAGCACGGTTGGCTACGTGTGGTGCAAGAAAAGTTGAACGTAGACACACACACATGCACAGAGACCCACAGAGACCCACAGATTAGCACGGTTGACTACGTACGGTACGAAAGAAATTCTACATACAGTACATACACACACATACGAGTCATTCTCTCTCTCTCTCGTTCTCGACGAGGGTTAAATGAATGGCGTGCGGCAGTGCGTGACGAGTTTCGATTACTAAGCAATTATTATTAATCAGCTCCGACAGAATATTGCGGACGCTTGAGCGAAAGTATCAATCGAAAGCTCACTGCGGATGCAAAGTCTACACTCTGGGAACCATAAAAAAAATGTTCTTGACATTAGCCAAGTAAATGGGCCACTCAGTCTGGATGTGAGGTTTAACACGTAGACCAATATCATCCACAATTGAGGGTTTTCGGGGTTAGGGGCCGTCCATAAATGACGTCACGCACCTAGGGGGTGGGGGGTCAGACATTCGTGACGATGTGTGACGAGGGGGCAGGGGTTTGAGAAATGTGACGTCACGTAAAAATGCGCGACTTTAAATAAATATAGAATTGTTATAACAACACTGATTGTTATAACAACATTCCTACAACATCATAGTGCAGCGGCACATTAAATACGCACTACAATGACAATAGTTTAAAGCGATTTGAAGCAAGTTTTATTTTCAAAATGGAAATATGGTTTGGGGGGGGGCAAGCTTTGTGACGTCATATTTGAGGGGGGGGGGGGGTCTGACTTTTTGTGACGCCGTGTGACGAGGGGGGAGGGGTAAAACATCGTCCAAAATCGCGTGACGTCATTTATGGACGGCCCCTAAGATCGCGTACATACTCTATGTTATTTTCGGTAAAGTCACGTCCTTGGTAGCGGCGTTCAAATTCCAGTACATCCTGGTGGAAGCGCTCGCCTTGCTCCCCCGAGTACGCTCCCATGTTCTCCTTGAATTTATCAAGATGAGCATCAAGGATATGGACTTGAGGGACATCCTACATCCCATTGTGCCATAGTTCTTCACCAGTCTCAACCAGCTCCACGTAGTTTTCGACTTTGTGATTGCCCAGGAAGCCACAAACCACTGCGACCAAGCTGTTCCAAGTCGCTTTCTCCTCACTAGTGAGCTTCTTGGGGAATTCATTGCACTCCAGGATTTTTATCTGTGGATGCTTGTCACTATGAGACACCTCCTTTACCAGTGGCAAAATATAGTAGTAAGTTTTTACCCTTTCAACTGGTACAAAAACTGACACCTTTATACAAGGGATCATGTTTGCAATAACCACAACACAAGCAGTAAAAATGCAAACAAAAAGAAACAACTCTGATGATGATAATGATATGCACTGTCCTTGAAGTTGATTGGTTCACACCAGAGACAGCTTTTCTTAGAGCCTAGTCTCACATGGTGTTGGACCAGATGACGCCAAAAGGAAAAGCTGTCTTGAGTGTGGACCAATCAACTTCAAGGACAGTGCATATCATCATCAGAGTTGTTTCTTTTTGTTTGCATTTTGACTGCTTGTGTTGTGGTTATTGTAAACATGATGCCTTGTATAAAGGTGTCAGTTTTTGTACCAGTTGAAAGGATGCTTGTGTTGCGCCCGAAACGTCGTGATTTAATTTATTTTCATTTTTCACCTACGTGACTTCACCGAAAGAACCAAAGAGTATGAATTCTTGCAGTCACGAAAACTTCAAATCTAGAATCGCGGACATATATAAATGTGTCGTTAAAGCCGCCACCATGAGACACAGCCAATTGGTCAGCTTTGTGATGTGAACAAAACGTGCTGATTAGTAACGACTACCACAGTTTTACAAGTAGGCTTTCACTACCAATATTATCCATGAAAAAGGTTGCTTTTTAGGTTAGATCACGTAAATTATAGGAGCGTGTTGTTACATCCACCACCACCGAACACAGCCAATTCGTCAGGTTTGTGACTTAGGTTAAATGTACTAATTAGTCATTACGTCAACATTTGTAACGTAGGCTTTCATTACCATTGTTAACTATAATAAAGGGTTTTACTGGTAGGAACCTCCTGGTTACACCAGCCACGGTGGGGTGGGTGGGGCTGGGTGGGGAGGGGCTGGGTGGGGAGTTTGGGGCTGGGTGGGAGGGGAAGGTGGGGATGGGCTGGGTGGGGAGGGTGGGGAGGGGCTGGGTGGGGAGGGTGGGGAGGGGCTGGGTGGGGAGGGTGGGGAGGGGCTGGGTGGGGAGGGTGGGGAGGGGCTGGGTGGGGAGGGTGGGGCTGGGTGGGGAGGGGAGGGTGGGGAGGGGCTGGGTGGGGAGGGTGGGGGGGGGGGGGGGGTGGGAGGGTGGGGNTGGGTGGGGGGGGGGGTGGGGAGGGGGGGTGGGGAGGGGCTGGGTGGGGAGGGTGGGGCTGGGTGGGGAGGGGAGGGTGGGGAGGGGCTGGGTGGGGAGGGTGGGGAGGGGCTGGGTGGGGAGGGTGGGGCTGGGTGGGGAGTGGAGGGTGGGGATGGGCTGGGTGGGGAGGGTGGGGAGTGGCTGGGTGGGGAGGGTGGGGCTGGGTGGGGAGGGGAGGGTGGGGAGGGGCTGGGTGGGGAGGTTGGGCTGGGTGGGGAGGGGAGGGTGGGGAGTGGCTGGGTGGGAGGGGCTGGGTGGGGAGGGTGGGGCTGGGTGGGGAGGGAGGGTGGGGAGGGGCTGGGTGGGGAGGGTGGGAGGGGCTGGGTGGGGAGGGTGGGGCTGGGTGGGGAGTGGAGGGTGGGATGGGCTGGGTGGGGAGGGTGGGGAGTGGCTGGGTGGGGAGGGGCTGGGTGGGAGGTTGGGCTGGGTGGGGGTGGGATGGGTGGCGCTGGGTGGGTTATTTTAACTAACAGGATGATGATGATGATGATGACGCCGGAAACGACTCATCCCGTGCCAGTCCCAGCACTCCAAGAGGTGGCGTGGGGATGGAACGCGTTTGGGCGGCGGGAGGGGTAACCGGAGGGACATGGCCCGTGCGTGAATTATTTAGCCGCGTGCCGCTACAAAACGCCCCATTCATTATTCACAAGTGGCATTAGAATTGGTGAAAAATTCATGGGGAGTAAGATTTTGGTGTGGGGGGTGGGTGTGTGGTTTGGGTTACCCCCACCACCCACCCATCTTCTAAAAACAACAGCAGCAGCAACAGCCACAGCAACAGCAGCAACGAAATGGGATCCTTTTGCATGCATCAGAGTGTGAATATGTCATCATTAGAGCCGCGATGTGCGTGGATTTTTAAATCCTTTATATTAAGTTCGCTTGCGTGCTTGCGTGCTTGCTTGCTTGCTTACGACCGTGCAAATCTTTCGGTCGTTTTTTAACCCACTTCCCGTGATCCAATCGAGCTGACATTTTGCACACAGACTCGTTGTGCGTGACAATTAATTTTCGTGAATTTTTTTTTCCAAAATTTTACACTGTTTAGGAAAAATAAAATAAATATTTAATTACCAATTGCTTAATGCTGGCAGACAATCATCTGACCCATAGGTGGCAGCCATCTCAAGCCAGAGGACGAGAGGACTCTAGCCGCCACGCATATAAAGGATTTAGAGTGAAAAAATTTGTTTTTACGGGTAATTTTTTTTCGACTTGAAACTTAATGAGTGCAGTGAATTCGTAGTCTTGGTTCTGTCGGTAAAGTCACGTAGATAGAAAATACGAAAATTAATGAAAGTTAAAATGACAAATTAAACATTTTAAATTCTAAATTGAAAATAATAAAACAAAAAACCTCTACGACTTTTCCATCGCAACACGAGCGCTCTCATCAGGTGGAGAGAAGAGATTATTGCATGTTCAGTCACCGGTGCCGTGTGCGGTCAATGCAGTCACTTGATTCCTCGCGAAAGGAATCTATTTTGGTTCTAGATTTGAAGCTTTCGTGACTGCAAGGATTCATACTCTTAGGTTTTTTCGGTAAGTCACGTAGGTAAAAAATAAAATAAAATAAAAATAAATGAAAATACATCTTTATTTTATTTTATTTTTATTATAAAAAAGAATAATAAATGAAGATAAATAAATAAACTTTGAAGTGAAAATAAATCTATTTTTTTAACCTATGTGACTTTGACGAAAAAACCTAAGAGTATGAATCTATTTCGATTTTAAGCTTTCGTGACTGCAGGGATTAATCTTCTTGTTCTTTCGGTAAAGTCACGTAGAAGGGAAATAATAAAATAATGAAAATAAAACATAAAAAATATTGTTTTATTATTTTATTACATTATATTATTGTATTATATTATTTTATTATGTTTTATTATTATTATTTATTATTTCCCTTCTACGTGATTTTACCGAAAAAACAAGAAAAGTATTAATCTATTTCGTGTCTGCAACGCCTTAACACAACTCCGTTTTATTGCAAGAAAGGGCAAAACAACAACAACAACAACAACGATGCTCTGTGATCTAATAACGCGACGGACCGACCATCAACACTTTATTTCATACAGCATCATTCATATGAATGGCATGTATGTATGGTGAATTTCTTTCGTACCACACGTCCCATAATACAGTTCGTTAAGCAAATATAAACTACTACTACAGTACTCCTAGTTAAGGTACTTTTGTATTTTACAAGGTAAGGTCCCACTGAGATGTGTTGCTCTTTGAGTGGGTGAGTGACTGTGTGAGTGGGTGAGTGACCGTGTGAGTGGGTGAGTGGCTGTGTGAGTGGGTGAGTGACTGTGAGTGGGTGAGTGACTGTGTGAGTGACTGTGTGACTGTGTGAGTGGGTGAGTGAGTGACTGTGTGAGTGGGTGAGTGACTGTGTGAGTGGATGAGTGACTGTGTGAGTGGGTGAGTGATTGTGTGAGTGAGTGAGTAAATATGGGCGTGACTGTGTGAGTGGGTGAGTGACGTGTGAGTGGATGAGTGACTGTGTGAGTGGGTGAGTGATTGTGTGAGTGAGTGAGTAAATATGGGCGTGACGTGTGAGTGGGTGAGTGACCGTGTGAGTGGGTGAGTGACTGTGTGAGTGGGTGAGTGACTACGTGAGTGACTGTGTGTCTTTGTTGAACTTCTTTCGCACCGTACCTATCCCCACCGTGCAAATCGGGAGGTGCGGTTTTCAGCTTCATTGGAGTGAGAGTGAGAGAGATGCCGAAACAAAAATGTAAATGCAACCTTCGAGAAATATATTACGTCGCATAGATTTTTTTTTTTCTTTTGGTTATACGACATCACCGTCATCAATTTTTTTTATTTTTTTATTTCTCTGACATCAAAGGAACCGGCGCACCCACCACTATCCGATGCCCGCTGCGAGCTGCTGATGAGGGTGGCGCGTCTCCAACGGAGACTCGGGATGACGCCCCCCCCCCCCCGGCATAGCCAGGCAGAACGCAGCAACCCACCCCCACTACCCCCCACTAAGTTCCCCCCTACTACCCCCCAAGTCCCCCCCCCCAATCACACCACCCCGAGGGAGGAGATCATAAAGTTTCGCATTTACAACACCAAAAATTCATTAAAGCCATCATGAGGCCTACTTTGCCAGTACCAAAATATACTACGAGGGTTTTGACCCTTTTTCTGGAAACAAAACTGACACCTTTTGCAAGGAATCATGTTTACATTAACCACAATACTTGCAGTCAAATGCAAACAAAGAACAAAACTCTGATGATGTATAGACTCACACAGAGACCCATAGACACACACAGAGACCCATAGACACACAGAGCCCACAGAGACCCATAGACTCACACAGAGACCCATAGACACACAGAGACCCATAGACTCACACAGAGAGACCCATAGACTCACACAGAGACCCACAGTATCACACAGAGACCAATAGACTCACGCAGAGACCCATAGACTCACGCAGAGACTCATAGACTCACGCAGAGACCCACAGTATCACACAGAGACCCATAGACTCACTCAGAGACCCATAGACTCACGCAGAGACCCACAGACTCACACAGAGACCCATAGACTCACACAGACCCATAGACTCACGCAGAGACCCACAGACTCACACAGAGACCCATAGACTCACAGAGACCCATAGACTCACACACAGACCCATAGACTCACACAGAGACCATAGACTCACACAGAGACCCATAGACTCACGCAGAGACCCATAGACTCACGCAGAGACCCATAGAATCACACAGAGACCCATAGACTCAAACAGAGACCCATAGACTCACACAGAGACCCATAGACTCACGCAGACACCCATAGACTCACACAGAGATCCATAGACTCAGATAGAGACCCATAGACTCACGCAGAGACTCAGAGACCCATAGACTCACACAGAGACCCATAAACTCACGCAGAGACCCATAGAATCACACAGAGACCCATAGACTCAAACAGAGACCCATAGACTCACACAGAGACCCATAGACTCACGCAGAGACCCATATAATCACACAGAGACCCATATACTCAAACAGAGACCCATAGACTCACACAGAGACCCATAGACTCACACAGAGACCCATAGACTCACGCAGAGACCCATTGACTCACACAGAGACCCATAGACTCACGCAGAGACCCATAGACTCACATAGACTCACGCAGAGACCCATAGACTCACACAGAGACCCATAGACTCACACAGGGACCCATAGACTCACGCAGAGACCCACAGACTCACACAGAGACCCATAGACTCACACGGAGACCCATAGACTCACGCATAGACCCACAGACTCACGCAGAGACACATAGACTCACGCAGAGACCCATAGACTCACACAGAGACCCATAGACTCACACAGGGACCCATAGACTCACGCAGAGACCCACAGACTCACACAGAGACCCATAGACTCACACGGAGACCATAGACTCACGCATAGACCCACAGACTCACGCAGAGTCCCATAGTTTGTTGTCCTTCCCCTCCCTCCGATTGGCACGGTTGGCAACGTACGGCGCGAAAGAAGTTCATCGTACAGCACTCACAACCTTAGCCACAGGTCGGAATCAAACTTGGGTCGCCAGGTGCATCGAACAGGGCGTGCTTGACAGGGCCCCATCACTCCACCACATGGCACCTCTGGCCAGCATAAATAATGACCTGTTGTCCCGGTGAATTATGGATGAGAGCAAAATGAATAAACAGGGTCAAGGGGTCACCGTGTCCAATTCCATTAATGCCCCCCCCCCTCCCCCGCTAATCCCATCCTTTCTTTTTTGCAAGATCCATCAAAACGCTGCTGCTCAACGCGTCCGAATTCTCTGGCTAATGCTCGTGTCCGGTTCTCACTTGAGATGCACAGCTCGTTCCGAGGTCGCAACCGGGTAGTTGCTTGCGCACAACCGCGTCCACGCCGTCGTACATCCTTTTGGCCTCGTCCCCCTCCCCCTCCCGATGCGTTGCACGTGGCACTCCGTGCTGTCTTTGAGCCCCGCTCCCTCCCTCCCTCCCTCCCTCCCGATACGTTCCATTCATTGGCTACCACATTCTGATTAGCTCTCCCCCTCTCTCCTCCCGCCCTCAACTTGCTTTTTAAGGGATTACATCTTGAATCATTGCCTCACTTGATGCAGCTAATCTGGCTGTGACGGTCCCACCTGATGACGGAGACTTGTGTTGCCTCGAAAACGTCGTGATTTTTATTTTATTTTTATTAATTTAGATGTTTTACCTACGTGACTTTACCGAAAAAACCTAAGAATATGGGTACCCGATAGTAGGCATCGGCAGTAGGGGGCGAGAGAGAAGCGGGGGGGGGGGCAGGTGGGGTAGAAAGTGGACCCCGCAGTAGCTAATCTCTATTTAATATGATAATTTTCACCTGGCAGCCCTTTGATTGGTGGAAAACCAACCACGGTCGGGTTCGCTGCCCAACACATACATTAATTCTAGATTTGAAGCTTTCGTGACTGCAAGGATTCATATTCTTAGGTTTTTTCGGTAAAGTCACGTAGGTGACGTAGGTGACTTTACCGAAAAAAATCTAAGAATACAACACATACATTTTCATTGGCTCTGACATTTGGGATATGCATTCAAACCTATAAACATTTTTCGATTTAAAGCTTTCGTGACTGCAACGAGTCATCTTCTTGGTTCTTTCGGTAAAGTCACGTACAAGGGAAATAAAAAAATACAAAAAATAAAACATAATAAAATAATATTTTATTATATTAAAATAAAACATAATAAAATAATATATTATATATATTATTATATTATTTTATATATTATAATATTATTTTATTATGTTTTATTTTTATTATTTTATTATTTCCCTTCTACGTGACTTTACCGAAAGAACCAAGAAGACTTTATAAACATTTTGCCTTAGAAGCTAACCCCCATTTTCCTGAAGACGACCGCTTATGTCGCGATCGAAACGTCGTGGTTTTTTTTGTTATTTTCTTTTAACCTATCTACGTGACTTTACCAAAACACCCAAGAATATTAAAACGTTAGTTTACCGAGCGGGCTTTGTGATCCCATTCCACACAATTCCCCGTGTAAGTCTGTCACCTCAATTCCACAATAACTTTATTTGCTCCCCTCCCCCACCCCATTACCGACTCCTTCTCTAGTTTGGCGCAGAAACCATCGATCGCGATCGATATATTCGGCCTCAAATGTCGCGCGCAGGCCGAGGAGTGGAGCTCACAAACGCACGCGAATCGGAATCAATGTCCGCGCGGATGAATCCGATGAGCTGGGGAGCTCTTTCAAATGCATTTTTGTGTTTTATTTCTTGACAGACGTCCAATGTCGATTTAATCTTTCGTGACTGCAGGGATTCATCTTCTTGGTTCTTTCGGTAAAGTCACGTAGAAGGGAAGTAATAGAATAATAAAAATAAAACATAATGAAATAATAAAAATTAAACATAATAAAATAATCAAAATAAAACGTAATAAAATAATCAAAATTAAACGTAATAAATTTAGATTTAAAGCTTTCGTGACTGCAGGGATTCATCTTCTTGGTTCTTTCGGTAAAGTCACGTAGAAGGGAAGTAATAGAATAATAAAATAAAACATAATAAAATAATAAAATTTAAACATAATTAAATAATCAAAATAAAACATAATAAAATAATAAAAATAAAACATAATAAAATTTTGATTTAAAGCTTTCGTGACTTTGGTTAAAGTCACGTAGAAAGGAAGTAATAGAATAATAAAATAAAACATAATAAAATAATTCTCACGACGTTTCGGCCACAACGCAAGCAGCCGTCCTCAGGTGAAGACCAGGTCTGTCGGGGAGACAGCGTCTGAATGACGCTGTCTCCCCGACAGACCTCGCGGGTTCCAGCGATGACTACGTGTCGCCATTGCGTAGCAGACAGCAACACGCACTGCTGTGTGCAGCATGACCCCACACCACCCCACTGCTACCCACACGAATCTTCTTGGTTCTTTCGGTAAAGTCACGTAGAAGGGAAATAATAAAATAATAAAAATAAAACATTATAAAATTATTATATTTCGATTTAAAGCTTTCGTAAAAGAACCAAGAAGAAACATTATTAAATTACATTATTTTATTTTATTATTATATTATTTTATATTATATTATTTTATTATGTTGTATTTTTATTATTTTATTATTTCCCTTCTACGTGACTTTACCGAAAGAACCAAGAAGAAGAATAATAACATTAGTTTATTATATTAATTTATTTTATTATATTATTTTATATAATTATATTATTTTATTATGTTGTATTTTTATTATTTTATTACTTCCCTTCTACGTGACTTTACCGAAAGAACCAAGAAGATGAATCCCTGCAGTCACGAAAGCTTTAAATCGAAACCCACACGAATGTTTAGCAGGTGGGGTCAGGGAGGGATGTTGCCTTGCAGGAGGGAAGAGAGACCCTGCCTCCTGAGTGAATTCATATTCACGCAACGGTCCTGACAGTGGTGGTCAGCATGGGGAGATTTGTTCCAACGGTGATGATGATGGTGGTGGTGGTGGTGATGATGAATGTGATGGTGGTGGTGGTGATGATGATGAAGGTGATGATGGTGGTGGTGTTGATAATGGTGGTGATGTGATGATGGTGATGATGATGGTGGTGGTGGTGGTGATAATGATGATTGTGGTGATGATGGTGATGATGGTGGTGGTGATGATGATGGTGATGATGGTGGTGGTGATAGTGATGATGATGATGATGAAGGTGGTGATGATGATGGTGGTGATGGTGGTGGTGATGGTAGTGATAATGATGATGATGGTGGTGGTGTTGATGATGGTGGTGATGTGATGATGGTGATGATGATGGTGGTGGTGTTGATGATGGTGGTGATGTGGATGGTGATGATGATGGTGGTGGTGGTGGTGATGATGATGGTGATGATGGTGGTGGTGATGGTGATGATGATGAAGGTGATGGTGATGATGATAGTGATGGTGGTGGCGAGCTGTCGGGATGGGATGGGGTAGAGATGATAATCTTTTTAATTTAATGCTCCTTTTTGTATTAATGATGAAGAATAAGATAATGTGCCTCAACCACTTGCGATTATTAATGAGATGATTGAATATCTTGATAAGTTGTTAGCGTGATGAGAATTACACAAACTACCAGGGATTGACATTGTTAATGATGATGAAGGTGATGGTGGTGGTGGTGATGGTGGTGATGATGATGATGATGAAGGTGATGATGGAGGTGGTGTTGATGATGGTGGTGATGATGATGATGGTGATGATGGTGGTGGTGATGTTGATGGTGGTGGTGATGATGATGAAGGTGATGATGGAGGTGGTGTTGATGATGGTGGTGATGGTGATGATGGTGATGATGATGGTGGTGGTGATGATGATGAAGGTGATGATGGAGGTGGTGTTGATGATGGTGGTGATGGTGATGATGGTGATGACAGTGGTGGTGATCATGATGGTGATGATGGTGGTGGTGATGATGATGATGGTGATGATGGTGGTGGTGATGTGATGATGATGGTGGTGGTGATGATGGTGATGATGGTGGTGGTGATGATGATGGTGATGATGGTGGTGGTGATGGTGATGATGATGAAGGTGATGGTGATGATGATGATTGTGGTGATGATGATGATGATGGTGATGATGGTGGTGGTGATGGTGATGATGATGAAGGTGATGGTGATGATGACGGTGGTGGTGGTTAGCTATCGGGATGGGGTGGGGTAGAGATGATAATCTTTTTAATTTAACGCTCCTTTTTTTATTAATGATGAAGAATAAGATAATGTGCTCCAACCACGTCCCGTTGGTGGCATTTGTGATTATTAATGAGATGATTGAATATCTTGATAAGTTGTTACAGTGATGGCAATTACACAAACTACCAGGGATTGACATTGTTAATGATGATGAAGGTGATGGTGGTGGTGGTGGTGATGGTGGTTTATGATAGTGATGATGGTGGTGGTGATGATGATGATGAAGGTGATGATGGTGGTGGTGATAGTGATGATGATGGTGATGATGGTGGTTGATGATGATGGTGATGATGATGAAGGTGATGATTGTGGTGGTGATGTTAGTGGTTGATGATGGTGATGATGGTGGTGGTGGTAGTGATGATGGTGGTGGTGGTGGTGATGATGGTGGTTGATCATGGTGATGATGATGAAGGTGATGATGGTGGTGGTGATGTTGGTAGTTGATGATGGTGATGATGGTGGTGGTGATGTTGGTAGTTGATGATGATGATGGTGGTGGTGATGATGATGAAGGTGATAGTGATGATGAAGGTGATGATGGTGGTTGATGGTGGTTGATGATGATGATGGTGGTGGTGGTGATGATGATGAAGGTGATAGTGATGATGAAGGTGATGATGGTGGTGGTGATGATGGTGGTTGATGATGGTGATGATGGTGGTGGTGGTGATGATGGTGGGTTATGGTGAAGATTTCATTGATCGTGGTTACGAACGGTGGGAGTGGTGGTGCAGCGGTGAACCGAGTACGATTCCCGCTCACGGCCACCAACACCAGCGGCGATGACGATTATCTGAACCGGTCCTGGCCTTCCCCTAGATCGACTCAGCCTCAAATGCATATCAAGAGAAATTTAGCATTAGCAGTAGTACTAATCGCATATCTGCATTTACCATAAATATGCTAAATTCCTCTTGATATGCAAATTATTTGTCAAGGCGCTCCCCCTCCAACCCAGCTTAAATAGACGCTCCAAGCCTGGGGTGTGTCATTCAGACTCTGTCTCCCCGACAGACCTGTTCTCCACCTGAGGACGGCTGCTTGCGTTGTGGCCGAAACGTCGTGAGAATTATTTTATTTAGTATTATTTTTATTATTTTATTACTTCCATTCTACGTGACTTTACCGAAAGAACCAAGAAGAGATCTAATGATGTCAAACTGACTAGGACGGCGGCCTTAATTCCTCAGCGAATTTACAAACCGGGGGGGAGGGGGGGGTGCTTTAAATCGGTGCTATTAGCATCGCAATTAGTGAAGAGAAAGACGGGCAAAAGATCCACCCTGCCCCCCTCCCGGCATAGAATTCGACAGACCGTTGGGACGAGTAGCCCTCGCAAGGTAAGGTAAATTACCCTTTTTACCGGGTGAAAGGGTGAAGGTAAAGGGTAAAGTTGTCGACATGCCAAGGGCTAAGGTAAAGGGTAGGGTAAAGGTAGCTCGTAAGAATTACCGGTAGGGTTAAGGTAGCGCGAAGTATTACCCGGTAAATACGGTGCCTTGTTTACCGCTAGAAGCTCCGTGGTGCAGTTCGTGGCTTTCATTTAATAAGTAATATTTAAAAAAAAATAAAAAAACATGCTTTTATTAAATGTGCTCGTAATGACAGAACTCCACGACTCCAGGAAGTGGCCCTGAAGCTTGCCGTGACGTGAGGGCCGTGGTGATTTACAGCCAACATCAGTTGAGCGTGGACAATTAGAGCCAAGCCGAAACATACCGTATACAAAAGATCGTTTAAAAATATGCATTTTTTAAATGATATAATATAGTATTGTCACCATTATGACATACGTATACCAGGGGCGGTTTCTTCATTAGGGCGATTGGGCGACGCACCACCAATGTCATTCAACCACAGAGTCACTCTAGCCGTCACTGTCAGCCTCTGGATATAGTCCAATCAGCGTCATGTCACGTTCTGTGGAGTACCGCCTCTTTTGGGGCGATTTCACTCCGGCTGAGAATCGCCCAAACGTGCTTACGTCATCATACGTAAGCACGTTTCATCCAACAATTTAATTTATCGCCACCTAGTGGAATCTTTAATAAAATAAACTTGAGTGGTTTGTTTTAATAGTGAGTATATAAACAAACAAGATGTATTGTAAGAGTCACTTTATTTTTCATTAATATTAAAGAAGTGAAGTTGCCTTTACATGCTTAAGCTGTTAATTTATTCATTGCATGGGTGGACCTTATCCTTATCAATCATCCAGACATTTGCCCCCCCTGAGAGATTTTGCAGGAGCCGCCACTGACTCACAGCACTGCTGTCGAGAAGGACCTTCGTACCCCGTTCACGAGTTGTGCGGGGAGTCTCACTGAGTGCATTTTGGCCATCGCAGCTATCTCGGTAGGGAGAAGCCACTGACCCTTCCGTGCCTGGTTTCACCAACTCGCCCACCCTCGTGAGACGTGCGTTTACCATGCGGTTCTCCCTGGCAGGGCCCACACGAGAGGGTAGTGCCATGTTGGGGTTTAGTAACAGCGGCTCGTGAGCGAATTCAGATGCTGATACCAAGTGTGCAGTCGATACCACATTAGGAAGTGGGTTAAAATTGAGTTTCAAGATTTGAGGATCCGACAACGACGACGACAACAACAACAACAATAACGACAACAACAACAGACAGAGTGAGTTCAAAGAAAGCGTGTCAAATTGAAATCATCGAGAGTATTCTATATGTGTAAAGCGCTCTACCTTATAGCATTTACCTATTATAAACCTTGTTCATGTGTAGTACCCAGGAATTATCCTGTAATAGGGTAATTTGTATTGTGGTAAGCTAAAAGGTAGGGTAAAGGTATGCTCGTTGTTTTTTTACCTTTTACCTTACCTGCTAAAGAGTAATAGATAGGGTAGAGTGATTGTATTGTGGTAAGGTAAAAGGTAGGGTAAATGTAGGCTCGTTGTTTTTACCTTTTATTTTTTTTCCTTACCTTGCCGAGGTCTAGGGACAAGCTCTGTTGGCGTGTCGCAACACGATGCAGGCAGCCAAGGAAACACGAGGGAATTCGGCATTGGCAGCATCGCGCCCGGCCACCCTGGTCTCCCTTGTGGCGATGTTCACAACATACGAGGTACCCATTTGTGGCTGACATCACCGGCGTTGAACTGCGAGTGGGAGAATCAACATGATGCTCCTGCTGCTGTTGTGGAGTGACTCATGCAGCCAGCTATGGCTGCAGAGTTTGGTAGTACATGTTGTTGACGTCGTTTATTGTGAAAATTCGGTCACTGTTTCATTGCTTTTATGGCTTTATTTTAGTGATTTTCGAAAAGTTTTTTTGGTTTGGCCATGTTTGTTTGTTGTAGTACAGAGTTAGACTGATGGCCTTAATCTAAGTTGTCTTGTTGTTGTTGTTGTTGTACAGAGTTAGACTGATGGCCTTAATCTAAGTTGTTGTAGTACAGAGTTAGACTGATGGCCTTAATCTAAGTTGTCTTTTGTTGTTGTTGTTGTTGTAGTACAGAGTTAGACTGATGACCTTAATCTAAGTTGTCTTGTGGTTGTTGTTGTTGTTGTTTGACTTGCATCCCACTGGGATATTTGCACACAGCGTTGTGTACGGTGATTTTTCTGCAATATTTTGCTGTCTTTTCTTGGATTTTCTGTTTGCACATATTCACTTTAAGATGTTTTCTTGTTCATGNTTTTTTGTTAATTGCGGTTGCACCCGATTCAAGTGCCGAATGGCTCACAGGGCTATACCTAATACATGAACTTTGAACTTTGACATGGGTCGCCGGAGTTCGCAGCGCACTGACCGCTGCGCCACCACTCCCCAGACGGAGTAGAACAAAGACATCGATCCCACAACCCAGCGTAGCCTGCCCAGGCTGTTGGGGCAAGGCGCATGGCACGCCCAAATCGTGCATTGTTTCGATTTAAAGCTTTCGTGACTGCAGGGATTCATCTTCTTGGTTTTTTCGGTAAAGTCACGTAGAATGGAAATAATAAAATAATACAAATAAAACATAATAAAATAATTCTCACGACGTTTCGGCCACATCGCAATCAGCCGTCCTCAGGTGGAGAACAGGTCTGTCGAGAAGACAGAGTCTGAATGACACACCCCAGGCTTGGAGCGTCTATTTAAGCTGGGATGGAGGGGGAAGAGCGCCTTGACAAAATAATTTGCATTTCCATCCCAGCTTAAATAGTCGCTCCAAGCCTGGGTGTGTCATTCAGACTCTGTCTTCTCGACAGACCTGAGGACGGCTGCTTGTGTTGTGGCCGAAACGTCGTGAGAATTATTTTATTATGTTTTATTTGTATTATTTTATTATTTCCATTCTACGTGATTTTACCGAAAAAACCAAGAAGATCGTGCATTGTCACCACGGTTTGTGCGGCAGTCAGCGCTACCTGCGCCGGCTATGATCCAGGCCAACAAAGTTTGACTCCTATCAGCAGGCATCATCGGCGGGTCAGTGAAATCGTGACCAGATTGATGACACGGGCAACCCCATCGTAATTGGTCTCGATGGGAATCAAGAATATTTATTCATACTGGAGACATCCGATGAGCTGATGCAGCTTTTTTTAGTTTTTTGACAGGGTTCACGAGGGCGGGTAGTATCATTACAGCATCCGGGGTTGAGTGGTGATGGATTGACCCCCGTGACCTGAGTTCGATTCCTGGCCACCCTACTCACCTGCAACAACAACAACAACAACCGCCATTAGCCACTAAGTGGCGGTGACGCCACCACGGCGCTTGTGCCAGGCTAGGTGCACGTTGAGGCCACGTGCAGTGGTCAAGGCTCGCTGGCAGGAGGTCACGGGCAGACCCAGGCCCCACGGGTCGACTGACTGAGATGACTCATTGGCAGAGACACTGTGCTCACCGCTGTTGTCAGCTTTCTTTGTCTGCGTTTTATCCTACCCTGTGCTTCGCTCGTTGTTGTGAGCGTCGCTCCTCGGCCCTCCGTTGTTGCTCTAGGCCAGGGGTGGGGAACGTCGGGCACGCGGCCGTATGAGGCCCACGAAATCATTTGGTCTGGCCCTGCCAAGGCAACCGCAGGTGGGACTCGAAATTCAACAAATCTAGGAGCAAACCTGGAAAAGCAGTTGCGAGTAGCAGCAACATCATCAACACCAGCTAACATTTCGATGTAAAGCTTTCGTGACTGCAGGGATTCATCTTCTTGGTTCTTTCGGTAAAGTCACGTAGAAGGGAAATAAAAAAATAATAAAATAAAACTTAATAAAATAATTCTCACGACGTTTCGGCCACAACGAAAGCAGCCGTCCTCAGGTGAACACTGATCGATTACTATTGTAGAGGTGATACGCGCTGGGATTAGGGATCGTATGCACAGTGCGTGATGATTGGCTGTGTAGGTGGTGACGCGCGCTGACGGTGGAGGATCAGGGGTCAGCGCGGGGTCATGGGTTACGGGGTACCGATTGGCTGTGGCCGGTGACGCGCTGAGAGGGAGTGATCAGGTGGCAGCGCAGTGTGATTGGTGGAGTAATGTTAACACGCGCTGGGGAAAGCGGATCGTAGAGAGAGTGCGTCGTGATTGGTTCATTAAGGAACGACGCTCATGTCGACGCCGCATCAGCTCCGTCTCTCGTGAGCAGGGGCTATAAAAGGGGATGCACACAGGCGTAAGGGCAGTGTGTAACCAGTGAAGAATGAAGACGGGGATGAAGACCTAGAGCCCTGCGGTACCTAGCCCCGCTGTCCTAAGGGGACCGGGACTCTGTGTAGCCCAGAGGCGAGTGTAGTGTGTGTAGCCATAGGTCTACACGAGCCGAATGTATTGTGTGTAGCCAGGGCATAGGGTCTACACGAGTCGAGTGTATTGTGTAGCCAGAGGCATAGGGCTTACACGAGTCGAGTGTATTGTGTAGCCAGAGGCATAGGGCTTACACGAGTCAAGTGTATCGGGTGTAGCCAGAGGCCTAGAGTTTACACGAGATTAGTGGAGTGTGTCGTCGGAAGAAGGAAGACCACACGTTGTATTGTGACACGTAAAGATTTAATAAAAGTGTGTTACCCGTCAAGAAGTTCCTGCCGTCAATTCCCATACTTCACTATTTAAAGCTTTCGTGACTGCAGGGATTCATCTTCTTGGTTCTTTCGGTAAAGTCACGTAGAAGGGAAATAATAAAATAATAAAAATAAAACTTAATAAAATAATTCTCACGACGTTTCGGCCACAACGCAAGCAGCCGTCATCTGGTGAAGAACAGGTCTGTCTTCCCGACAGACCTGTTCTTCACCTGAGGACGGCTGCTTGCGTTGTGTTCTTCACCTGAGGACGGCTGCTTGCGTTGTGGCCGAAACGTCGTGAGAATTATTTTATTACGTTTTATTTTTATTATTTTATTATTTCCCTTCTACGTGACTTTACCGAAAGAACCAAGAAGACCAGCTAACATCACACGCCTCGCCAAAGAGAAGCAGTTCCAGCCATCGCATTAGGGTCGAGTTGATTAAATGTTTGACCAAATATAACGGGCTACATTTTTAAGTTGATAATTTTGTATGGCCCGCCAATGATGTTATATAAATATCCAAATGGCCCTTGGCAGAGAAAATGTTCCCCACCCCTGCTCCTGACTGGCGTGGTGAAGTATGGTCAATGAAACAAGACTTGCTATGACCGACATGATATGATGTTGGTTGGTGCATTTTCCTAGTTTGTTTTATTTTTAAATCCTTTATATTAAGTTCACTTGCTTGCTTAGGACCGTGCTAATCTTTCGGTCGTTTCTTAACCCACTTTCCGTGATCCAATCGAGCTGACATTTTCCACACAGACTCGATGTGCGTGACAATTAATGTTCGTGAAAAATGTTTTCTAAAATTGTACACTTTTAGGACAAAAAAATTATATTTAATTACCAATTGCTTAATGGTGCAATGCAATCATCTGACCCATAGGTGGCAGCCATCTCAAGCCAGAGGACGAGAGGACTCGAGCCGCCACGCATATAAAGATTTATAGTGAAAAACTTTGTTTTTACGGGTTATACTTATTCATTATTACGTGGGGGTGTTGGGTTAGATCGCGTAAATATAAATGTGTCATTAAAGCGGCCTACACCCGACACAGGCAATTAGTAAGGTGAATCGCGTAGAAAAATAACATCTTACTAATTGGTTGCTCGTTCAGCACCACCGGTGTGTTGGAGAGCAAAAACCACGGCAACATTTACAATTCGAATGCCGTGACATTTCGCTGGTGATTCCAACAATAACAACAACAACAACAACCAGAATCATCAAGTGGTGGTAGTAGGGGTTATTTAGTTTAACACGAAGATGGCTTTCGCGACCAAATGATCCATAATATAAGTTTTTTTAAATCCTTTATATTAAGTTTGCTTGCTTGCTTGCTTACAACCGTGCAAATCTTTCGGTCGTTTTTTAACCCACTTCCCGTGATCCAATCCAGCTGACATTTTGCACACAGACTCGTTGTGCGTGACAATTAATTTTCGTGAATTTTTTTTCAAAAATGTTGCACTTTTTAGGACNAAAAAATTATATTTAATTACCAATGCTTAATGGTGGCAGGCAATCATCTGACCCATAGGTGGCAGCCATCTCAAGCCAGAGGACGAGAGGCTCTGCCAATATGGTTATGTGAAAAACTTTGACTGGTACATTTTTTTTTTGGGTTAGATCGCGTAAGTATATAAGTGTGTCGTAAAACCCGCCACCACCGCACAGCCAACTAGTGGGAGTTGTCAAGTAAACAGAACGTGGATTGGACTAGTACAGCACTAGGTGTAGTGTATAGTGTAGTGATAGAGTGTATAGTGTAGTGTATAGTGATAGTGTAGTGTATAAGTANTGATAGAGTGTATAGTGTAGGNATAATAGTGTATAGTGTAGTGATAGTGTCGTGTATAGGTGATAGTGTAGTGTATTGTGTAGGTATATTAGTGTGTAGTGTAGGTATAGTGTATAGTGTAGTGATAGTAGTGTATAGTGGTATAGTGTAGTAGGTGTAGTGAGTTAGTGNATAGGTAGTAGTAGTGACAATGTAGTGTAGTGATAGTAGAGTGATNTAGTAGTGATAGTAGTAGTAGTGTATAGTAGTGTATAGTNTAGTAGTGTATATNTAGTAGTGTATAGTGTAGTGATAGTGTAGGTAGTTGAGTAGTAGTGTATAGTGTAGTGNATAGTGATAGTGGTAGTAGTGTATAGTGTAGTGATAGAGTGTATAGTGTAGTGATAGAGTGTATAGTGTAGTGTATAGAGTGTATTGTGTAGTTATANTAGTGTGTAGTGTAGTAAATAGTGTATAGTGTAGTGNATAGTGTATAGTGTAGTGTTATAGTGTAGTGTATAGTGTAGTGTGTAGTGTAGTGTATAGTGTAGTAGTGTATAGTAGTGTAGTAGTGATAGTGNGATAGAGTGTGTAGTAGTAGTAGTGATAGTGTAGTTGTATAGTAGTAGTAGTGATAGTGTGTAGTGTATAGAGTGTATAGTGTAGNAGAGTGATAGTGTAGTGATAGGTAGTGTAGTGTATAGTAGTNTAGTAGTGNATAGTGTAGTGATAGAGTGTATAGTGTAGTGTAGAGTGTATAGTGTAGTGATAGAGTGTCATAGTGTAGTGTATATGTGTANTGTGTAGTGTATAGNGTAGTATAGTGTAGTGTATAGTGTAGTGTGTAGTGTAGTAGTGTATAGTGTAGTGTATAGTGTAGTGTANGGTGTAGTAGTGTATAGTGTAGTGATAGTGAGCGTATAGTAGTGNATAGTGTAGTGTATAGTGTAGTAGTGATAGTGTAGTGNATAGTGAGCGTAGAGTAGTGTATAATGTAGTGTATGTGTATAGTGTAGTAGTGATAGTGTAGTGATAGTGGGTAGTGTATAGTGTAGTAGTGTATAGTGTAGTGTATAGAGTGTATAGTAGTGTATAGAGTGTATAGTGTAGTGTATAATCGTGTATAGTGTAGTAGTGTATAGTGTAGTGTATAGAGTGTATAGTGTAGTGTATAGTAGTGTATAGTGTAGTGTATAGTGTAGTGCATAGAGTGTATAGTGTAGTTATAATAGTGTATAGTGTAGTGTAAATAGTGTATAGTGTAGTGTATTGTGTCGTGTATAGTGTAGTAGTGTATAGTGTAGTGTATAGAATGCATAGTGTAGTGTATAGTGTAGTGTATAGTAGTGTATAGTGTAGTGTATAGAGTGTATAGTGTAGTGTATAGTGTAGTACATAGTAGTGTAGAGTGTAGTTTATAATAGTGAATGATTGTGTCGTGTATAGTAGTAGTGTATAGTGTAGTGTATAGAATGTATAGTGTAGTGTATAGTGTAGTGTATAGTAGTGTATAGTGTAGTGTGTGTAGTGTATAGTGTAGTGTATAGTGTAGTGTATAGAGTGTATAGTTTAGTAGTGTACAGTGCAGTGTATAGTGTAGTGTATACTAGTTAATAGTGTAGTGTATAATAGTGTATAGTGTAGTAGTGTATAGTGTAGTGTATAGAGTGTATAGTGTAGTGTAGTAGTGTATAGTGTAGTGTATAGTGTAGTGCATAGTGTAGTGTATAGTGTATTGTGTAGTGTATAGTGTAGTATAGTGTAGTGTATAGTGTAGTATGTGTAGTGTAGTAGTGTATAGTGTAGTGTATAGTGTAGTGTAGTAGTAGTGTATAGTGTAGTGTATAGTGTAGTATAGTAGTGTATAGTGTAGTGTATAGTGTAGTAGTGTATAGTGTAGTGTATAGTGTAGCGTAGAGTAGTGTATAGTAGTGTATAATAGTGTATAGTGTAGTAGTGTATAGTGTAGTGTATAGTGTAGTAGTGTATAGTGTAGTAGTGTAGTGTAGTGTATAGTAGTGTATAGTAGTGTATAGTGTAGTGTATAGTGTAGTGTATAATCGTGTATAGTGTAGTAGTGTATAGTGTAGTGTATAGTAGTGTATAGTGTAGTGTATAGTAGTGTATAGTGTAGTGTATAGTGTAGTGCATAGTAGTGTATAGTGTAGTGTAAGTGTATAGTGTAGTGTATAATAGTGTATAGTGTAGTGTATTGTGTCGTGTATAGTATAGTAGTGTATAGTGTAGTGTATAGTAATGCATAGTGTAGTGTATAGTGTAGTGTATAGTAGTGTATAGTGTAGTGTATAGTAGTGTATAGTGTAGTGTATAGTGTAGTACATAGTAGTGTAGAGTGTAGTTTATAATAGTGTAATGTATTGTGTCGTGTATAGTGTAGTAGTGTATAGTGTAGTGTATAGTAATGTATAGTGTAGTGTATAGTGTAGTGTATAGTAGTGTATAGTGTAGTGTATAGTAGTGTATAGTGATAGTGTATAGTGTAGTGTATAGTAGTGTATAGTGTAGTGTACAGTGCAGTGTATAGTGTAGTGTATACTAGTTCATAGTGTAGTGTATAATTGTGTATAGTGTAGTGTATAGTAGTGTATAGTGTAGTGTATAATGTAGTGTATAGTGTAGTGTATAGTGTAGTGTATAGTGTAGTGTATACTAGTTCATAGTGTAGTGTAAATTGTGTGTGTAGTGTATAGTAGTGTATAGNTAGTCGAAAGTGTAGTGTAGTAGTGTATAGTGTAGTGTATAGTGTAGTGTATAGTAGTGTATAGTGTAGTGTATAGTAGTGTATAGTGTAGTGTATAGTGTAGTAGTGTATAGTGTAGTGTATAGTAGTGTATAGTGTAGTGTATAGTATTGTATAGTGTAGTGTATAGTAGTGTATAATGTAGTATACTAGTACAGCACCATACCGGTGTGTTGGAGAGCCAAGCCACAACATTTACAATCTGAGTAACGACGTTTCGCCAGTAATTACAACCAGCATCCTCAGGCGACTTGTGGAGAAGTCTACCAAATAACCACAAAAAAAACCTTGTATTTATGCTAGTGGTTATTCATTTGCTTGCTAGTTGTGACTGTAGGCATGATTTGGTCCTCATATGTAACAAATGTGCAGCGTTATGGGATTCTAAGAGCATGAATAACGCCACGTAAGATGAAAGCATTATTATTATTTTCCAGAAGTCCCTGGCGAGCAACGGGGACCTGTACATCTATATATATAAAATCGTTCATGTCTGTGTGTCTGTGTGTGTGTGTGTGGACTGCACTTTCATTGGACGGCGGTTGCCCCTGGCAACGGCTAGCCACGCCTTCGCCGCTTTCATTGGACGGCGGTTGCCCCTGGCAACGAGTAGCAACTTTTCTCCGCGGGGTGGACGCCATTTTTAATAGCGCGGGGGGGGGGGGGGACCGGCACCCGTACCCAGCGTTCGCCGGGTGGGAAAATCAGGCAAGGCGGGAGGCTCTGCACGGTGCTAGGCCTCGACACCCAACACGCCACTCTGAGGTAAATTCATACAAATTTCACGTCCTCTACAGAGTGGCGAGGGAGCAGAGTGGCGAGGGAGGGACTCAGCCTCAAAACGAGTAACTGGTGTGGCGTATTAACATCGCCACTGGGAGACAAAGGCGGCCGGGGTGGTGGATACAAGTCCCGGGCGAAGCCGGGTAGTACAGCTAGTAGTTTATAAATAACCCTTGGCAGAGAAAATGTTCCACCCTTTGACGCGAAGTCAATAAACACGACGATGTTTTAAATCCTTTATATTAAGTTCACTTGCTTGCTTAGGACCGTGCTAATCTTTCGGTCGTTTCTTAACCCACTTTCCGTGATCCAATCGAGCTGACATTTTCCACACAGACTCGATGTGCGTGACAATTAATGTTCGTGAAAAATTTTCTAAAATTGTACACTTTTTAGGACAAAAAAATTATATTTAATTACCAATTGCTTAATGGTGCAATGCAATCATCTGACCCATAGGTGGCAGCCATCTCAAGCCAGAGGACGAGAGGACTCGAGCCGCCACGCATATAAAGATTTATAGTGAAAAACTTTGTTTTTACGGGTTAACTTATTCATTATTACGTGGGGGTGTTGGGTTAGATCGCGTAAATATAAATGTGTCATTAAAGCGGCCTACACCCGACACAGGCAATTAGTAAGGTGAATCGCGTAGAAAAATAACATCTTACTAATTGGTTGCTCGTTCAGCACCACCGGTGTGTTGGAGAGCAAAAACCACGGCAACATTTACAATTCGAATGCCGTGACATTTCGCTGGTGATTCCAACAATAACAACAACAACAACAACCAGAATCATCAAGTGGTGGTAGTAGGGGTTATTTAGTTTAACACGAAGATGGCTTTCGCGACCAAAATGATCCATAATATGAGTTTTTTTAAATCCTTTATATTAAGTGCACTTGCTTGCTTGCTTGCGCGCTTACAACCGTGCAAATATTTCGGTCGTTTTTTAACCCACTTCCCGTGATCCAATCGAGCTGACATTTTGCACACAGACTCGTTGTGCGTGACAATTAATTTTCGTGAANTTTTTTTCAAAAATGTTGCACTTTTTAGGACAAAAAAATTATATTTAATTACCAATTGCTTAATGGTGGCAGGCAATCATCTGACCCATAGGTGGCAGCCATCTCAAGCCAGAGGACGAGAGGACTCTAGCCGCCACGCATATAAAGGATTTATAGTGAAAAACTTTGTTTTTACTGGTACATTTTTTTTGGGTTAGATCGCGTAAGTATATAAGTGTGTCGTAAAACCCGCCACCACCCGACACAGCCAACTAGTGAGGAGTTGTCAAGTAAACAGAACGTGGCCAATTGGTCACTAGTACAGCACTAGTGTGTAGTGTATAGTGTAGTGTATAGTAGTGTATAGTGTAGTGTATAGTAGTGTATAGTGTAGTGTATAATGTAGTGTATAGTGTGTATAGTGTAGTGTATAATAGTGTATAGTGTAGTGTATAGTGTCGTGTATAGTGTAGTGTATAGTGTAGTGTATTGTGTAGTGTATATTAGTGTGTAGTGTAGTGTATAATAGTGTATAGTGTAGTGTATAGTGTATAGTGTAGTGTATAGTGTAGTGTATAGTGTAGTGTGTAGTGTAGTGTATAGTGTAGTGTATAGTGTAGTGTAGTAGTGGTAGTATAGTGTAGTAGTGTATAGTGTAGTAGTGTAGTGTGTAGTAGTGTATAGTGTAGTGTATAGTGTAGTGNAGTAGTGTATAGTGTAGTGTATAGTGTAGTGTAGTGTANAGTGTAGTAGTGTATAGTGTAGTGTATAGTAGTGTATAGTGTAGTGTATAGTAGTGTATAGTGTAGTGTATAGTGTAGTGTATTGTGTAGTGTATATTAGTGTGTAGTGTAGTGTATAATAGTGTATAGTGTAGTAGTGTCGTGTATAGTGTAGTGTATAGTGTAGTGTATAGTGTAGTGTAGTGTGTAGTGTAGTAGTGTAGNAGTGTAGGTAGTATAGTTAGTGTATAGTAGTGTAGTGTATAGTGTAGTGTATAGTGTAGTGTATAGTGTAGTGTATAGTAGTGCATAGTGTAGTGTATAGTGTAGTGTATAATAGTGTATAGTAGTGTATAGTGTAGTGTATAGTAGTGTATAGTGTAGTGTAGTAGTGTATAGTGTAGTGTATAGTGTAGTGCATAGTGTAGTGTATAGTGTATTGTGTAGTGTATAGTGTAGTATAGTGTAGTGTATAGTGTAGTATGTGTAGTGTAGTAGTGTATAGTGTAGTGTATAGTGTAGTGTATGGTGTAGTAGTGTATAGTGTAGTGTATAGTGTAGTATAGTAGTGTATAGTGTAGTGTATAGTGTAGTAGTGTATAGTGTAGTGTATAGTGTAGCGTATAGTAGTGTATAGTAGTGTATAATGTAGTGTATAGTGTAGTGTATAGTGTAGTAGTGTATAGTGTAGTAGTGTATAGTGTAGTGTATAGTAGTGTATAGTAGTGTATAGTGTAGTGTATAGTGTAGTGTATAATCGTGTATAGTGTAGTAGTGTATAGTGTAGTGTATAGTAGTGTATAGTGTAGTGTATAGTAGTGTATAGTGTAGTGTATAGTGTAGTGCATAGTAGTGTATAGTGTAGTGTATAATAGTGTATAGTGTAGTGTATAATAGTGTATAGTGTAGTGTATTGTGTCGTGTATAGTGTAGTAGTGTATAGTGTAGTGTATAGTAATGCATAGTGTAGTGTATAGTGTAGTGTATAGTAGTGTATAGTGTAGTGTATAGTAGTGTATAGTGTAGTGTATAGTGTAGTACATAGTAGTGTAGAGTGTAGTTATAATAGTGTAGTGTATTGTGTCGTGTATAGTGTAGTAGTGTATAGTGTAGTGTATAGTAATGTATAGTGTAGTGTATAGTGTAGTGTATAGTAGTGTATAGTGTAGTGTGTGTAGTGTATAGTGTATAGTCGTGTATAGTGTAGTGTATAGTAGTGTATAGTTTAGTAGTGTACAGTGCAGTGTATAGTGTAGTGTATACTAGTTCATAGTGTAGTGTATAATTGTGTGTGTAGTGTATAGTAGTGTATAGTTTAGTAGTGTATAATGCAGTGTATAGTGTAGTGTATAGTGTAGTGTATAGTGTAGTGTATACTAGTTCATAGTGTAGTGTATATTGTGTATAGTGTAGTGTATAGTAGTGTATAGTGTGTAGTGTAGTAGTGTATAGTGTAGTGTATAGTGTAGTGTATAGTAGTGTATAGTGTAGTGTATAGTAGTGTATAGTGTAGTGTATAGTGTAGTAGTGTATAGTGTAGTGTATAGTAGTGTATAGTGTAGTGTATAGTATTGTATAGTGTAGTGTATAGTATTGTATAGTGTGGTGTATAGTAGTGTATAATGTAGTATACTAGTACAGCACCATACCGGTGTGTTGGAGAGCCAAGCCACAACATTTACAATCTGAGTAACGACGTTTCGCCAGTAATTACAACCAGCATCCTCAGGCGACTTGTGGAGAAGTCTACCAAATAACCACAAAAAAACCTTGTATTTATGCTAGTGGTTATTCATTTGCTTGCTAGTTGTGACTGTAGGCATGATTTGGTCCTCATATGTAACAAATGTGCAGCGTTATGGGATTCTAAGAGCATGAATAACGCCACGTAAGATGAAAGCATTATTATTATTATTTTCCAGAAGTCCCTGGCGAGCAACGGAGACCTGTACATTATTCATATATTTACGAGATTTATTTCGTATTATTGTCGTGCCAAAGAGGGTGGTTGGCCTTCCTGGCAGATAAAAACATCGCGTACCGGAATGCAGAGTGGCCGGGGGGAGTTTGTGTAGCAGACGGAGAGTGACAGATCAACAAGAATTACTCTTATTCTTAGGTTTTTTCGGTAAAGTCACGTAGGTGAAAAATTAAAATTAATAAAAGTAAAATAAAAATAAAATAAAAATCACGACGTTTCGGAGGCAACACAAGCTTCCGTCGTGATTTTAATTTTATTTTTATTTTACTTTTATTAATTTTAATTTTTCACCTACGTGACTTTACCGAAAAAACCTAAGAATATGAATCCTTGCAGTCACGAAAGCTTCAAATCTAGAAAGAATTACTGTTGCCCAAGAAACCAGCACATCGCAGGGAAACGCGTGTGATTTAGTTGCTTGCAGCGGAACAACAATAATGATAAACCAATAATAATAGCTCCTTTGTGATGAACGAAACGAGAGAGAAAGAGGGGAGGGGGAGAGGAAAAGAGGGGTAGAGAAATACAAATCATAAAATGGTCATTAAAGCTTTAAAGCGGCGTAAAAATTGATGTGTGGGTTATAAGCGGAGAGTGGTGTGTGTGTGTGTGCGGGGAGGAGGTTTAATGGCTGATATCGATGCGTTGATGTTTATTTAAATTGTGATTTATTACAGGGACAGCTTCATTAATTAAAACGGTGCAAGGCTCTGCGACTACACGCAGACGTGCACGTACTGCCGAGACACAGTATACATGCACTGCTTATACACAGTATACATGCACTGCTTATACACAGTATACATGCACTGCTTATACACAGTATACATGCACTGCGGCTCTTAACCTTCGACAAAACGAGTTCAAGCCCCCAGCGATGAAGTTTGAAGAGCCGTATTGGAGTTCAAAACAACTCACAAACACACCCTCTTGTGACCCAAATGCAGAAGATCCACCAGGGTTTAATCTTCCACGAAGCTCACAGTCCATCCTAAACCACATCCCACCAATGCACTAACCGTGGCAGAAGATGTGGATACCCTGATGATGCACACATGGAAAAAAAACAACTTTCCAGTCGTACTATTGCGACTGTGGGTCATTCAGAACAGCACCATATAAAGGAGACATCACAGTAGCGATGCTACACTCTGCTACTGCTCCTGCTGACGTGGTTATCTATGGCTTGGCCACCTGAATGTCAAATTGTAGTCGTTATTGGCTCTGCAATCTCCATCAGCAGCCGTACGATAAGAAGAAGGCTGCCCATAGACTCAACACTGCAACCATAAATGCAACACTGCCCATAGACTCAACACTGCCCATAGACTCAACACTGCACCATAGACTCAATACTGCCCATAGACTCAACACTGCCCATAGACTCAACACTGCCCATAGACTCAACACTGCACCATAGACTCAACACTGCCCATAGACTCAACACTACCCATAGAACAACACTGCCCATAGACTAACACTGCCCATAGACTCAACCTTGCCCATAGACTAACACTGCCCATAGACTCAACACTGCCCATAGACTCAACACTACCCATAGACCCAACACTGCCCATAGACTCAACACTGCCCATAGACTCAACACTGCCCATAGACTCAACACTGCCGATAGACTCAACACTACCCATAGACCCAACACTGCCCATAGACTCAACACTGCCCATAGACTCAACACTGCACCATAGACTCACCACTACCCATAGATTGAACATTGCCCATAGACTCAACACTGCACCATAGACTCAACACTACCATAGACTCAATACTGCCCATAGACTCAACAATGCACCATAGACTCACCACTACCCATAGACTCAACACTACCCATATACTCAACACTGCCCATAGACTAACACTGCACCATAGACTCAACACTACCCATAGACTCAACACTACCCATAAACTCAACACTGCACAATAGACTCAACACTACCCATAGACTCAACACTACCCATAGACTCAACACTGCCCATAGACTCAACACTGCCCATTGACTCAACACTACTCATAGACTCAACACTGCCCATAGACTCAACACTGCCCATACTCTCAACACTACCCATAGACTCAACACTGCCCATAGACTCAACACTGCCCATAGACCCAACACTGCCCATAGACTCAACACTCCCCCATAGACCCAACACTGCCCATAGACCCAACACTGCCCATAGACTTGTAGTGGGTTCAATTTAGGCGCACACACTTCTTGGGAGGCAACACTCATTTATTAATTAACACAACGTTTACTCAACAGTTACTCTTACTCTACACATAGGGTGGTGACCACCGACCTACACTAGCTAACACACCATTGTATTTTAGCCGCTCCAGCGTGACCCAGCCAGGTGGCTGCTGGCAGTCCGCTCACTGTAGGTCTTCTCTTCTGGCATCTTCACGAGGTGTCTTCATTCTTCTCAGGAACAGCCCTGCTCTGCCTTCACACCACCCTTATATCTCGTCTCTCTGGCGTGGCCGGCTCCGCCCAGGCCACGCCTCCCTTCCAGGCCACGCCTCACTTCCCAGGCCACGCCTCACTTCCCCCACCTCTGGGAAGGTCCGGATCCTCCAGCACGTGACCCCCAGGCACCCCTTGGGGCCCCAGCCCTCGTACGGGCCAACACAGTAGTGACCGTTCTGTCACTACATCACCCCCCCCTGTATAAACACACAGCCGTCCCCGGCTGTAACACAACTGTGAACATCGAAAAGGTGTGCCTCCGAACCAGCAACAACAATAAATGACCGGCGACCGATAAGAAATACAATCACGTAATATATACAGAATCGACGAGGGTAAAAGGGAACCGCATAGAAAACGGGAATTAACAACAAATATACATGAAAACTGGCTAACCCACTTACGCTACAGCACAGCCCCCCCACCGTTAGAATCACGCATGCAATGACAGTCACCCGTTAGCACCCCCCGCCTTTCCGACGTGGCGTCACAACCAGTAGCACGCGTCGGCCATATCGGGGGGGAATTTCCAGGTTACCACCCACCGCCTTTCCGACGCGGCGTCACAACCAGTAGCACACGTCGGCCATATCGGTGGGATTTTAACCCAGTCTCTCCCCAAGACTCGCATCGCAGCCTATAGCTGTACCGACCGAGCGGAGACGACCCAGTCTCTCTCCCAGACTCGCATCGCAGCATATAGCTGTACCGACCGAGCTGAGACGACCCATCGTTCACTCACTGCACAACATGCACCCTAACAACTGAGGGAAACAGTCTCAACGTAACAGGCCAACTCCACCCGAACCTTACGAATCTCCAGCCCACTGTTTCAACGCGCCTCAGAGGGTCTCAACCTCCGAGCCGTCAGGTCAAGCTGTCAGCCATAGCATGACGGGACCACCCTCCCTGAGCCATGTGAGCGCACAGCCCACAAGGCTAGACAAGCCACAGAGTGTCTCGATTTCCGGGCTGTCAGGTCAAGCCGTCAGACACAGCATGACGGGACCACACTCCCTGAGCCATGTGAGCGCACAGCCCACAAGGCTAGACAAGCCACAGAGTGTCTCGATCTCCGGGCTGTCAGGTCAAGCCGTCAGACACAGCATGACGGGACCACCTTCTCGAGCCATGTGAGCGCACAGCCCACTAGGCTAGACATGCCACGGAGTGTTTCAATCTCCGGGCTGTTAGGTCAAGCCGTCAGGCACAGCATGACGGGACCACACTCTCCGAGCCATGTGAGCGCACAGCCCACTAGGCTAGACATACCACGGAGTGTTTCAAGCTCCGGGCTGTCAGGTCAAGCCGTCAGCCATAGCATGACGGGACCACACTCTCCGAGCCATGTGAGCGCACAGCCCACTAGGCTAGACATACCACAGAGTGTTTCAAGCTCCGGGCTGTCAGGTCAAGCCGTCAGCCATAGCATGACGGGACCACACTCTCCGAGCCATGTGAGCGCACAGCCCACTAGGCTAGACATACCACGGAGTGTTTCAATCTCCGGGCTGTCAGGTCAAGCCGTCAGCCATAGCATGACGGGACCACAACGTTCATGTTAGACACGCAACACTCACTGGGCCATCCTGGTCAGGACCTGCGCCCCAAGATAGTGACAGCCAGCAGCACAATTCCCAATCCCTGGCAGCATGTCACCATCGCAATTTAACACCATCACAACACATACAATTTGAATTATGATCCCCCACAGAACTAATCCAATGCCGAACAGGTACGCACAATTTTTTTTTTTTTTTGACGATCCCGAATATTCAATGGTCACAACAATACACCTCACATCCCGTATCCGTACACATCATCTCCGAGACTCGCATTGCAGCAATGCAGCTGTACCAACCGAGTGGAGAGAGCAATGCAATTTGACGGCAATTAACGGAAACGCACCCCCGATCCATGTAGAACACAAGGAGCATTCCCGCACAAAAGACATCATCTGTGCAACAACGGACAGGAACCAACCAGTGAGTTTGAAACAAACCGAACCTGTCACTTCAAAATCCCCTTCAACATTAACCATGGGACTCAGGGCATTCGAATTTTGAGAGAAAAAAACTGTACACAAACCCCAAGAATCGCCGAATTGATTAATACAGTATATGCAGTATACGAAGTTCGTACAGTCAATCATTTGGCACAATGCACCATCCAGTCCCCACATGGCAATACACACAATCAATACTCCAGACAATCCGTACATAGTAAATAATCACAAGCAAGTACCCAACATTCCATACACTGTTAACAACCCCAAGCAAAGCTCCATACGGTCTGTACATTGGCAACAATGACGATCAAAGTTTCTGACAGTTGCAAGTGACAATCACGAGCGAAACTCCATACAGTATACACAATAACAATGGTGATTTCGCAACACAACGATGTAACAACACGAGTCATTAACACGGCAACATACAGGATATCCACGGAACTCGGGACACCAACAACGAATTAATCATTAACTACACGCAGAAGATACCGATCTCGACGCCGTAATTAACAACAAACACTGGTCGGCGCGTCATGTTATCACGCACACAACCGGACGAACACGCTCCGCAACCCAGCGAGTAAAAAAACCACCCGCGATCGCAACCCGGCACACGCAAGATGGGTGAAGTTATTATTATTATTTTTATTGGGGCCGGGTGCTTGTCAAGTCACAACTCGCCTGGCAAACTGTGAATAGCGGAGGGCGGCATGGTGGAGCACTGGAACGGCCCGAAGAATCTTTGATGGTGAACACGGCCTGCTCTTGCGAACCCATCCACCTCTCGCGCTCGAGCAGAAGGCTGGAACTCCCCCTCTGCAGGCGTTGATGTCGGCGGGAGCGGCATTTCGGCAGCAGGAGCGGTGTTTTGGCGGGAACAGCGCACCGACCAGCCGCCGAAATGGCGGAACGGCGTTTTGGCGGGAACAGCGCCCCGACCAGCCGCCGAAATGGCGGGAACGGCGTTTTGGCGGGAACAGCGCCCCGACCAGCCGCCGAAATGGCGGGAACGGCGTTTTGGCGGGATCCGCGCCCCGACCAGCCGCCGAAATGGCGGGCCCACCGCGTGGCCCGCATGCCCGGGCCTCCCCCGCCAGCCACCGCAGCGACGATGGTGTCCTCTCGCCGCGGCTCCGTTGCTCCGTTCCCGATGGCGGCGAAGCACCAGTGCGATGCAAGTCCCACCGCTCCGCGTGCAGCGCCATCTCTCTCTCTCCCTGTCACCGGGGCTGCCATCCCCGGGGCTGTCCGAAGGACGGTCGTCACACCATCCCCGTCGTACGAAGACGTCCAGATGAGTTTTGTATTTGTTTTTCGTGTGCCCATTTTACTTCCCTAGGATAACACCTAGCAATATTTATTTTTCCACAACTGACGCCAAATGTAGTGGGTTCAATTTAGGCGCACACACTTCTTGGGAGGCAACACTCATTTATTAATTAACACAACGTTTACTCAACAGTTACTCTTACTCTACACATAGGGTGGTGACCACCGACCTACACTAGCTAACACACCATTGTATTTTAGCCGCTCCAGCGTGACCCAGCCAGGTGGCTGCTGGCAGTCCGCTCACTGTAGGTCCTCTCTTCTGGCATCTTCACGAGGTGTCTTCATTCTTCTCAGGAACAGCCCTGCTCTGCCTTCACACCACCCTTATATCTCGTCTCTCTGGCGTGGCCGGCTCCGCCCAGGCCACGCCTCCCTTCCCAGGCCACGCCTCACTTCCCAGGCCACGCCTCACTTCCCCCACCTCTGGGAAGGTCCGGATCCCTCCAGCACGTGACCCCCCAGGCACCCCCTTGGGGCCCCCAGCCCTCGTACGGGCCAACACAGTAGTGACCGTTCTGTCACTACATCACCCCCCCCTGTATAAACACACAGCCGTCCCCGGCTGTAACACAACTGTGAACATCGAAAAGGTGTGCCTCCGAACCAGCAACAACAATAAATGACCGGCGACCGATAAGAAATACAATCACGTAATATATACAGAATCGACGAGGGTAAAAGGGAACCGCATAGAAAACGGGGAATTAACAACAAATATACATGAAAACTGGCTAACCCACTTACGCTACAGCACAGCCCCCCCACCGTTAGAATCACGCATGCAATGACAGTCACCCGTTAGCACCCCCTCGCCTTTCCGACGTGGCGTCACAACCAGTAGCACGCGTCGGCCATATCGGGGGGGAATTTCCAGGTTACCACCCCACCGCCTTTCCGACGCGGCGTCACAACCAGTAGCACACGTCGGCCATATCGGTGGGATTTTAACCCAGTCTCTCCCCAAGACTCGCATCGCAGCCTATAGCTGTACCGACCGAGCGGAGACGACCCAGTCTCTCTCCCAGACTCGCATCGCAGCATATAGCTGTACCGACCGAGCTGAGACGACCCATCGTTCACTCACTGCACAACATGCACCCTAACAACTGAGGGAAACAGTCTCAACGTAACAGGCCAACTCCACCCGAACCTTACGAATCTCCAGCCCACTGTTTCAACGCGCCTCAGAGGGTCTCAACCTCCGAGCCGTCAGGTCAAGCTGTCAGCCATAGCATGACGGGACCACCCTCCCTGAGCCATGTGAGCGCACAGCCCACAAGGCTAGACAAGCCACAGAGTGTCTCGATTTCCGGGCTGTCAGGTCAAGCCGTCAGACACAGCATGACGGGACCACACTCCCTGAGCCATGTGAGCGCACAGCCCACAAGGCTAGACAAGCCACAGAGTGTCTCGATCTCCGGGCTGTCAGGTCAAGCCGTCAGACACAGCATGACGGGACCACACTTCTCCGAGCCATGTGAGCGCACAGCCCACTAGGCTAGACATGCCACGGAGTGTTTCAATCTCCGGGCTGTTAGGTCAAGCCGTCAGGCACAGCATGACGGGACCACACTCTCCGAGCCATGTGAGCGCACAGCCCACTAGGCTAGACATACCACGGAGTGTTTCAAGCTCCGGGCTGTCAGGTCAAGCCGTCAGCCATAGCATGACGGGACCACACTCTCCGAGCCATGTGAGCGCACAGCCCACTAGGCTAGACATACCACAGAGTGTTTCAAGCTCCGGGCTGTCAGGTCAAGCCGTCAGCCATAGCATGACGGGACCACACTCTCCGAGCCATGTGAGCGCACAGCCCACTAGGCTAGACATACCACGGAGTGTTTCAATCTCCGGGCTGTCAGGTCAAGCCGTCAGCCATAGCATGACGGGACCACAACGTTCATGTTAGACACGCAACACTCACTGGGCCATCCTGGTCAGGACCTGCGCCCCAAGATAGTGACAGCCAGCAGCACAATTCCCAATCCCTGGCAGCATGTCACCATCGCAATTTAACACCATCACAACACATACAATTTGAATTATGATCCCCCACAGAACTAATCCAATGCCGAACAGGTACGCACAATTTTTTTTTTTTTTGACGATCCCGAATATTCAATGGTCACAACAATACACCTCACATCCCGTATCCGTACACATCATCTCCGAGACTCGCATTGCAGCAATGCAGCTGTACCAACCGAGTGGAGAGAGCAATGCAATTTGACGGCAATTAACGGAAACGCACCCCCGATCCATGTAGAACACAAGGAGCATTCCCGCACAAAAGACATCATCTGTGCAACAACGGACAGGAACCAACCAGTGAGTTTGAAACAAACCGAACCTGTCACTTCAAAATCCCCTTCAACATTAACCATGGGACTCAGGGCATTCGAATTTTGAGAGAAAAAAACTGTACACAAACCCCAAGAATCGCCGAATTGATTAATACAGTATATGCAGTATACGAAGTTCGTACAGTCAATCATTTGGCACAATGCACCATCCAGTCCCCACATGGCAATACACACAATCAATACTCCAGACAATCCGTACATAGTAAATAATCACAAGCAAGTACCCAACATTCCATACACTGTTAACAACCCCAAGCAAAGCTCCATACGGTCTGTACATTGGCAACAATGACGATCAAAGTTTCTGACAGTTGCAAGTGACAATCACGAGCGAAACTCCATACAGTATACACAATAACAATGGTGATTTCGCAACACAACGATGTAACAACACGAGTCATTAACACGGCAACATACAGGATATCCACGGAACTCGGGACACCAACAACGAATTAATCATTAACTACACGCAGAAGATACCGATCTCGACGCCGTAATTAACAACAAACACTGTTACAAGCAGAAACCCGCATGGTCGGCGCGTCATGTTATCACGCACACAACCGGACGAACACGCTCCGCAACCCAGCGAGTAAAAAAAACACACCCGCGATCGCAACCCGGCACACGCAAGATGGGTGAAGTTATTATTATTATTTTTATTGGGGCCGGGTGCTTGTCAAGTCACAACTCGCCTGGCAAACTGTGAATAGCGGAGGGCGGCATGGTGGAGCACTGGAACGGCCCGAAGAATCTTTGATGGTGAACACGGCCTGCTCTTGCGAACCCATCCACCTCTCACGCTCGAGCAGAAGGCTGGAACTCCCCCTCTGCAGGCGTTGATGTCGGCNGGAGCGGCATTTCGGCAGCAGGAGCGGTGTTTTGGCGGGAACAGCGCACCGACCAGCCGCCGAAATGGCGGGAACGGCGTTTTGGCGGGAACAGCGCCCCGACCAGCCGCCGAAATGGCGGGAACGGCGTTTTGGCGGGAACAGCGCCCCGACCAGCCGCCGAAATGGCGGGAACGGCGTTTTGGCGGGATCCGCGCCCCGACCAGCCGCCGAAATGGCGGGCCCACCGCGTGGCCCGCATGCCCGGGCCTCCCCCGCCAGCCACCGCAGCGACGATGGTGTCCTCTCGCCGCGGCTCCGTTGCTCCGTTCCCGATGGCGGCGAAGCACCAGTGCGATGCAAGTCCCACCGCTCCGCGTGCAGCGCCATCTCTCTCTCTCCCTGTCACCGGGGCTGCCATCCCCGGGGCTGTCCGAAGGACGGTCGTCACACCATCCCCGTCGTACGAAGACGTCCAGATGAGTTTTGTATTTGTTTTTCGTGTGCCCATTTTACTTCCCTAGGATAACACCTAGCAATATTTATTTTTCCACAACTGACGCCAAATGTAGTGGGTTCAATTTAGGCGCACACACTTCTTGGGAGGCAACACTCATTTATTAATTAACACAACGTTTACTCAACAGTTACTCTTACTCTACACATAGGGTGGTGACCACCGACCTACACTAGCTAACACACCATTGTATTTTAGCCGCTCCAGCGTGACCCAGCCAGGTGGCTGCTGGCAGTCCGCTCACTGTAGGTCCTCTCTTCTGGCATCTTCACGAGGTGTCTTCATTCTTCTCAGGAACAGCCCTGCTCTGCCTTCACACCACCCTTATATCTCGTCTCTCTGGCGTGGCCGGCTCCGCCCAGGCCACGCCTCCCTTCCCAGGCCACGCCTCACTTCCCAGGCCACGCCTCACTTCCCCCACCTCTGGGAAGGTCCGGATCCCTCCAGCACGTGACCCCCCAGGCACCCCTTGGGGCCCCCAGCCCTCGTACGGGCCAACACAGTAGTGACCGTTCTGTCACTACATCACCCCCCCCTGTATAAACACACAGCCGTCCCCGGCTGTAACACAACTGTGAACATCGAAAAGGTGTGCCTCCGAACAGCAACAACAATAAATGACCGGCGACCGATAAGAAATACAATCACGTAATATATACAGAATCGACGAGGGTAAAAGGGAACCGCATAGAAAACGGGGAATTAACAACAAATATACATGAAAACTGGCTAACCCACTTACGCTACAGCACAGNCCCCCCACCGTTAGAATCACGCATGCAATGACAGTCACCCGTTAGCACCCCCTCGCCTTTCCGACGTGGCGTCACAACCAGTAGCACGCGTCGGCCATATCGGGGGGGAATTTCCATGTTACCACCCCACCGCCTTTCCGACGCGGCGTCACAACCAGTAGCACACGTCGGCCATATCGGTGGGATTTTAACCCAGTCTCTCCCCAAGACTCGCATCGCAGCCTATAGCTGTACCGACCGAGCGGAGACGACCCAGTCTCTCTCCCAGACTCGCATCGCAGCATATAGCTGTACCGACCGAGCTGAGACGACCCATCGTTCACTCACTGCACAACATGCACCCTAACAACTGAGGGAAACAGTCTCAACGTAACAGGCCAACTCCACCCGAACCTTACGAATCTCCAGCCCACTGTTTCAACGCGCCTCAGAGGGTCTCAACCTCCGAGCCGTCAGGTCAAGCTGTCAGCCATAGCATGACGGGACCACCCTCCCTGAGCCATGTGAGCGCACAGCCCACAAGGCTAGACAAGCCACAGAGTGTCTCGATTTCCGGGCTGTCAGGTCAAGCCGTCAGACACAGCATGACGGGACCACACTCCCTGAGCCATGTGAGCGCACAGCCCACAAGGCTAGACAAGCCACAGAGTGTCTCGATCTCCGGGCTGTCAGGTCAAGCCGTCAGACACAGCATGACGGGACCACACTTCTCCGAGCCATGTGAGCGCACAGCCCACTAGGCTAGACATGCCACGGAGTGTTTCAATCTCCGGGCTGTTAGGTCAAGCCGTCAGGCACAGCATGACGGGACCACACTCTCCGAGCCATGTGAGCGCACAGCCCACTAGGCTAGACATACCACGGAGTGTTTCAAGCTCCGGGCTGTCAGGTCAAGCCGTCAGCCATAGCATGACGGACCACACTCTCCGAGCCATGTGAGCGCACAGCCCACTAGGCTAGACATACCACAGAGTGTTTCAAGCTCCGGGCTGTCAGGTCAAGCCGTCAGCCATAGCATGACGGACCACACTCTCCGAGCCATGTGAGCGCACAGCCCACTAGGCTAGACATACCACGGAGTGTTTCAATCTCCGGGCTGTCAGGTCAAGCCGTCAGCCATAGCATGACGGGACCACAACGTTCATGTTAGACACGCAACACTCACTGGGCCATCCTGGTCAGGACCTGCGCCCCAAGATAGTGACAGCCAGCAGCACAATTCCCAATCCCTGGCAGCATGTCACCATCGCAATTTAACACCATCACAACACATACAATTTGAATTATGATCCCCCACAGAACTAATCCAATGCCGAACAGGTACGCACAATTTTTGACGATCCCGAATATTCAATGGTCACAACAATACACCTCACATCCCGTATCCGTACACATCATCTCCGAGACTCGCATTGCAGCAATGCAGCTGTACCAACCGAGTGGAGAGAGCAATGCAATTTGACGGCAATTAACGGAAACGCACCCCCGATCCATGTAGAACACAAGGAGCATTCCCGCACAAAAGACATCATCTGTGCAACAACGGACAGGAACCAACCAGTGAGTTTGAAACAAACCGAACCTGTCACTTCAAAATCCCCTTCAACATTAACCATGGGACTCAGGGCATTCGAATTTTGAGAGAAAAAAACTGTACACAAACCCCAAGAATCGCCGAATTGATTAATGCAGTATATGCAGTATACGAAGTTCGTACAGTCAATCATTTGGCACAATGCACCATCCAGTCCCCACATGGCAATACACACAATCAATACTCCAGACAATCCGTACATAGTAAATAATCACAAGCAAGTACCCAACATTCCATACACTGTTAACAACCCCAAGCAAAGCTCCATACGGTCTGTACATTGGCAACAATGACGATCAAAGTTTCTGACAGTTGCAAGTGACAATCACGAGCGAAACTCCATACAGTATACACAATAACAATGGTGATTTCGCAACACAACGATGTAACAACACGAGTCATTAACACGGCAACATGCAGGATATCCACGGAACTCGGGACACCAACAACGAATTAATCATTAACTACACGCAGAAGATACCGATCTCGACGCCGTAATTAACAACAAACACTGTTACAAGCAGAAACCCGCATGGTCGGCGCGTCATGTTATCACGCACACAACCGGACGAACACGCTCCGCAACCCAGCGAGTAAAAAAAACACACCCGCGATCGCAACCCGGCACACGCAAGATGGGTGAAGTTATTATTATTATTTTTATTGGGCCGGGTGCTTGTCAAGTCACAACTCGCCTGGCAAACTGTGAATAGCGGAGGGCGGCATGGTGGAGCACTGGAACGGCCCGAAGAATCTTTGATGGTGAACACGGCCTGCTCTTGCGAACCCATCCACCTCTCGCGCTCGAGCAGAAGGCTGGAACTCCCCCTCTGCAGGCGTTGATGTCGGCGGGAGCGGCATTTCGGCAGCAGGAGCGGTGTTTTGGCGGGAACAGCGCACCGACCAGCCGCCGAAATGGCGGGAACGGCGTTTTGGCGGGAACAGCGCCCCGACCAGCCGCCGAAATGGCGGGAACGGCGTTTTGGCGGGAACAGCGCCCCGACCAGCCGCCGAAATGGCGGGAACGGCGTTTTGGCGGATCCGCGCCCCGACCAGCCGCCGAAATGGCGGGCCCACCGCGTGGCCCGCATGCCCGGGCCTCCCCCGCCAGCCACCGCAGCGACGATGGTGTCCTCTCGCCGCGGCTCCGTTGCTCCGTTCCCGATGGCGGCGAAGCACCAGTGCGATGCAAGTCCCACCGCTCCGCGTGCAGCGCCATCTCTCTCTCTCCCTGTCACCGGGGCTGCCATCCCGGGGCTGTCCGAAGGACGGTCGTCACACCATCCCCGTCGTACGAAGACGTCCAGATGAGTTTTGTATTTGTTTTTCGTGTGCCCATTTTACTTCCCTAGGATAACACCTAGCAATATTTATTTTTCCACAACTGACGCCAAATGTAGTGGGTTCAATTTAGGCGCACACACTTCTTGGGAGGCAACACTCATTTATTAATTAACACAACGTTTACTCAACAGTTACTCTTACTCTACACATAGGGTGGTGACCACCGACCTACACTAGCTAACACACCATTGTATTTTAGCCGCTCCAGCGTGACCCAGCCAGGTGGCTGCTGGCAGTCCGCTCACTGTAGGTCCTCTCTTCTGGCATCTTCACGAGGTGTCTTCATTTTTCTCAGGAACAGCCCTGCTCTGCCTTCACACCACCCTTATATCTCGTCTCTCTGGCGTGGCCGGCTCCGCCCAGGCCACGCCTCCCTTCCCAGGCCACGCCTCACTTCCCCCACCTCTGGGAAGGTCCGGATCCCTCCAGCACGTGACCCCCAGGCACCCCTTGGGCCCCCAGCCCTCGTACGGGCCAACACAGTAGTGACCGTTCTGTCACTACAGACTCAACACTCCCCATAGACTCAACACTGCACCATAGACTCAACACTGCCCATAGACTCAACACTACCCATAGACTCAACAAAGCCCATAGACTCAAAACTGCCCATAGACTCAATACTGCCCATAGACTCAACACTGCCCATAGACTCAACACTACCCATAGACTCAACACTGCCCATAGACTCACCACTACCCATAGACTAACACTACCCATAGACTCAACACTACCCATAGACTCAACACTGCCCATAGACTAACACTGCCCATAGACTAACATTGCCCATACAACGACGCAATGACTCCGGATCCACAAGTAAGAATAGACATCACGGCCGATGCAATCTGCCACTGCTCCTGCGGATACGGTTATCTTTGGCTTGACCACCTCAATATGAAATATGTAGTTGCGTTGGCTCTGCAATCTACATCAGCAGCCGTAGGGACGAAAGAAGAAGAATAAGCAGAAGGCGATTAACTTTGATCCAGGGGCAACATTGATAAATATTCATATTCTTAGGTTTTTTCGGTAAAGTCACGTAGGTAAAAAATTAAAAGTAAAATAAAATAAAAAACAAAAATCACGACGTTCCGATTGCAACGCAAGCAATCATCATCAGGTATAAATGAAATAGAAACAAAAAAATCTAACCAGAAAAACTATAGACAGACATATAATTCATCTTCTTGGTTCTTTCGGTAAAGTCACGTAGAAGGGAAGTAATAAAATAATAAAATAAAATAAAATAATTCTCACGACGTTTCGGCTACAACGCAAGCAGCCGTCTTCAGGTGAAGAATGAGACACTGCCAAGCTAGGAGCTTATATATAAGCTGGGTTGGAGGTGGAAGAAGAGCGCCTTAACNAAAATAATGTGCATATGAAGAGGAATTTAGCATATTCATGGGAAATGCGTAGGAGGTGGGTGGGGGTGTTTCATAGTCATATTATGCCCATGATTATGCAGGATGCCACGGGGGATGCAGAGTCATTAACAAAGGAGGAATGTTAATATATGTAGCGCAGTTATAAACAACCACAAAACTAAAGTATCTCATTATTTTTTTCTACGTGACTTTACCGAAAAAACCAAGAATATGAATCCTTGCAGTCACGAAAGCTTCAAATCTAACATTGATAAATACGCACAGAAGTCGGATGGCGGAACTGCGAGGCAAAGAGCAGTTTGGGGGGTGTGTGCGGATCAGTTTCGAGGGTTTTATAGAGTTTGGGAGGAGGGCAGCGGGGGGTGGAAATAAATTCAAGCGGAATGTGAAAACTTATTTTTGTTGTCGAAAAGTTTTAATTCGGAAACGACGAACGTGCAACACTCTCTGTTATCGCTCTGGGATGTGAAAACGACGCACGGGAGAGAGATGAAAAGTGGAATTCTGAAGATTTGAAAGCGCGAATCGAGCGCGTTACCACATGGAGAGAGGGAGAGAGGGAGAATCGCTAGACAAGGATACAGAGAGCGAGAGAGCGAGCGCAAGACTCCATAGAGAGTGATTTATATATATAGAGAGAACGAGAGAGATAGAGCATGCACAATATTCCATAGAGAGATACAGATATATATAGAGAGCGAGCGAGAGAGAGTGAGCGCAAGGCTCTATGGGGAGAAAAAGCTATAGAGAGAGAGAGTTTTGAGTTTTAAACCACTTTTATTGTTGCCAGCAGTAAAAGCACTTGGTGCCGATTTAGATACGAGGTCTCTTCAAATGCAGCTTTACGTGTGGTGCACGTCAAAAATCACTACCCAGGGACACATGCACCGCTCTCAATACTCTGGTCCAACACCAATGGAGACTAGGCTCTAAGGAAAGCTGTCTCGGGTGTGGACCAATCAACTTCAAGGACAGTGCATATTATTATCATCATTATCAGAGTTGTTTTTGTTTGCATTTTGACTGCTTGTGTTGTGGTTATTGCAAACATGATGCCTTGTATAAAGGTGTCAGTTTGTTGTACCAGTTGAAAGGGTAAAAACCTGCTACTATATTTTGGGGTAGAGAGTGGGGTAGAGAGAGAGGGGTAGAGAGAGAGGGGGTAGAGAGANGGGGTAGAGAGAGGGGNAGAGAGAGAGGGGGGTAGAGAGAGGGGTAGAGAGAGGGGGGGTAGAGAGAGGGGTAGAGAGAGGGGGGGAGAGAGGGGGGTAGAGAGAGGGGGGGGGAGAGAGAGGGGGGGTAGAGAGAGAGGGGGTAGAGAGAGGGGGGGGGGAGAGGGGTAGAGAGAGGGGGGTAGAAGAGGGGTAGAGAGAGANGGGGGTAGAGAGAGAGGGGGGTAGAGAGAGGGGTAGAGAGGGGTAGAGAGAGAGGGGGTAGAGAGAGGGGGGGGGGGGGGGGTAGAGAGAGGGGGTAGAGAGAGGGGGGGTAGAGAGAGAGGGGGGGGGTTAGAGAGAGGGGGTAGAGAGAGAGGGGGTAGAGAGAGGGGGAGAGAGAGNGGGGTAGAGAGGGGGTAGAGAGGGGGGTAGAGAGGGGTAGAGNGGGGAGAGAGANGGGGNGAGAGAGANGGGGTAGAGAGAGGGGAGAGAGNGGGGNAGAGAGAGGGGGAGAGAGAGGGGGGGNAGAGAGAGNGGGGAGAGAGANAGGGGGATAGAGAGAGGGGTAGAGAGAGAGGGGGGTAGAGAGAGNGGGGTAGAGAGAGGGGTAGAGAGGAGAGAGAGNGGGGAGAGAGAGGGGGTNGAGAGAGGGGGTAGAGAGAGGGGGGTAGAGAGAGGGGGGTAGAGAGAGGGGGAGAGAGGGGAGAGANGGGGGGAGAGAGGGGGGAGAGAGAGGGGGGTAGAGAGAGNNGGGGGAGAGAGAGGGGGAAGNGAGAGAGGGGTAGAGAGANGGGGAGAAGAGGGGAGAGGNGNGGGGTAGAGAGAGGGGGGGTAGAGAGANGGGGGTAGAGAGGGGTAGAGAGAGAGGGGGAGAGAGNGGGGGGGGTAGAGAGAGGGGGAGAGAGANANGGGGGTAGAGAGAGNGGGGTAGAGAGANGGGGTAGAGAGAGGGGGGAGAGAGNGGGGGGTAGAAGAGGGGGTAGGAGAGGNGGGGTAGAGAGANGGGGGGTGAGAGANAGGGGGGGCATAGAGAGAGGGGGAGAAAGGGGGAGAGAGAGGGGGNGAGAGGAGGGGTAGAGAGGGGGGGTAGAGAGAGGGGGTAGAGAGAGGGGGATAGAGNGNGGGGTAGAGAGACGAGGGGGGGGTAGAGAGAGGGGGGGGTTAGAGAGAGGGGGGTAGAGAGAGGGGGAGAGAGANGGGGTAGAGAGGGGGGTTAGAGAGNGGGGTAGAGAGAGGGTAGGGGGGTAGAGAGGGGGGAGAGAGAGAGAGGGGGTAGAGAGAGGGGGTAGAGAGAGGGGGCATAGAGAGAGGGGAGAGGGGGGGGTAGAGAGAGGGGGTAGAGAGAGGGGGTAGAGAGAGGGGTAGAGAGAGGGGGGAGAGAGAGANGGGGAGAGAGGGAGGGTAGAGAGAGGGGGTNGAGAGAAGAGGGGNAGAGAGANNGGGGAGAGAGAGGGGGNAGAGAGAGGGGGNTAGAGAGANGGGGGAGAGAGAGGGGGAGAGAGGGGGATAGAGAGGGGGAGAGAGAGNGGGGGTAGAGANGGGGAGAGAGANGGGGGTAGAGAGAGNGGGGNGAGAGAGNGAGGGGGAGAGAGGGGGTAGAGAGAGAGGGGGTAGAGAGGGGAGAGAGAGGGGGAGAGAGGGGGAGAGAGGGGTAGAGAGAGGGGGGGAGAGAGAGNGGGGGTAGAGAGAGGGAGAGAGAGGGGGGAGAGGGGGGGTAGAGAGGGGGTAGAGAGAGGGGGAGAGAGANAGGGGGTAGAGAGAGGGGGTAGAGAGGGGAGAGAGAGGGGGTAGAGAGGGGGAGAGAGGGGGTAGGAGGGGGTAGAGAGNGGGGGCATAGAGAGANGGGGTAGAGAGAGAGGGGGATAGAGAGAGNGNGGGGGNAGAGAGAGGGGAGAGAGAGGGGGGTAGAGAGAGGGGTAGAGAGANANGGGGGTAGAGAGGGGGGGTAGAGAGNGGGGGTAGAGANAGGGGGTAGAGAGAGGGGGTAGAGAGAGGGGGTAGAGAGANGGGGTAGAGAGAGGGGGTAGAGAGAGGGGGTAGAGAGAGGGGGAGAGAGANGGGGGGCAGATAGAGAGAGGGGGAGAGGGGGAGAGAGANGGGGTAGAGAGAGGGGTAGAGAGAGGGGGTAGAGAGGGGGTAGAGGGGTAGAGANAGGGGGGAGAGANGGGGGTAGAGAGAGGGGGGAGAGAGGGGAGGAGAGGGGGAGAGAGAGGGGGAGAGAGGGGGTAGAGAGGGGGGTAGAGAGAGGGGGGGAGAGAGGGGGTAGAGAGAGGGGTAGAGAGNGAGGGGGAGAGAAGGGGTAGAGAGAGGGGGTAGAGAGAGANGGGGTAGAGAGANGGGGGTAGAGAGAGGGGTNGAGAGANGGGGTAGAGAGANGGGGTNGAGAGAGGGGGTAGAGAGANGGGGGTAGAGAGAGGGGTAGAGNGAGGGGTAGAGAGGGGGTAGAGAGAGGGGTCAGGGGGAGAGAGAGGGGGTAGAGAGAGGGTAGAGAGAGAGGGGGTAGAGAGAGAGGGGGGTAGAGAGAGGGGAGAGNAGAGGGGGTNGAGAGAGAGAGGGGGTAGAGAGAGGGAGTAGAGAGAGAGGGGTAAGGAGAGAGGAAGGGGTGAAAGAGGCGTGAAATCTTTAATTTAAAGGGTGGGGTTTACATAAAGCAAAGCATTAAAAAAAACTAAATGATGAACGAAGCAAAGTGCCGACTACACCGAGCATCTTCTTGTTTTCTCTGATCGTATCAAAAAAGAGATAGAGGGAGAGAGAGAAGTTGAGAGATGCAAACGCTCAGAATTGTTCTTGAGACAAGATACAACGACGGACAAAAGTTAACCCGTAAAAACAAAGTTTTTCACTATAAATCCTTTATATGCGTGGCCTAGGTCCTTCGTCCTCTGCTTGATGGCTGCCACCTTGGGTCAGAGATTGCCTGCCACCACAAAGCAATTGGTAATTAAATATAATTTTTTTTTCCTAAAAGTGTGAAATTTTGGAAAAAAATTTCAAGAATATAAATCGTCACGCACAACGAGTCTGTGTGCAAAATGTCAGCTGGATTGGATCACGGGAAGTGGGTTAAAAAACGACCTAAAAATGTGCACGGTCGTAAGCGCGCAAGCAAGTGAACTTAATATAAAGGATTTAAAAAAAAATCAGGGACGTTACAAGTGCCGTTGTAGGAAATAATGCGCGCTTTGGACAGAACACTTCATGCTTAGACGATGTGATAATAATGATGATGTCAACGACTATGTAACAATAAGAGTTTCAACTTGTAACTCTGTGACAGCGCCGCTGCACGGTACTCAGTCGCAAGCTCTTTTAGAGGACGACTCAGATAAAGAGAGATGACGACTCAGAGAAAGAGAGAGAGACGACTCAGAGAGAGAGGACGACTCAGAGAGAGGACGACTCAGAGAGAGATGATGGCTCGGATAAAGAGAGAGAGGACGACTCAGAGAGAGGACGACTCAGAGAGAGATGATGGCTCAGATAAAGAGAGAGAGGACGACTCAGAGAGAGAGACGACTCAGAGAGAGGACGACTCAGAGAGAGGACGACTCAGAGAGAGAGAGAGGATGACTCAGAGAGAGAAAGAACGACTCAGAGAGAGAGGACGACTCAGAGAGAGGACGACTCAGAGAGAGATGATGGCTCAGAATAAAGAGAGAGAGGACGACTCAGAGAGAGAGAGGACGACTCAGAGAGAGGACGACTCAGAGAGAGGACGACTCAGAGAGAGAGGATGACTCAGAGAGAGAAAGAACGACTCAGAGAGAGAGAGAGGACGACTCAGAGAGAGAGACGACTCAGAGAGAGGACGACTCAAAGAGAGATGATGGCTCAGATAAAGAGAGAGAGGACGACTCAGAGAGAGAGGACGACTCAGAGAGAGGACGACTCAGAGAGAGAGGACGACTCAGAGAGAGATGATGGCTCAGATAAAAAGAGAGAGGACGACTCAGAGAGAGAGACGACTCAGAGAGAGGACGACTCAGAGAGAGGACGACTCAGAGAGAGAGAGAGAGAGGATGACTCAGAGAGAGAGAAAGAGAGAGAGAGGATGACTCAGAGAGAGAAAGAACGACTCAGAGAGAGAGAGAGGATGACTCAGAGAGAGGACGACTCAGAGAGAGGACGACTCAGAGAGAGAGGACGACTCAAAGAGAGATGATGGCTCGGATAAAGAGAGAGAGGACGACTCAGAGAGAGAGGACGACTCAGAGAGAGATGACGGCTCAGATAAAGAGAGAGAGGACGACTCAGAGAGAGAGAGGACGACTCAGAGAGAGAGGACGACTCAGAGAGAGGACGACTCAGAGAGAGAGGACGACTCAGAGAGAGGACGACTCAGAGAGAGGACGACTCAGAGAGAGAGAGAGAGGATGACTCAGAGAGAGAAAGAACGACTCAAAGAGAGAGAGAGAGGATGACTCAGAGAGAGAAAGAACGACTCAGAGAGAGAGAGAGGATGACTCAGAGAGAGGACGACTCAGAGAGAGACGACTCAGAGAGAGAGGACGACTCAAAGAGAGATGATGGCTCGGATAAAGAGAGAGAGGACGACTCAGAGAGAGAGGACGACTCAGAGAGAGATGACGGCTCAGATAAAGAGAGAGAGGACGACTCAGAGAGAGAGGACGACTCAGAGAGAGAGGACGACTCAGAGAGAGGACGACTCAGAGAGAGAGGATGACTCAGAGAGAGGACGACTCAGAGAGAGAGGACGACTCAGAGAGAGATGATGGCTCAGATAAAGAGAGAGAGGACGACTCAGAGAGAGGACGACTCAGAGAGAGGACGACTCAGAGAGAGAGAGGATGACTCAGAGAGAGGACGACTCAGAGAGAGGACGACTCAGAGAGAGGACGACTCAGAGAGAGGACGACTCAGAGAGAGGATGACTCAGAAAGAGAAAGAACGACTCAAAGAGAGAGAGGACGACTCAGAGAGAGAGGACGACTCAGAGAGAGAGGACGACTCAGAGAGAGGACGACTCAGAGAGAGAGGACGACTCAGAGAGAGATGACGGCTCAGATAAAGAGAGAGAGGACGACTCAGAGAGAGAGGACGACTCAGAGAGAGAGGACGACTCAGAGAGAGAGAGGACGACTCAGAGAGGACGACTCAGAGAGAGGACGACTCAGAGAGAGGACGACTCAGAGAGAGGACGACTCAGAGAGAGAGAGAGGATGACTCAGAGAGGACGACTCAGAGAGAGGACGACTCAGAGAGAGGACAACTCAGAGAGAGAGAGAGATGACTCAGAGAGAGAAAGAACGACTCAAGAGAGAGAGAGAGGATGACTCAGAGAGAGGACGACTCAGAGAGAGAGGACGACTCAGAGAGAGGACGACTCAGAGAGAGAGGATGACTCAGAGAGAGGACGACTCAGAGAGAGAGGACGACTCAGAGAGAGATGATGGCTCAGATAAAGAGAGAGAGGACGACTCAGAGAGAGGACGACTCAGAGAGAGAGAGGATGACTCAGAGAGAGAAAGAACGACTCAGAGAGAGAGGACGACTCAGAGAGAGGACGACTCAGAGAGAGGACGACTCAGAGAGAGACGACTCAGAGAGAGGATGACTCAGAGAGAGAAAGAACGACTCAAAGAGAGAGAGGACGACTCAGAGAGAGAGGACGACTCAGAGAGAGAGGACGACTCAGAGAGAGGACGACTCAGAGAGAGAGAGGACGACTCAGAGAGAGATGACGGCTCAGATAAAGAGAGAGAGGACGACACAGAGAGAGAGGACGACTCAGAGAGAGAGAGGACGACTCAGAGAGAGAGGACGACTCAGAGAGAGGACGACTCAGAGAGAGGACGACTCAGAGAGAGAGAGGATGACTCAGAGAGAGGACGACTCAGAGAGAGGACGACTCAGAGAGAGATGATGGCTCAGATAAAGAGAGAGAGGACGACTCAGAGAGAGAGGACGACTCAGAGAGAGGACGACTCAGAGAGAGGACGACTCAGAGAGAGAGAGAGAGGATGACTCAGAGAGAGAGGACGACTCAAAGAGAGAGGACGACTCAGAGAGAGAGGACGACTCAGAGAGAGGACGACTCAGAGAGAGGACGACTCAGAGAGAGAGAGAGGATGACTCAGATAGAGAGGACGACTCAGAGAGGACGACTCAGAGAGAGAGAGGACGACTCAGATAAAGAGAGAGAGGACGACTCAGAGAGAGAGATGACGACTCAGTGAGAGATAGGACGACTCAGAGAGAGAGGACGACTCAGAGAGAGAGAGAGGACGACTCAGAGAGAGACAGAGAGAGAGAGAGGACGACTCAGAGAGAGAGGATGACTCAGAGAGAGGACGACTCAGAGAGAGAGAAGATGACTCAGAGAGGACGACTCAGAGAGAGAGAGGACGACTCAGAGAGAGATAGGATGACTGAGAGAGGACGACTCAGAGAGAGTAAGGACGACTCAGAGAGAGAGAGGACGACTCAGAGAGAGAGAGGATGACTTAGAACGAGAGAGAGAGGACGACTCAGAGAGAGAGGACGACTCAGAGAGAGAGGACGACTCAGAGAGAGAGGACGACTCAGAGAGAGAAAGAGAGAAAGAACGACTCAGAGAGAGAAAGAGAGAGAGAGGACGACTTAGAGAGAAAGAGGACGACTTAGAGAGAGAGACCACTCAGAGAGAGAGAGAAAGGACGACTTAGAGGCGCCGGGAGAAGAAGCCACAGACGAGCACGCAGGCAGCATCAGCAGCCACGTGGTGCCATCTCTGCGGTCTGCGATTCTCTATGTAGATATGAAGGTGCTGTCTGTCGACCAATCAACAAGCACCCAGAGAACACCCACTCGATCCTCATACAGACGGAACCAGGTGGGGAACAGCCTTTCTTTTAGATTCTAGATTTGAAGCTTTCGTGACTACAAGGATGCATATTCTTAGGTTTTTTTTCGGTAAAGTCACGTAGGTAAAACATTAAAATTAATAAAAGTTAAATAAAATAAAAATCACGACGTTTCGGAGGCAACACAAGCTTCCGTCGTGATTTTTATTTTATTTTACTTTTATTATTTTATGTTTTACCTACGTGACATTACCGAAAAACCTAAGAATATGCCTTTCTTTTGTTGTTGGCACCGCATTTTCGTGCGTGTCTTTTAAATTGTTTATCATCTCCGATTTGCTGCCCGTCCTGACGATGCGAAACCTTGGCTCGTTGGCTACTCGGTTTTGTAATTGGTCGGGTAAATTTCTCATATCATTTCCATTAGGTGCTGTGCGCGCTGGAACTTTGAAGGCTGCGAATTCTCACCCCCCTCCCCCCTAAATCAAAAGGATTTTAGTAATAAAAACCAAAGAGGTAATGGGCTATTAAACATATTTATCACGTGCCGGACGGAGCGAGAGAGAAAATGTTACGCGAAGAAAAAAAACCCCTCTCAACACACACAATCTAACAAAAAGGCTCACGAAAAGAAAACGATGATGACAATGCATACCTGTCAACCCCTTATCAGTTCCTACCTTATTAAAGACCAATTCAGACATTATTGATGACCCCGTGCCCTTAACCATCTCAACGTTCATCGTACCAAGTCCCATCACAGGGGAAAAACACAAACTAATAGACAAAAAAACATCTTTGCCCGTATTGAAACGGCTGTACGCCATACGGACCTCAAAACTCAATGTCCCTCTACAAGAATACGGGGTAAACCGAATGGATTGACAGCTAAGACAATGGGTAAGACGTGAAAACACACACAATTCTGTCTAATCGCCTAATGAAGCTGGTTGTTGTTGATGTTGCGATCACCGACGAAACGTCAGAGTGCTCAAATTGTTAACACTGCTGTGGGTTTTACTCTCCAACACGAAACCGGTTAGTGCGGCTGAAGTGGTAACTAAATTGGCTACGACATCCTGTACACCAAGAGAGGTAGTTAACATCTCACACAGAGAGAGAGAGACACAAACTCCAAATATATACAGCGTCAAAGTCGGGATGGAACCACGACCTCCTTTAACCAGGCGAGTAGTTAACATTCACCACAGAGAGAGAGACGCAAACTCCAAATATACAGCAGCCGTCAATGTCGGGATGGAACCCACAACCTCCTGCACACCAGGCGAGGTAGTTAACATCTCACCACGGGGAGAAGAGACACGTAAACTCCAAATATACAGCAGACGTCAGGTCGGGATGAACCCACGACCTCCTGTACACCAGCGAGTAGTTAACATCTCACACAGAGAGAGAGACACAAACTCCAAATATAATACAGCCGTCAAAGTCGGGATGGAACCCACGACCTCCTGTACACCAGCGATGTAGTTAACATCTCATCACAGAGAGAGAGACACAAACTCCAAATATAATACAGCCGTCAAGTCGGGATGGAACCCACAACCTCCTGCACACCAGCGAGTAGTTAACATCTCACACGGAGAGAGAGACACAAACTCCAAATATACAGCCGTCAAGTCGGGATGGAACCCACGACCTCCTGTACACCAAGCGATGTAGTTAACATCTCATCACAGAGAGAGAGACACAAACTCCAAATATAATACAGCCGTCAAATCGGGATGGAACCCACGACCTCCTGTACACCAAGCGATGTAGTTAACATCTCACACAGAGAGAGAGACACAAACTCCAAATATAATACAGCCGTCAGTCGGGATGAACCCACGACCTCCTGTACACCAGCGATGTAGTTAACATCTCATCACAGAGAGAGAGACACAAACTCCAAATATAATACAGCCGTCAAAGTCGGGATGGAACCCACGACCTCCTGTACACCAGGCGAGGTAGTTAACATCTCACCACAAGAGAGACACGCAAACTCCAAATATACAGCAGGCGTCAGGTCGGGATCGAACCCACGACCTCCTGTATACCAGAGAGGTAGTTAACATCTCACACAGAGAGAGAGACGCAAACTCCAAATATAATACAGCCGTCAAATCGGGATCGAACCCACGACCTCCTGTAGACCAGAGAGTAGTTAACATCTCACCACAAGAGAGAGAGACGCAAACTCCAAATATAATACAGCGTCAAGTCGGGATGGAACCCACGACCTCCTGTACACCAAGCGATGTAGTTAACATCTCATCACAGAGAGAGAGACGCAAACTCCAAATATACACAGGCGTCAAGTCGGGATGGAACCCACGACCTCCTGTACACCAGCGATGTAGTTAACATCTCATCACAGAGAGAGACACAAACTCCAAATATAATACAGCCGTCATCGGGATGGAACCCACGACCTCCTGTACACCAAGCGATGTAGTTAACATCTCATCACAGAGAGAGAGACACAAACTCCAAATATAATACAGCCGTCAAAGTCGGGATGAACCCACGACCTCCTGTACACCAAGCGATGTAGCTAACATCTCATCACAGAGAGAGAGAGACGCAAACTCCAAATATACAGCAGCGTCAAGTCGGGATGGAACCCACGACCTCCTGTACACCAGCGATGTAGTTAACATCTCATCACAGAGAGAGAGACACAAACTCCAAATATAATACAGCCGTCAAGTCGGGATGAACCCACGACTCCTGTACCAGCGATGTAGTTAACATCTCACACAAGAGAGAGAGACGCAAACTCCAAATATACAGCCGTCAGTCGGGATGGAACCCACGACCTCCTGTACACCAGCGATGTAGTTAACATCTCATCACAGAGAGAGAGACGCAAACTCCAAATATAATACAGCCGTCAAAGTCGGGATGGAACCCACGACCTCCTGTACACCAAGCGATGTAGCTAACATCTCATCACAGAGAGAGAGAGAGACGCAAACTCCAAATATACAGCAGGCGTCAGAGTCGGGATGGAACCCACGACCTCCTGTACACCAGGCGAGGTAGTTAACATCTCACCACTGCAACGCTCTGCTGGCTGCCATGAGTGCAATTTACATTCGGGTCTAAATTCTATTTTTACCCGGCAAGTGTCTTTACTTTGAGAGTAATTTCCAGCTCGACGATTAGCAGCCTCGACAATGTCTCATCAGCCAGAGATGACTCAAATTGCACCTTTACGAAAAAAAAAATCGTGGCCGCAATTTGAACGAAATTAGTCTGTGCTAACTTCAGTCTTAATTGGACGAGAAGCCCATTAAGATTAATTTGGGTGATAATTGGTTTTTTACCCTTCTATCTGGCAACAAAACTGACACCTTTTTACAAGGAGTCATGTTTGCATAGACCACAATACCTGCAGTCATAATACAAAGAAAAGACATAACTCTGATAATGTATGCACTGTCCTTGAAGTTGATTGGTCCACACCGAGACAGCTTTCCTTAAGCCTAGTCTCACATGGGATGGACCAGATGACGCCAAAAGGCGCACAACTCAAAGACAATGCACCATCAGAGTATGAGAGCTCAGGGCAAGCATCATTGTAAAAATGTGTCAGTTTTGTTGCCAGATAGAAGGGTAAAAAAACAATTATCATATTTTTACTGGCAAATGAGGTCCCATAGTATTAATTTGGGTGGTTAGCGGAGCGCTGAACGGAGTTCGTGCCATGTTGATGCCGTGCGAGCGACTCCGCGCGGCCTGCATCTCGCGGTGATGCACGGCGAACGAGGCGGCTTAGCGTCGCTCGCAACGCGGGCGTGCAGATAAAACCATCCTGTTCGTGGTGGGCGGCTATTATCCCCTGTTCACTTCGGAGCCTTTCGTAGATTGCATATGTAATGCGAGCAAGGATTGAGGGGGGGGGCGGAGTCTGGGTCACGTGAGGAGAGGGAGGAGTTAGGGTCACGTGGGGAGAGGATTTAGGGAGAGAACCGGAAGGGGATCGGGGAGTTGAGACGGAGTGAAACGGGAGAGGCCATGCGGGCAGACGGGAGAGTGGCGCGTCGCCACGCGTCGGAGACGTCGCACCGTCAGCCATCGGTGTCAGACGCAGAGGGCTAGCGAGCGTGGAAGGCTGGCTGCAGAGCGGAGCAGCAGTGTAGCTGCAGGGCGGAGCAGCAGTGAGGCTGTGGAGTGATCGTCGGAGAGACGCGGGCCTGAGCGAGGACGCCATGTGGGCGAGATTCTACAAACCCAAATAAAGGACAACGGAGATCGACACTGAGAAAGAGTCCTTTATTACACATACAACCAAAAAACGAAACTCCCAAGTAGAGACAAGATGCTCGTGCAATTGACATGCAGCAATAGCTGGTAAGCAACAACTGTGTTCACAAATGTATCGATACAGTGACAAACGTCAAATATATCTATAGGCTGCAGTGTTGCCTTGATATTCGCGAGCTTACTGTCCGCCATTTTGGATAGCCGCCAATCGCATCTGAAATTCGAGGCGACCGCTGTATCGAGAGAGAAAGAGAATGTGATGCTACATGATGAGAGATAAAGTAATTAGATAACGTGATCAGAGAGAAATTTGATGATCGTAAGTGACGAGAAATACAATGATGACATACATCGATGAGAGATAAAGTGATGAGAGGTAAAGTGATTAAAAAAAGTAATGGGATAAAGTGATGAGAAAATAAGTGACGAGATAAAGTGATGACAGACGTTATTTTTAAATCCTTTATATTAAGTTCACTTGCGTGCTTGCTTGCGACCGTGCAAATCTTTCGGTCGTTTTTTAACCCACTTCCCGTGATCCAATCGAGCTGACATTTTGCACACAGACTCATTGTGCGTGACAATTAATTTTCTGATTTTTTTTCCAAATTTGTACACTTTTTAGGAAAAAAAAATTATATTTAATTACCAATTGCTTAATGGTGGCAGGCAATCATCTGACCCATAGGTGGCAGCCATCTCAAGCCAGAGGCGAGAGGACTAGCCGCCACGCATATAAAGGATTTATAGTGAAAAAGTTTGTTTTTACGGGTAATTTTTTACGTTTTTAATAGCTTGTTTACGTATTCATTTGAGGTCAATTCGTAAACAAGATAGGTTTTCGTAGGTCAATATTTTCCCTGCGAAATCTGCTATTCAGGAGCTCCTCCGAACGTACCCCCGCGAATAACGAGGGGTATACCGAATTAAATATAAGGCAGTTGAGAATAAACACGTGTTTGATAATCAGAATATGTATGTATACTGGAGGAATCCGTTGAGCTATACATCTATTTTTTTTACAGATATTCAGTCAGGGCGGGTCAGAACGTTCAAGTTCAAGTTCATTTCTTAGGTATAGCTCTGTGAGCCATTCGGCTCTTGAATCGGGTGCAACCGCAACAAACAAAAAACAAAAACATGACCAAGAAAACGTCTAAAGGTGACTATGTGACTAAGTGCAAACATAAAATCCAAGAAAAGACAGAAAAATATTGCAGAAAAAGCACCGTACACCAACGCTGTGTGCAAAAATCCAGGGGATGCAAGTCAAACAACAACAACCACAAGACAACTTAGATTAAGGCCATCAGTCTAACTCTGTACTACAACAAACAAAACGTGACCCCGACTAAAACATTACAACAACAAAACACGCGATTGAAGTGCAACGCATAGGATAGATATAACTTTGAAAAAAATACGTTCATGATGATGGTGGTGATGGTGATTATGAGCTGTGTAAAACTCGAAAGGATTCTAATAAAACGCTCCAAAGGCACCGCATTATGCACAGAGCAACGCCCACAAATTGCCACCCTCATTAATGAGCAAACTCGTAATTGCACGAATTTAAATTCATAAAACGGTCCTTAAACAATCGTTCTCAGTGGCGATATGCCACGGAAAGCGCCGACAATAGTTAAACATCAACCGAGGAAAGACGAGCGGGTGATGTCTTCTTGGTTCTTTCGGTAAAGTCACATAGAATGGAAATAATAAAATAATAACAATAAAACATAATAAAACAATTCTCAGACTCTGTCTTCTCGACAGACCTGTTCTTCACCTGAGGACGGCTGCTTGCGTTGTGGCCGAAACGTCGTGAGAATTATTTTATTATGTTTTATTATTCTTTGGTTCTTTCGGTAAAGTCACGTATAAAGATAAAATAATAAATTAAATAATAATATTATTTTATCTTTATACGTGACTTTACCAAAAGAACCAAAGAATAATTCCTGCAGTCACGAAAGCTCCAAAATTAAGATTATGTTTTATTATTATTTTATTACTTCCATTCTACGTGACTTTACCGAAAGAACCAAGAAGATGAATGCCTGCAGTCACGAAAGCTTTAAATCGAAATTTGAAGATGTGTAAAGTGCTCTGAAATCGTGAACCTATTGCAAAGGCACCATCACCGCCCACCCAAGCGTGAAGCCTTGGAGACTCTGTGAGATGGCGAGCAATGCACACTTTGAAGATCGCGCTGATCGTGATGGTGCACAAGAACGTGAAGCAGCTTGCCACTCATTGACATGCTAATTTATCTAACCCTCCCTCTCTTTTTCGATTTAAAGCTTCTTTCGTGACTGCAGGGATTCATCTTCTTGGTTCTTTCGGTGAAGTCACGTAGAAGGGAAATAATAAATAATAAAAATAAAACAATAACATTTCGATTTAAAGCTTCTTTCGTGACTGCAGGGATTCATCTTCTTGGTTCTTTCGGTGAAGTCACGTAGAAGGGAAATAATAAAATAATAAAAATAAAACATTTTAAAATAATTCTCACGACGTTTCGGCCACAACGCAAGCAGCCGTCCTCAGGTGGAGAACAGGTCTGTCGAGAAGACAGCGTCTGAATGAACACCCCAGGCTTGGAGCGTCTATTTAAGCTGGGATGGAGGGGGGAAGAGCGCCTTGACAAAATAATTTGCATATTTATGGGAAATGCAGATATGCGATTAGTACTCATTCAGACTCTGTCTTCTCGACAGACCTGTTCTACACCTGAGGACGGCTGCTTGCGTTGTGGCCGAAACGTCGTGAGAATTATTTTATAATGTTTTATTTTTATTATTTTATTATTTCCATTCTACGTGACTTTACCGAACGAACCAAGAAGACCCTCCCTCTTTTTTCGCCCCGCCCCCTCTCCCTATTTAAGGCCTCGACACAGAGGCGTGGTTTCTCTGTGTGCCTATGTATGTCTCTCTCTCTATATGTATCTCTGTGATATCTGTCTCTACTTATATGTCTGTCTATATGTCTCTGGTTCTGTGTTTTATCTCTCTCTCAAATTTAGCATTCTCAGGAAGAACGTAATCAACCAGGTAGGGTGTTGACCGTTATGTTATCCGACTCTCTGTTGTATTACATTACATTTCTAAGTACACTAGATTTGTGTTTCTATTTCATTTATGTATGTCTCTCTCTCGATGTATCTCTGTGATATCTCTCTGCTTATATGTCTGTCTATATGTCTCTGGTTCTGTGTTTTATCTCTCTCTCAAATTTAGCATTCTCAGGAAGAACGTAATCAATCAGGTAGGGTGTTGACTGTTATGTTATCCGACTCTCTGTTGTATTACATTACATGTATAAGTATACTAGATTTGTGTTTCTATTTCATTCATACCTGATGATGATTGCTCGTGTTGCAATCGAAACGTCGTATGCTAGTATTTAATTTTTAATTTTCTCTTTATACGTCACTTTACCGAAAGAACCAAAGAGTAATTCCTGCAGTCACGCAAGCTCCAAATTAATTATGGGTACGGGCGAGCTCCAATTGGAATTATAATCCCACTGTTTTTGTTGTTGTTGAAAACTCCATCGAGCTTGTGAACGCTAGCTTTGTTTTCGGAAGCAATGCTCGTGGACTGGGCAGCGAAAATCTACGCGACGGATATGACCCCAGCGCTAAGTTTCAACCTTAAATAAAAAGGTCACGTGTACAGAGTTAAAGGTCACGTGTTGCCCTCCTGGACCTTGGTGGAGCCGGGTGATTGTTCAGAGGCTAACGTTGGGAAAACGTTGGGCCAACTTCGACTTCCAACGTTGGGTCAACGTCGCGTGTTCGACGCGCGTTTTCATGAGCTGTGAGATTACACTGGTCAACACACTTTTTCTGGCATAAGGTAATCCAACGGTGTTAAGGTAATTTTGGGGTGCTGATTACAAATCTGTTTTGTCTATCACATCAGGTTTTTGAGATGTCAAATATTGTATTTTCAAAAAAACTGCAGAAGAAAAATATTAAATGAATGTGGATATCTACATAAAATGATATTATAAACACACTATCCTAAAATACAGCACCATATTTTAACACTAAAGCAGTCACTGACTCGCAACAACTTGAAATCATAAGTGACAGAGTTAATTTCGGGTAAAATCAATGAAAATGGGGTATGCCGATAGCATATAAGTATAACCCGTAAAAACAAAGTTTTTCACTATAAATCCTTTATATGCGTGGCGGGTAGATTCCTCTCGTCCTCTGGCTTGAGATGGCTGCCACCTATGGGTCAGATGATTGTCTGCCATTATTAAGCAATTGGTAATTAAATATAATTTGTTTTCCCTAAACAGTGTAAAATTTTTTTCACAAACATTAATTGTCTCGCACAACGAGTCTGTGTGCAAAATGTCAGCTCGATTGGATCACGGGAAGTGGGTTAAAAAACGACCAAAGATTTGCACGGTCGTAAACGCGCAAGCAAGCGAACTTAATATAAAGGATTNAAAAAATGAGATGTGATAGAGCAAATCTGAGATCAGATTTGGAATCAGCGCCCTGAAATTAGTCTAGAACAGCTGCAAAAGTCCAGGCCAGAAAAAATGTTTTTTTTTTGACCAGTGTTATTTTTCTACCCACGTGACTTCAACCGAAAGAACCAAAGAGTATGGTTTCCTGCAGTCACGAAGCATCAAATCAAGTGAGAAAAATTCGTGCTGTGACGGTTCCACCTGAAGACGGAAGCTTGTGTTGCCTCCTAAACGTCGTGATTTTATTTTATTTTTATTTTACTTTTATTAATTTAAATTTTTTACCTACGTGACTTTACCGAAAAAAACTAAGAATATGAATCCTTGCAGTCACGAAAGCTTAAAATCTATAACGTCAAATCAAGATTAAAGAAATGAGTTCGTCAATCTGGATAATGATGATGATGATGATTTTAAAGGGCACAGCGCCATTGGCTTCCGAATATCGGACGAGGGAACGTTCCAGACGGCCGCGGAAGCAGCTCATCTTGAAGTACAACGCGACGAGGCGGTGACCACCGCTAAGCCAAAAGCCGCCGCTGGTGCTTCTGCTGCGAGGATGATGAGTGGAGTTCGCGTGGCGATGATGATGATTCTAGATTTGAAGCTTTCGTGACTGCAAGGATTCATATTCTTAGGTTTTTCGGTAAAGTCACGCAGGTAAAACATAAAATTAATAAAAGTAAAATAAAATATTATTTTATTTTACTTTTATTAAAATAATATTTTATTTATTAAATAATTTTTATTTTACTTTTATTAATTTAAAAGTAAAATAAAATAATAATTTATATTAAAATAAAATAATATTTTATTTTACTTTATTAATTTTAAACGTAAAATACAATATTTATTTTACTTTTATTAATTTTAAAAGTAAAATACAATAATATTTTATTTTAAAATAAAATAAAATAATATTTAACTTTTGTTAATTGAAAAGTTAAATAAAATAATATTTACTTAACTTTTATTAATTTTAATGTTTTACTACGTGACTTTACCGAAAAAACCTAAGAAAGATGATGATGATGATGGTCGATGTTTCCTTGACGAAACGAGCGAGTGTTTTGATGCAATATTTACGCGACTCGCGCACACGCCCGGCTCCTCCTCTGTCGTAATTGGAGTCTCACATTTAACAGAATCTCTCCAATTTGAAATCGGGCGGAGGGAGAGGGCACCTCTGAGTTCTTGCGAGGATGCTGTGGAGTGTGGAGGGGGGGTGGTGGAGGAGCGAGAAAGCCGCTGACGAAACGAAATAATTGCGTTGAAGATGCTGCTTTAATGGAGAAGCTTTTGCAACGGGGATTCGTGATGCCCGTGTCAAAGAAGCGCCGAGTCAGCGAAGCATTACACCCAGGTTGTGGTTGGTGGTGGTGTTGATGGTGGTTGGTGGTGGTGGTTACAAAGAGAAATATTAGGGAGCGCTCGTTGTTGCGGTTACGAACCCGTGCGGAGCATTCACCCGAGTTCGATTCCTGTCAACCAACGCGGTTATTTAAACCGGTTCCCGTGCCTGCCCTAGGTCGACTCAGCCACAAATCGGCACTGGGGAGACAAAGGCGGCCGGGCGTGGTGTTAGACCAACCCCCCCCCCCCACCCCCGCTTATCCCTTGTGTGCTTTGCCGACCTTCATGGACTGCTCGCTAACAGCACTTGCGCCAACATCCTGTTCAGGCTACACGGGGGATCTCTGTGTTTGACTTTGATGGTTTAAAAGAGTGACCCTGCCACGCTGTGAACCCCGCTACGCGAGATTTCCATTCCTCGCCACGACTGTGACATCAGTGGCGAGTGCTGTGGTGTGTTGAGATGTCATTAGCGATGACCAGGACGTTTGCGAAAAGTGTAGTGTATAGTGTAGTGTACAGTGTAGTAGTGTATAGTGTAGTGTATAGTGTAGTGTATAGTAGTGTATAGTGTAGTGTATAGTAGTGTATAGTGTAGTGTATAGTAGTGTATAGTGTAGTGTATAGTAGTGTATAGTGTAGTGTATAGTGTAGTGTATAGTGTAGTGTATAGTAGTGTGTAGTGTATAGTGTAGTGTATGTGTAGTGTATAGTGTAGTGTATAGTAGTATAGTGTATCGTGTAGTAGTGTAGTGTAGTGTATAGTGTAGTGTATAGTGTAGTGTAGTAGTGTATAGTGTAGTGTATAGTGTGGTGTATAGTGTGGTGTATAGTATAGTGTATAGTAGTGTATAGTGTAGTGTATAGTAGTGTATAGTGTGGTGTATAGTGTAGTGTATAGTGTAGTAGTGTATAGTGTAGTGTAGTGTATAGTGTAGTGTACAGTGTATAGTGTAGTGTATAGTGTAGTGTATAGTGTAGTGTATAGTGTAGTGTAGTAGTGTAGTGTATAGTAGTGTAGTGTACAGTGTAGTGTATAGTAGTCTAGTGTATAGTGTAGTGTATAGTGTAGTGTATAGTGTAGTGTATAGTGTAGTCTATAGTAGTGTATAGTAGTGTATAGTGTAGTGTATAGTGTAGTGTATAATGTAGTGTATAGTGTAGTGTATAGTAGTGTATAGTGTAGTGTACAGTGCAGTAGTGTATAGTAGTGTATAGTGTAGTGTATAGTGTAGTGTATAGTAGTGTATAGTTTGGTGTATAGTATAGTGTATAGTGTAGTGTATAGTAGTGTATAGTAGTGTATAGAGTAGTGTATAGTGTAGTGTATAGTGTAGTGTATAGTGTAGTGTATAGTAGTGTACAGTGTAGTAGTGTATAGTGTAGTGTATAGTGTAGTGTATAGTAGTGTTTAGTAGTGTATAGTGTAGTGTATAGTAGTGTACAGTGTAGTAGTGTATAGTAGTGTAGTGTATAGTGTAGTGTATAGTGTAGTGTATAGTAGTGTATAGTAGTGTATAGTGTAGTGTATAGTGTAGTGTACAGTGTAGTGTACAGTGTAGTGTATAGTGGAGTGTATAGTGAAGTGTATAGTGTAGTGTTTAGTAGTGTATAGTAGTGTATGGTGTAGTGTATAGTAGTGTATAGTAGTGTATAGTGTAGTGTATAGTAGTGTATAGTAATGTAGTGTATAGTAGTAGTGTACAGTGTAGTAGTGTATAGTAGTGTACAGTGTAGTAGTGTATAGTAGTGTACAGTGTAGCAGTGTATAGTAGTGTAGTGTATAGTGTAGTGGACCCCTGCAGCTGTGGTTGTCCCACCTGATGACGATTGCTTGTGTTGCGATCGAAACGTCGTGATCTTTTATTTTTCTACCTACGTGACTTTACCGAAAAAACCAAAGAGCATAAATTACTGCAGTCACGAAAGCTTCAAAACAAGATTTTATCGAAACGCTCGCCACAAATGAACCACAGTTACCTCGCCGATCTCGTCAAGGAGTGTAAACCATCAAGACAAGAACTCCGGTCATCCTCGTGGTAACAGCGTCTTTTGATCTCAGCCATCGAGCAAAGGCGGTCTGCACATCGCACGCTCTCAGATGCGCTTCTGCGGCCGTCTGGAACGCTCCTCCTTCCGATGTTAGGAAGCCACTGCGGCTATGCACTTTTAAATAATCTCGGTTGAAAACTAATTTATTTAGAACTGTCCCCAACTTACGAACGGGTTCCGTTCCTGAGACCAGTTCATAAGTCAAACGGTTCGTAAGTGGGGAGGCAATAATGCACCTTTTTAAATGCTCAAAATGGTCAATGTTATAAAAAAATGTGTAACCTTTTAAACAAAAAATGTAAGGGTGGTTAAACTCACAAATAAGAATACATATTGTACATTTGCATTTAACACTGTAAATTGCTCCACGCTTTGGATCGCTGGTGCTAGTTCACGCTCGCAAGTCAGATGGTTAAAAAATAAATATTTGATGGATGCTTGTTTGTTAGCTCGGGCGTTCGTACGTGCAGGCATTCGTGAGTGCGGGTGTCGGTAAGTGAGGGGATTTGTAAGTGCGTGCGTTTGTAAATGAGGGCGTTTGTAAGTTCAGGGTTTCGTAAGTGCCAGCGTTCGTAAGTGAGGGCGTTGGTAAGTGAGGGCGTTCGTAAGTGAGGGCGTTCATAAGAGCGTTCGTTCGTAAGTGAGGGGGTTCGTAAGTTCGAGCGTTCGTAAGTGAGGGCGTTCATAAGAGCGTTCGTTCGTAAGAGCGTTCGTTCGTAAGTAAGGGGTTCGTAAGTTCGAGCGTTCGTAAGTGAGGGCGTTCGTAAGTGAGGGCGTTGGTAAGTGAGGGCGTTCGTAAGAGCGTTCGTTCGTAAGTGAGGCGTTCATAAGAGCGTCGTTCGTAAGTGAGGGGTTCGTAAGTTCGAGCATTGGTAAGTGAGGGCGTTCGTAAGAGCGTTCGTTCGTAAGTGAGGGGGTTCGTAAGTTCGAGCGTTCGTAAGTGAGGGCGTTCGTAAGTGAGGGCGTTCGTAAGTGAGGGCGTTGGTAAGTGAGGGCGTTCGTAAGAGCGTTCGTTCGTAAGTGAGGGGTTCATAAGTTCGAGCGTTCGTAAGTGAGGGCGTTCGTAAGTGAGGGCGTTCGTAAGTGAGGGCTTTCGTAAGAGCGTTCGTTCGTAAGTGCCGGTGTTCGTAAGTGAGAGCGTTCGTAAGAGCGTTCGTTCGTAAGTGAGGGCGTTGGTAAGTGAGGGCGTTCGTAAGAGTGTTCGTTCGTAAGAGCGTTCGTTCGTAAGTAAGGGGTTCGTAAGTTCGAGCGTTCGTAAGTGAGGGCGTTCGTAAGTGAGGGCGTTGGTAAGTGAGGGCGTTCGTAAGAGCGTTCGTTCGTAAGTGCCGGTGTTCGTAAGTGAGAGCGTTCGTAAGAGCGTTCGTTCGTAAGTGAGGGCGTTGGTAAGTGAGGGCGTTCGTAAGAGTGTTCGTTCGTAAGAGCGTTCGTTCGTAAGTAAGGGGGTTCGTAAGTTCGAGCGTTCGTAAGTGAGGGCGTTGGTAAGTGAGGGCGTTCGTAAGAGCGTTCGTTCGTAAGTGAGGGGTTCGTAAGTTCGAGCGTTCGTAAGTGAGGGCGTTCGTAAGTGAGGGCGTTGGTAAGTGAGGGCGTTCGTAAGAGCGTTCGTTCGTAAGTGAGGGGGTTCGTAAGTTCGAGCGTTCGTAAGAGCGTTCGTTCGTAAGTGAGGGCGTTGGTAAGTGAGGGCGTTCATAAGAGCGTTCGTTCGTAAGTAAGGGGGTTCGTAAGTTCGAGCTTCGTAAGTGCCGGCGTTCGTAAGTGAGGGCGTTGGTAAGTGTGGGGGTTCGTAAGTTCGAGCGTTCGTAAGTGCCGGTGTTCGTGAGGGCGTTCATAAGAGCGTTCGTTCGTAAGAGCGTTCGTTCGTAAGTTCGAGCGTTCGTAAGTGAGGGCGTTCGTAAGAGCGTTCGTTCGTAAGTGAGGGGGTTCGTAAGTTCGAGCGTTCGTAAGAGCGTTCGTTCGTAAGTGAGGGGGTTCGTAAGTTCGAGCGTTCGTAAGTGAGGGCTTCGTAAGTGCAGGCGTTCGTAAGTGAGGGCTTTCGTGAGTGTGATCGTTCGTAGGTGCCGGCATTCATAAGTGTATATATATATTTTCAAGAATCAGGGCTCCTTAAGATACATAGGTGTCTGAGCCTTTTGCTACAATTTTTTTTTTATCATGGCGAGCGATTCGAGAGGTCTGTATGGTGTTGCGTGGCACTGACAGCACGATGGTCATGCAGTGTGTGCTGCTCGAAAAAAAATGCAACAAAAATAAAATATGTTAAAGCGTGTAAAAGTGATAAACTATTTAGCATCACATAATTGTCTCATAACAAGAAACGTCAGCCATTATTACAAATTAAAACGTCACGGAAGAAATCCTACTTAACCACTTATGCACTATTAAATATTAACGTGCTAATTTTTAAGTAGAACTAAACAAGTTATTACGTGTTTAAAAAGAAATAACTGCACACTGCTAAATGTAATTTGCCGCAATTAAACAGCCAGAGATATCTCATGGAAAAAGTATCGTATGGTTTCTCAAACCCAAAGCCCTGACCTGCACGGCTCTTTTTCAGAAGCGACCTGGTCACAAATGATAGCTCAACGAAGTGGCTTATTACGTGGAGATGTATAGCAGCCAAATACTAAACCAGTAAACCCGTAAAAACTAAGTTTTTCACTATAAATCCTTTTTATGCGTGGCATCGGGGCGGCTAGAGTCCTCTCGTCCTCTGGCAGCATTAAACAATTGGTAATTAAATATTTAAAAAAGAATTCCCTAAACAGTGTAAAATTTTGGAAACATTTTTTCACGAAAATGCATTGTCACGCACAACGAGTCTGTATGCAAAATGTCAGCTCGATTGGATCACGGGAAGTGGGTTAAAAAACGACCGAAAGATTTGCACGGTCGTAAGCAAACAAGCGAACTTAATATAAAGGATTTAAAAACAGGAGCGCCCAGAGAAAAATCCACGCGACCATGGGGAGAGAGAGAGAGACACGCAAACTCCAAATATACAGCAGACATCTTTAATGTTAGGATCGAACCCACGATCTCGTGCATACCAGGCGATGTAGTTAACATCTCCTCGCCACCGTGATGATGAGAGAGAGAGAGAGACACGCAAACTCCAAATATACAGCAGGCGTCAAGGTCGGAATCGAACCCACGATCTCCTGCATACCAGGCGAGGTAGTTAACATCTTGCTTGAGATTGTGACTGTCTGGGCTCTTTGAGCTTGTGGTCGTTGTTGTGTGTGGCAGATGGAGAGACTGCCACTTGAATCACTTCATGAATGGAGGGCGCGAGCTTTTGTCTTGAACAACGGCGAAAGATGTTGTTCGCTAACGCGTCCCTGCAGACTGGACCACGATTACCTACTCATACATTCGCTTGAATAATGACTTGCGCGCGTGTGTATGTGTGACTGTGTGTGTGAGCGCGTGTGTGTGAAAGTGTGTGTGAGTGTGTGTGCATGTGTGTGTGACTGTGTGTGTGACTGTGTGAGAGTGTGTGTGTTTGTGTGAGAGTGTGTGTGTGACTGTGTGAGAGTGTGTGTGTGTCTGTGTGACTATGTGTGCATGTGTGTGTGCACGTGTGTGTGTGACTGTGTAAGAGTGTGTGTGTGTGTTTGTGTGAGAGTGTGTTTGTGACTGTGTGTGTGAGTGTGTGTGACTGTGTGTGTGACTGTGTGAGAGTGTGTGTGTGTCTGTGTGCGAGTGTGTGTGTGACTGTGTGTGAGTGTGTGTGTGTTTGTGATTGTGTGAGAGTGTGTGTGTGTGTCTGTGTGAGAGTGTGTGTGTGTGACTGTGTGTGTGTGTGTCTGTGTGTGAGTGTGTCTCACTGTGTGTGTGAGTGTGTGTGATTGTGTGTGTGACTGTGTGAGAGTGTGTGTGTCTGTGTGCGAGTGTGTGTGTGTGACTGTGTGTGTGATGTGTGTGTGAGTGTGTGTGAGTGTGTGTCAGTGTGTGTGAGTGTGTGTGATTGTGTGTGTGACTGTGTGAGAGTGTGTCTGTGTGATTGTGTGTGTGACTGTGTGAGCGCGTGTGTGTGAGTGTGTGTGACTGTGTGTGTGAGTGTGTGTGACTGTGTGTGAGCGCGTGTGTGTGAGTGTGTGTGACTGTGTGTGTGATTGTGCGTGCCCAAGACAAACCTGCTCGGGGGATGACGTCAAACCCGCGGGTATCTACGCAGATGACGTCACCTCCATCTCTTGGAGCATCGTGGCGAGGCTATGACGTCACGCCTCCACTCCACGCACTCGGTCGCGTTCGTTGAAAGTTGATTCAAATAAATGACCAAATATTTTAATCAATGGCAGTTTGCAAATCGATTAATAGCGGTTTAGGGGGTGGGGCAAATGCAAAACAAGCCGTCCTATAATCATTGCAACCTGATGCATCTATTTTACTCAGAACTCTGTAATATGCGCTCGGTGCAATTACATGAAATGGGCTATTTTTTATTTCTTATTAATCATTTTATATAAATACCTCTCAAGCACGATTGGACGATACATCATAATACGCCGTATTGACAAAGGTATTGGAACTAATTGGGACCCGGGCTTCAGTGTTTTTATTTATTGCTAATATCACTTAATGACTGGCTATCAACAGGCCGTGTCCTTGTATCACTTCCAGCGCTGTGGATCACCGTGACTGCAGGGATTCATCTTCTTGGTTCTTTCGGTAAAGTCACGTAGAAGGGAAGTAATAAAATAATAAAAATAAAACATAATAAAATTATTCTCACAAATTATTTTATTATGTTTTATTTTTATTAATAAAAAAATAAAATAAAACATAATAAAATAATTCTCACAGTGAGAATTATTTTATTATGTTTTATTTTTATTATTCTTACAGTAAGAATTATTTTATTATGTTTATTTTTATTAATAAAAAAATAAAATAAAACATAATAAAATAATTCTCACGGTGAGAATTATTTTATTATGTTTTATTTTTATTATTTTATTACTTCCCTTCTACGTGACTTTACCAAAAGAACCAAGAAGATGAATCCCTGCAGTCACGAAAGCTTTAAATCGAAACTTAAACTATTGTGTCATTTACATCATTAGACCTCCTTTGCCAGTACCAAAATATAACAATGACCCCGAGGCCTCATTACTTTGATGGTGCATTGTCTTTGAGCTGTACGCCTTTTGGCGTCCTCTGGTCTAGCAACAATTGGGTCGAGGTCAAAAGAAAGCCGTCTCTGGTGTGGACCAATCAGTTTCAAGGACAACGCATCATATATAACACTGGTCAACACACCTTTTCTGGCATAAGCTATTCCAACGGTATTAATGTAATTTTGGGGTGCTGATTCCAAACCTGGCATCAGTTTTTATCTATCACATCAGGTTTTTGAGATATCAAATATTGTATTTTCAATAAAAACTGCAGAAGAAAATTATTAAATAAATGTGGATATCTGCATGAAATCTATATATATAATCGTTCATGTCTGTCTGTCTGTGTGTGGACTTTGGCCCATACGCACTTTCATTGGACGGCGGTTGCCCCTGGCAACGGCTAGCCACGCCTTCGCCGCTTTCATTGGACCTGGCAACGGCTAGCCACGCCTTCGCCAAGGCTGCAGTTTCATTGGACGGCGGTTGCCCCTGCCAACGGCTAGCCACGCCTTCGCCACTTTCATAAGCTCCGTATTTAATTAAATAATACCCATTACACAGTATTGTTGGAGCGCTAGGGGGGGGGAAGGAACGCCACCCGTACCCTGCCTCTTCCAAGCCGACAATTTTAGGCGAGGCCGCAGGCTTTGCACGCTACTAGGCCTCGACACCCACCACGCCACTCTGAGGTAAATTTATCAAAGTTTTTCCTACTCTTCACTACACCCCCACCACAATGTGTGCTATTAATATTACTTTTAAACCCAACGCGCCAACAATCGATTACTTTAATTTTCACTGTACAAATACTCATTAAGCTGCGTGAGCGTACTGCCAGTCTATCATGTACACTGTAGCCTGCTTATTAAGCTCGGTGAGCGTACTGCCACTCTATCATGTACACTCTAGCCTGCTTATGAAGCTGAGTGCGTGTACTGGCAGTCTATAATGTGGACTCTTGCCTGGTTATTATAATCGATTCTTTATATGTTCTTTGTACAAACAGTCATTAAGCTGCTTGAGCGACTCCAGTTCGATTCCAACTCACGCCCACCACCGCTGACGATTATTTGAAACGGACCTGGCCCTCCCCTAGGTCCACTCAGCCTCAAACGCGTAACTGCTGTCGTGTGTGAACATCGTCACTGGGGAGACAAAGGCGGCCGGGCATCGTGGATCCAAGTCCGGGTCATGTGTATGTGTGTTTGTGTTTATGTGTATGTCTGTGTGTCTCTATGTATGTGTGTATGTATGTATGTGTTTGTGTGTATGTGTGTGTGTATGTATGTGGGTTTTTTTGTATGTCTTTATGTGTATGTCTGCGTGTCTCTATGTATGTGTGTATGTACGTGTGTGCATGTGTTTGTGTGTATGTATGTGTGTGTCTATGTATGTGTGTGTATGTGTTTCTGTGTATGTATGTGTGTGTATGTATGTGTGTTATGTGTCTGTCTGTGTGTCTGCATGTATGTGTGTGTGTATTGTGTATGTGTTTGTGTGCATGTATGTGTGTGTTTGTGTGTATGTGTATGTCTGTGTGTATGTATGTGTGTGTATGTGTGTGTATGTGTTTGTGTGTATGTGTGTGTGTGTTTACGCTCGCATTACACAAATGTGTTGCTGGCCTAAGGCGTTCCTCGCACAGCATTGCCGCTTTATTATTTCAGTCGCTTACTGCCTTACGCACCCTGAAAGTCGTGTGTGTCTGCAGCAAGCGCGTGTATGTGTACCTATGGACGCGCGCGCGTGTGTTGTGTAGGGGGAACGGTACTGTAGTGCTTAGCGTGCTGTCTGTGTGTGTCTGTGTGTGTGTCTGTGTGTGTGCGTGTGTGGTGTGTGGGGAGCGGTAGTGTAGTGCTTAGCGTGCTGTCTGTGTGTCTGTGTGTGTGTGTCTGTCTGTGTCTGTCTGTGTGTGTCTGCGTGTGTGTGTGTGTCTGTGCGTGTGTGGTGTGTGAGGAGCGGTGGGTGTAGTGCTTAACGCTACGCTGCGCTACCAACCCGGCGAACCCAGTTCCATTCCCGCTCACGGCCACCACCGGTGACGATTATTTGAACCTCCCCTAGGTCGACTCAGCCTCAAACGAGTAACTGGTGTGGCGTATAACATCGGCACTTGGGAGACAAAGGCGGCCGGGCGTGGTGGATCCAAGTCCCGGGCGAAGCCGGGTCATGTGTATGTGTTTATGTGTATGTCTGTGTGTCTGTATGCATGTGTGTATGTATGTGTGTATGTGTTTGTGTGTATGTATGTGTGTGTATGTATGTGGGTTTTTTTGTATGTGTTTATGTCTGTGTGTCTGTATGTGTGTATGTACGTGTGTGTATGTGTTTGTGTGTATGTATGTGTGTGTGTATGTATGTGTGTGTATGTGTTTCTGTGTATGTATGTGTGTGTATGTATGTGTGTTATGTGTGTCTCTGTGTGTCTGCATGTATGTCTGTGTGTATTGTGTATGTGTTTGTGTGTATGTATGTGTGTGTTTGTGTGTATGTGTATGTCTGTGTGTATGTATGTGTGTGTATGTGTGTGTATGTGTTTGTGTGTATGTGTGTGTATGTATGTGTGTATGTGTTGTGTGTTTACGCTCGCATTACACAAATGTGTTGCAGGTCTAAGGCGTTCCTCGCGCAGCATTGCCGCTTTATTATTGCAGTCGTTACTGCCGTGCGCACCCTGAAAGTCGTGTGTGTCTGCAGCAAGCGCGTGTATGTGTTCCTATGGACGCGCGCGCGTGTGTTGTGTAGGGGGAACGGTAGTGTAGTGCTTAGCGTGCTGTCTGTGTCTGTGTGTGTGTCTGTGTGTGTGTCTGTGTGTGTGCGTGTGTGGTGTGTGGGGAGCGATAGTGTAGTGCTTAGCGTGCTGTCTGTGTGTCTGTGTGTGTGTCTGTCTGTGTCTGTCTGCGTGTGTCTGCGTGTGTCTGCGTGTGTCTGTGTGTGTGTCTGTATGTGTGTCTGTGCGTGTGTGGTGTGTGAGGAGCGGTGGGTGTAGTGCTTAACGCTACGCTGCGCTACCAACCCGGCGAACCGAGTTCGATTCCCGCTCACGGCCACCACCGGTGACGATTATTTGAACCTCCCCTAGGTCGACTCAGCCTCAAACGAGTAACTGGTGTTGCGTATTAACATCGGCACTGGGGAGACAAAGGCGGCCGGGCGTGGTGGATGCAAGTCCCGGGCGAAGCCGGTCATGTGTATGTGTGTATGTGTTTATGTGTATGTCTGTGTGTCTGTATGCATGTGTGTATGTATGTGTGTGCATGTGTTTGTGTGTATGTATGTGTGTGTGTATGTATGTGGGTTTTTTTGTATGTGTTTATGTGTATGTCTGCGTGCCTGTATGTATGTGTGTATGTACGTCTGTGGATGTGTTTGTGTGTATGTATGTGTGTGTCTATGTTTGTGTGTATGTGTTTCTGTGTTTGTATGTGTGTGTATGTATGTGTGTTATGTGTCTGTCTGTGTGTCTGCATGTATGTGTGTGTGTATTGTGTATGTGTTTGTGTGTGTTTGTGTGTTTACGCTCGCATTACACAAATGTGTAATGCGGGTCTAAGGCGTTCCTTACACAGCATTGCCGCTTTATCATTTCAGTCGTTTACTGCCGTACGCACCCTGAAAGTCGTGTGTGTCTGCAGCAAGCGCGTGTATGTGTACCTATGGACGCGCGCGCGTGTGTTGTGTAGGGGGAACGGTAGTGTAGTGCTTAGCGTGCTGCCTGTGTCTGTGTGTGTGTGTCTGTGTGTGTGTGTCTGTGTGTGTGTCTGTGTGTGTGCGTGTGTGCTGTGTGGGGAGCGGTAGTGTAGTGGTTAGCGTGCTGTCTGTGTGTGTGTGTGTCTCTGTCTGTGTGTGTCTGCGTGTGTCTGTGTGTGTGTCTGTGTGTGTGTCTGTGCGTGTGTGGTGTGTGAGGAGCGGTGGGTGTAGTGCTTAACGCTACGCTGCGCTACCAACCCGGCGAACCCAGTTCGATTCCCGCTCACGGCCACCACCGGTGACGATTATTTGAACCTCCCCTAGGTCGACTCTGCCTCAAACGAGTAACTGCTGTAGCGTATTAACATCGCCACTGGGGAGACAAAGGCGGCCGGCCGTGGTAGATACAAGTCCCGGGCGAAGCCGGGTAGTACAGCTAGTGATATTATAAACACACTATCCTAAACATACAGCACCATATTTTAACACTAAAGCAGTCACTGACTCGCAACAACTTGCAATCATAAGTGACAGAGTTAATTTCGGGTAAAATCAATGAAAATGGGGTATGCCGATAGCATAAAAATGAGATGTGATAGAGCAAATCTGAGATCAGATTTGGAATCAGCACGCTGAAATGAGTCTTGAACAGCTGCAAAAGTCCAGTCCGGAAAAAAATGTGTTTTTTTGTTGACCAGTGTTATCATAGTGTGTTTTTTGTTTGTATTTCGACTGCAAGTATTGTGGTAATGCACACATGATTCCTCGTAAAAAGGTTTCAGTTTTGTTGCCAGAAAAAAGGGGAAAACCCCTATTATTATATTGTGTTATTATTCTATGTGTCTTTGCCAGGTAAGGCCCACTGAGCCGTATAGCTCCTTTTCAGAAGTGACGTAACAACAAATGGCAACTCAGTGGAGTGGCTTATCCAAGTGGAAATGCGTAAAAGCCAAAACAACTTTAAATGCGCGATGCTGGCTTCTAAATGCGGACGGAAAAAATTAACCCGTAAAAACAAAGTTTTTCACTTTAAATCCTTTATATGCGTGGCGGATAGAGTCCTCTCGTCCTCTGGCTTGAGATGGCTGCCACCTATGGGTCAGATGATTGCCTGCCACCATTAAGCAATTGGTAATTAAATATAAAAAAAATTCCTAAAAAGTGGAAAATTTTGGAAAAACATTTTCACGAAATAAATTGTCACGCACAACGAGTTTGTGTGCAAAATGGCAGCTCGATTGGATCACGGGAAGTGGGTTAAAAAACTGGTATACAGGAGGTCGTGGGTTCGATCCCAACCCTGACGCCTGCTGCTGTATATTTGGAGTTTGCGTGTCTCTCTCTCATCAAGGTGGCTAGGAGATGTTAACTACCTCGCCTGGTATACAGGAGGTCGTGGGCTCGATCCCAACCCTGACGCCTGCTGCTGTATATTTGGAGTTTGCGTCTCTCTCTCTCTCATCATCACGGTGGCTCAGAGATGTTAACTACCTCGCCTGGTATACAGGAGGCGTGGTTCGATCCCGACCCTGACGCCTGCTGCTGTATATTTGGAGTTTGCGTCTCTCTCTCTCATCATCATCACGGTGGCTAGGAGATGTTAACTACCTCGCCTGGTATACAGGAGACCGTGGGTTTCGATCCCAACCCTGACGCCTGCTGCTGTATATTTGGAGTTTGCGTCTCTCTCCGTGGTGAGATGTTAACTACCTCGCCTGGTATACAGGAGACCGTGGGTTCGATCCCAACCCTGACGCCTGCTGTATATTTGGAGTTTGTCTCTCCTCATCATCATCACGGTGGCTAGGAGATGTTAACTACCTCGCCTGGTATACAGGAGACCGTGGGTTCGATCCAACCCTGACGCCTGCTGTATATTTGGAGTTTGCGNGTCTCTCTCTCTTATCATCACGGTGGCTAGGAGATGTTAACTACCTCGCCTGGTATACAGGAGACCGTGGTTCGATCCCAACCCTGACGCCTGCTGTATATTTGGAGTTTGCGTCTCTCTTATCATCATCACGGTGGCTAGGAGATGTTAACTACCTCGCCGGTATACAGGAGACCGTGGTTCGATCCCAACCCTGACGCCTGCTGGATATTTGGAGTTTGCGTGTCTTCTGTGGTCGCGTGGATTTTTCCGGTCCTCCGGTTTTTTCTCCACATTTAGAAACACGCGTTCAGAGCATTTGNTTGCTCTACCTTCGACACGTGATAAGCCACTTCGTTGTGCTATCGTGTGTCAAGTCGCTTCTAAAAAAGAGCTGCGTAGCTCATTGGACCTACCTGTTTAATAAAAATAAAAAAAAGTTAAAATAAACCCTAAAAACAAAGTTTTTCACTATAAATCCTTTATATGCGTGGCGGCTAGAGTCCTCTCGTCCTCTGGCTTGAGATGGCTGCCACCTATGGGTCAGATGATTGTCTGCAGTATTAAGAAATTGGTAATTAAATATTTAATTTGTTTTCCCTAAAAGTGTAAAATTTAAAAATTTTTCACGAACATTAATTGTCTCGCACGAGTCTGTGTGCAAAATGTCAGCTCGATTGGATCACGGGAAGTGGGTTAAAAAACGACCGAAAGGTTTGCACGGTCGTAAGCGCGCAAGCAAGCAAGCAAGCGAACTTAATATAAAGGATTTAAAAAAAAACAATTTTATAAACGCTACGAATCGGTTCACCACAAATAATTGTAAGTTGGATTTGTAATTCCACTTTTCTCTGCCACATACGGTGAATAACGAGAATGCAGGAAATCAGCTGTGACGATTGCAATGACGGCGCTGAGTTTTATTTCGTCCGCCCCGTTGTGAGTTAATTGAGTAATTTTAATCTATGACTACTTAATTATGTTAAGCATTTTTATTCATGCGTTCATGAAAATAATAATAATATGAATAATTCATCATGTTTGCTTTCGTGAATAACACTTTCCGAAGTATTACTCATCACTAATGCTGGTTATTATTGCTCCATTAAATGCAATTGGGTGATCAATTGCACTGTGTAAAGTTGCCAGATTTGTTCCATTCAGGAGACTTGTGTTCGAAGTCGGCCATGTATAAATCACCATTCTTTAAGACTCATGGGTAGCTAGACTCTTGGACTTACGATATTTTCGACTTCATGATGGGGTCGTTAACGTCTCCACATAGTAGAGGACTGCCTGTACATGAAACTTGAACCTATTTACATCATTATCTTAGGTTTTTTTCGGTAAAGTCACGTAGGTAAAAATAAAATTAATAAAAGTAAAATAAAATAAAAATAAAATAAAAACAGACGTTTCGGAGGACACAAGCTTCCGCTGCCTCCGAAACGTCGTGATTTTTATTTTATTTTATTTTACTTTTATTAATTTTAATTTTCTACCTACGTGATTTAAAACTAAGAATATGAATCCTTGCAGTCACGAAAGCTTCAAATCTAGAATTATTTAGATCTCGTTGGCAAGTCTGTGNAGCAGTNGCTGATTTGGTCATCTCCACGCCGTCTCTTTGATGGGACTCGTAAATGACTGGCGCGGCGTTTGATTGAAGCCAAAAGTGTTTCTAACACTGGTCAACACACTTTTTCTGGCATAAGGTATTTCAACGGGTTTAAGGTAATTTTGGGGTGCTGATTCCAAATCTGGCATCAGTTTTTGTCTATCACAGGTTTTTGAGATATCAAATATTGCATTTTCAATAAAACTGCAGAAGAAAAATATTAAATAAATGTGGATATCTACATAAAATGATATTATAACACACTATCCTAAAAATACAGCACCATATTTTAACACTAAAGCAGTCACTGACTCGCAACAACGCAAATGGGGTATGCCGATAGCATTAAAATGAGATGTGATAGATCAGATTTGGAATCGGCACCCTGAAATTAGTCTTGAACAGCTGCAAAAGTCCAGGCCAGAAAAAAAATGNTTTTTTTTCGATGTAAAGCTTTCGTGACTGCAGGGATTCATCTTCTTGGTTCTTTCGGTAAAGTCACGTAGAAGAGAAATAATAAAATAACAAAAATAAAACATAATTAAATAATTCTCACGACGTTTCGGATTTGGAATCAGCACCCTGAAATTTGTCTAGAACAGCTGCAAAAGTCCAGGCCAGAATTTTTTTTTTGTTGACCAGTGGTATTGATGACTTCCAGGCTGTGATGCCGATGATCTCACATTCACCCCTCAGCACCACCTCCACCCCCGCCCCTCCGTTGGAGGTGATTGATGATGGCGCGCTCGTGATCAATGTGTGTGGGAGCGGTGGTGCAGCAGTTAGCGTCGCTATCAGCTACGAACCCGGTGACCTGAGTTCGATTCCCGCGGCCAAAATCAGTGACGATTACTCTGAACCGGTTCCTGGGCCTCGCCCCTAGGTCGACTCAGCCTCAAATGAGTACCTGGTGCGGCGTGTAAGAACATCGCCACCGGGAGACAAAGGCGGCCGGGCGTGTTGCTGGCCAATCACCCTTTGCTGCTCGCTAACAGCACTTGCCCCACGAGTCTGTAAAGGCTACACGGGCGGGGGGGGTCTTTGTCTTTGTAATCAATCGACCGACGAACCCAGCCACCGCTAGGCGAATCGAACTTCCGATCGCGCTCAGAACCAATCTTCGAGTACACGGTTCCTGGCAACCCCCTAGGTCGACTCAGCCTCAAGTGAGTAGCCGGTGGTGCGGTGTGTAAAACTCACCGGGGAGACAAAGGCGGTCGGGCGTGGTGCTCGCTGACGACCCTTGCCTTAACAGTCCGTGAAGGCTACACCAGGGGATCTTTGTCTTTGTGTGCAGTGGGGCCCTAAATAAAAATAAAAACAACAAATTTTAAAACACAAATGTATAAAAATATGATAATTGGTTTTTTACCCTTCTATCTGGCAACACAACTGACACCTTTTTTTTACAAGGACTCAAGTTTGCATAGACCGCAATACCTGTAGTCATAATGCAAACAAAAAATAACTCTGATGATGTGCACTGTCCTTGACGTTGATTGGTCCACACCCGAGACAGCTTTCCTTAGAGCCTAGTCTCACATGGGTTGGACCAGATGACGCCAAAAGGCGCACAACTCAAAGACAATGCACCATCAGAGTATGAGAGCTCGGGTTTAAGCATTTACACCATTGGAACCTCATTTGCCAGTAAAAAAATATGATAATTGTGCATATATTATCAGTGCATATATTAACAGAGTTATGTTTTTTGTTTGTATTATGGCTGAAGGTATTGTGGTCTATGCAAACATGACTCCTTGTAAAAAAGGTGTCAGTTTTGTTGCCAGATAGAAGGGTAAAAAAACAATTATCACAAATGTACAACTTGCATAGTAAAGTATTATTGTATTTTTTCAATTGCTATACTGCCCAGATAATACGACACATCGCTAACCTTAAACACCCGGTCGTTCGTAAAAGTCGTACTATAGTGATAGAGCAAGTGCAGAGTCACTGAACCGGAATTGATAGCTTGAAAGATGAAACATGCTTCAAATCGCTTTAAACTATTCTCATTGTAGTGCGTATTTAATGTGGCGCTGCACTCTGATGTTGTAGGAGAAAACGTGTCTCTCTCTCTCATCATCATCACGATGGCTATGAGATGTTAACTACCTCGCCTGGTATACAGGAGGTCGTGGGTTCGATCCCGACCCTAACGCCGCCTGCTGTATATTTGGAGTTTGCGTGTCTCTCTCTCATCATCATCATCACGGTGGCTATGAGATGTTAACTACCTCGCCTGGTATACAGGAGGTCGTGGGTTCGATCCCGACCCTGACAACGCCTGTTGTATTCAACAAACTCTTGCATTGACACGCTGAGAAATCGGCGCCGACGGAGCGTCACCCAACATAACGCTCTCAACAGGAGATGGGCACGCGCAGCAGAGGAGCAGGGAACGCGCGGGGAGTTTCAGGGAGGTGCAGGGTGGTACAGGGTGGTACAGGGTGGTACAGGGTGGTGCAGGGTGGTACAGGGAGGTGCAGGGTGGTGCAGGGAGGTACAGGGTGGTACAGGGTGGTACAGGGAGTTTCAGGGTGGTGTAGGGTGGTACAGGGTGGTACAGGGTGGTACAGGGTGGTGCAGGGTGGTACAGGGTGGTACAGGGAGTTTCAGGGTGGTGCAGGGTGGTACAGGGAGGTGCAGGGTGGTGCAGGGAGGTACAGGGTGGTACAGGGTGGTACAGGGTGGTGCAGGGTGGTACAGGGAGGTGCAGGGTGGTGCAGGGTGGTACAGGGTGGTGCAGGGTGGTGCAGGGTGGTGCAGGGTGGTGCAGGGAGGTACAGGGTGGTACAGGGTAGTACAAGGAGGTGCGGGGAGGTACAGGGAGGTGCAGGGTGGTGCAGGGAGGTACAGGGTGGTGCAGGGTGGTACAGGGTGGTACAGGGAGGTGCAGGGAGGTACAGGGAGGTGCAGGGTGGTGCAGGGAGGTGCAGGGTGGTACAGGGAGGTACAGGGTGGTACAGGGAGGTGCAGGGTGGTACAGGGAGGTGCAGGGTGGTACACGGTGGTACAGGGTGGTACAGGGAGGTACAGGGAGGTTTCAAGGTGGTGCAGGGAGGTACAGGGTGGTAAAGGGTGGTACAGGGTGGTGCAGGGTGGTACAGGGAGGTGCAGGGTGGTACAGGGAGGTGCAGGGTGGTGCAGGGTGGTACAGGGAGGTACAGGGTGGTACAGGGAGGTGCAGGGTGGTACAGGGTGGTACAGGGAGGTACAGGGTGGTGCAGGGTGGTGTAGGGAGGTACAGGGTGGTACAGGGTGGTACAGGGAGGTGCAGGGTGGTACAGGGTGGTGCAGGGAGGTGCAGGGTGGTACAGGGTGGTACAGGGTGGTACAGGGTAGTACAGGGAGGTGCAGGGTGGTACAGGGTGGTGCAGGGAGGTACAGGGTGGTACAGGGTGGTACAGGGAGGTGCAGGGTGGTGCAGGGAGGTACAGGGTGGTACAGGGTGGTACAGGGAGGTGCAGGGAGGTACAGGGAGGTGCAGGGTGGTGCAGGGAGGTACAGGGTGGTATAGGGAGGTACAGGGTGGTACAGGGAGGTGCAGGGTGGTACAGGGAGGTGCAGGGTGGTACAGGGTGGTACAGGGAGGTACAGGGTGGTACAGGGAGGTGCAGGGTGGTGCAGGGAGGTACAGGGTGGTACAGGGTGGTACAGGGAGGTGCAGGGTGGTACAGGGAGGTGCAGGGTGGTGCAGGGTGGTACAGGGAGGTACAGGGTGGTAGAGGGAGGTGCAGGGTGGTACAGGGTGGTACAGGGAGGTACAGGGTGGTGCAGGTGGTGTAGGGAGGTACAGGGTGGTACAGGGTGGTACAGGGAGGTGCAGGGTGGTACAGGGTGGTACAGGGTGGTGCAGAGAGGTGCAGGGTGGTGCAGGGTGGTGCAGGGTGGTACAGGGTGGTGCAGGGTGGTACAGGGTGGTACAGGGTAGTACAGGGAGGTGCAGGGTGGTACAGGGAGGTGCAAGGTGGTACAGGGTGGTGCAGGGTGGTGCAGGGTGGTACAGGGTGGTGCAGGGTGGTGCAGGGTGGTACAGGGTGGTGCAGGGAGGTGCAGGGTGGTGCAGGGAGGTACAGGGTGGTACAGGGAGGTACAGGGTGGTACAGGGAGGTGCAGGGTGGTACAGGGTGGTGCAGGGAGGTACAGGGTGGTACAGGGAGGTGCAGGGTGGTACAGGGTGGTGCAGGGAGGTGCAGGGTGGTACAGGGAGGTACAGGGTGGTACAGGGTGGTACAAGGAGGTACAGGGTGGTACAGGGTGGTGCAGGGAGGTACAGGGTGGTACAGGAAGGTACAGGGAGGTGCAGGGTGGTACAGGGTGGTACAGGGAGGTACAGGGTGGTACAGGGTGGTGCAGGGAGGTGCAGGGTGGTGCAGGGAGGTACAGGGTGGTACAGGGTGGTGCAGGGAGGTGCAGGGTGGTGCAGGGAGGTACAGGGTGGTACAGGGAGGTACAGGGAGGTGCAGGGTGGTACAGGGAGGTACAGGGAGGTACAGGGTGGTACAGGGTGGTACAGGGAGGTGCAGGGTGGTACAGGGTGGTGTAGGGTGGTGCAGGGTGGTGCAGGGAGGTACAGGGTGGTACAGGGTGGTACAGGGTGGTGCAGGGTGGTACAGGGAGGTACAGGGTGGTGCAGGGTGGTACAGGGTGGTACAGGGAGGTACAGGGTGGTGCAGGGTGGTGCAGGGTGGTACAGGGTGGTGCAGGGTGGTGCAGGGTGGTGCAGGGTGGTACAGGGTAGTACAAGGAGGTGCGGGGAGGTACAGGGAGGTGCAGGGTGGTGCAGGGAGGTACAGGGTGGTGCAGGGTGGTACAGGGTGGTACAGGGAGGTGCAGGGAGGTACAGGGAGGTGCAGGGTGGTGCAGGGAGGTGCAGGGTGGTACAGGGAGGTACAGGGTGGTACAGGGAGGTGCAGGGTGTACAGGGAGGTGCAGGGTGGTACAGGGTGGTACAGGGAGGTACAGGGTGGTACAGGGTGGTACAGGGAGGTACAGGGAGGTTTCAAGGTGGTGCAGGGAGGTACAGGGTGGTAAAGGGTGGTACAGGGTGGTGCAGGGTGGTACAGGGAGGTGCAGGGTGGTACAGGGAGGTGCAGGGTGGTGCAGGGTGGTACAGGGAGGTACAGGGTGGTACAGGGAGGTGCAAGGTGGTACAGGGTGGTACAGGGAGGTACAGGGTGGTGCAGGGTGGTGTAGGGAGGTACAGGGTGGTACAGGGTGGTACAGGGAGGTGCAGGGTGGTACAGGGTGGTGCAGGGAGGTGCAGGGTGGTGCAGGGTGGTACAGGATGGTGCAGGGTGGTACAGGGTGGTACAGGGTAGTACAGGGAGGTGCAGGGTGGTACAGGGTGGTGCAGGGAGGTACAGGGTGGTACAGGGTGGTACAGGGAGGTGCAGGGTGGTGCAGGGAGGTACAGGGTGGTACAGGGTGGTACAGGGAGGTGCAGGGAGGTGCAGGGTGTACAGGGTGGTACAGGGAGGTGCAGGGTGGTGCAGGGTGGTACAGGGTGGTACAGGGTGGTACAGGGAGGTGCAGGGTGGTACAGGGAGGTGCAGGGTGGTGCAGGGTGGTACAGGGAGGTACAGGGTGGTACAGGGAGGTGCAGGGTGGTACAGGGTGGTACAGGGAGGTACAGGGTGGTGCAGGGTGGTGTAGGGAGGTACAGGGTGGTACAGGGTGGTACAGGGAGGTGCAGGGTGGTACAGGGTGGTACAGGGTGGTGCAGAGAGGTGCAGGGTGGTGCAGGGTGGTGCAGGGTGGTACAGGGTGGTGCAGGGTGGTACAGGGTGGTACAGGGTAGTACAGGGAGGTGCAGGGTGGTACAGGGAGGTGCAGGGTGGTACAGGGTGGTGCAGGGTGGTGCAGGGTGGTACAGGGTGGTGCAGGGTGGTGCAGGGTGGTACAGGGTGGTGCAGGGAGGTGCAGGGTGGTGCAGGGAGTACAGGGTGGTACAGGGAGGTACAGGGTGGTACAGGGAGGTGCAGGGTGGTACAGGGTGGTGCAGGGAGGTACAGAGTGGTACAGGGAGGTGCAGGGTGGTACAGGGTGGTGCAGGGAGGTGCAGGGTGGTACAGGGAGGTACAGGGTGGTACAGGGTGGTACAAGGAGGTACAGGGTGGTACAGGGTGAGGCAGGGAGGTACAGGGTGGTACAGGAAGGTACAGGGAGGTGCAGGGTGGTACAGGGTGGTACAGGGAGGTACAGGGTGGTACAGGGTGGTGCAGGGAGGTGCAGGGTGGTGCAGGGAGGTACAGGGTGGTACAGGGTGGTGCAGGGAGGTGCAGGGTGGTGCAGGGAGGTACAGGGTGTACAGGGAGGTACAGGGAGGTGCAGGGTGGTACAGGGAGGTACAGGGAGGTACAGGGTGGTACAGGGTGGTACAGGGAGGTGCAGGGTGGTACAGGGTGGTGTAGGGTGGTGCAGGGTGGTGCAGGGAGGTACAGGGTGGTACAGGGTGGTACAGGGTGGTGCAGGGTGGTACAGGGAGGTACAGGGTGGTGCAGGGTGGTACAGGGTGGTACAGGGAGGTACAGGGTGGTGCAGGGTGTGCAGGGTGGTACAGGGTGGTACAGGGAGGTGCAGGTGGTACAGGGTGGTACAGGGAGGTGCAGGGTGGTGCAGGGTGGTGTAGGGTGGTGTAGTGTGGTGTAGTGTGGTGTAGTGTGGTGCAGGGTGGTGCAGGGTGGTAGGGTGGTGTAGGGTGGTGTAGTGTGGTGTAGTGTGGTGCAGGGTGGTGCAGGGTGGTACAGGGTGGTACAGGGAGGTGTAGGGTGGTGTAGTGTGGTACAGGGTGGTGTAGTGTGGTGTAGTGTGGTACAGGGTGGTACAGGGAGGTGTAGTGTGATGTAGTGTGGTGCAGGGTTGTGCAGGGTGGTACAGGGAGGTGCAGGGTGGTGCAGGTGGTGCAGGGTGGTATAGGGAGGGGCCGTGTANCCCCCCCCCCACCCCCACTTGCCCGTGCCTGCCCATGCTAGGGGAGGTTGTGAGTTCATTGTGCATTGATGAGTACAGCCCAGGTCATCTCCCTGTGGAGGGGGGGTGGGGGGTGGGGAGTGGGGGTATGGGTGGAGGGTGGGGGGTCGGGGTAGGGGGGTGGTGTGGGGGTGTGGGTGGGGGATGGTGGGGTGGGTGTAGGGGGTAGGTTGGGGGTTGAGGGGGTGGTGTGAGGGGTTGGGGGTGTGGGGGGTGGGTGTAGGGGGTGGAGGGTGGGGGGTTGGCGTAGGGGGTGGTGTGAGGGTTAAGGGGTGGGGTGGTGTGGGGTGAGGCTGGGGGTGGGATAGGGGGGTGAGGCTGGGGGTGGGGGGTGGGTCTGTCGTCCTCAAGAGGGAATTTTCTGATTTCGTGACAGAAATGGGATCGTGTGAAATGACAACAGCCGCAGTGTGATGTTGCTCGCCGCGTCTCCTCTCATTTAATTCTCGTTCAGTCAGCAGTAGCAGCAGCAGCAGTAGCAGCAGCAGTAGCAGAAGCAGCAGCAGCAGTAGCAGCAGCAGCAGCAGCAGCAGCGGCAGCAGCAGTATCAGCAGCAGCAGCAGCATCAGCAGCAGTAGCAGCAGCATCAGCAGCAGCAGCAGCGGCAGCAGCAGCATCAGCGGCAGCAGCAGCATCAGCAGTAGCAGTATCAGCAGCATCAGCAGCATCAGCAGCAGCAGCAGCGGCAGTATCAGCAGCATCAGCAGCAGCAGCGGCAGCAGCATCAACATCAGCAGCATCAGCAGCAGCGGCAGCAGCATCAGCAGCATCAGCAGCAGCAGCATCAGCATCAGCAGCATCAGCAGCAGCAGCATCAGCAGCAGCATCAGCATCAGCAGCAGCATCAGCAGCAGCAGTATCAGCAGCAGCAGCATCAGCAGCAGCATCAGCAGCAACAGCAGCATCAGCAGCAGCAGTATCATCAGCAGCAGCAGCCTATCAGCAGCAGCAGCATCAGCAGCAGCATCGGCAGCAGCATCAGCAGCAGCAGCATCAGCAGCAGCAGCATCAGCAGCAGCAGCAGTATCAGCAGCAGCAGCATCAGCAGCAGCAGCAGTATCAGCAGCAGCGGCAGCAGCAGCAGCAGCAGCGGCGGCAGCAGCATCAGCAGCAGCAGCAGCAGCGGCAGCAGCAGCAGCGGCAGCATCAGCAGCAGCAGCGAGCAACAGCAGCAGCAACAGCAGCAGCATCAGCATCAGCAGCAGCATCAGCATCAGCAGCATCATCAGCAGCAGCATCATCAGCAGCGGCAGCAGCAGCAGCGGCAGCAGCAGCAGCATCAGCAGCAGCAGCATCAGCAGCAGTATCAGCAGTAGCAGCAGTATCAGCAGCAGCATCAGCAGCAGCGGCATCAGCAGCAGCAGTATCATCAGCAGCAGCAGCAGTATCAGCAGCAGCAGCAGTATCAGCAGCAGCATCAGCAGCAGCGGCAGCAGCAGCAGCAGCGGCAGCAGTGCAGATGCGAGGATCCTTGGCGTAAAAAAATAAAAAAACGCAGCGTAGTGAAACCGAGCCTTCAAAGAATCATTAGTCTGGAGAGGTCCTGCATCTGGGATTTTTGCGACCAATTTCACGAACGACGGTTTTTAAACTAAGCTATTAAAAAAACTATATATATACATTTTATTTCTGAACAGGTGAGGCCCGCTGAGTTGCATAGCTATTCNTTTTTTTTTCAATTCCAGAAGCGACCTGGTCACATGATAGCTCAACGAAGTGGATGTATCGTGGAATTGTAGAGCATCCAAATACTCTAAACGCGTGACGTTGATAGAAAATGTGGAAATGTGGAGGGGAAAACCCTGAGGACCCGGAGAAGAATCCACGCGACCACGGGAAGAGAGAGAACGCGCAGACTCCAAATATACAGCAGGCGTCAGGGTCGCGATCGAACCACGACCTCCTGTACACCAGGCGAGGTAGTTAACTTCTCACGGAGAGAACACGCAAACTCCAAATATACAGCAGGCGTCAGGGTCGGGATCGAACCCACGACCTCCTGTGTACCAGGCGAGGTAGTTAACATCTCACCACCGTGATGNGGAGAACACGCAAACTCCAAATAGGCATACAGCAGGCGTCAGGGTCGGGATCGAACCCACGACCTCCTGCATACCAGGCGAGGTAGTTAACATCTCCACAACACGCAAACTCCAAATACACAGCAGGCGTCAGGGTCGGGATCGAACCCAGGACCTCCTGTAACCAGGCGATGTAGTTAACATCTCACTAGNGGAGAACACGCAAACTCCAAATATACAGCAGGCGTCAGGGTCGCGATCGAACCCACGACCTCCTGTATACCAGGCGAGGTAGTTAACCTCACCACGAGAACACGCAAACTCCAAATATACAGCAGGCGTCAGGGTCGGGATCGAACCCACGACCTCCTGTATACCAGGCGGGGTAGTTAACATCTCACCACNGGAGAACACGCAAACTCCAAATATACAGCAGGCGTCAGGGTCGGATCGAACCCACGACCTCGTGTGTACCAGGCGATGTAGTTAACATCTCACCACNGGAGAGACAAGAAAACTCCAAATATACAGCAGGCGTCAGGGTCGGGATCGAACCCACGACCTCCTGTATACCAGGCGAGGTAGTTAACATCTCACCACGGGGAGAACACGCAAACTCCAAATATACAGCAGGCGTCAGGGTCGGGATCGAACCCACGACCTCCTGTACACCCGGCGAGGTAGTTAACATCTCACCACGGGAGAGAAGACGCAAACTCCAAATATACAGCAGCAGGCGTCAGGGTCGGGATCGAACCCACGACTTCCTGTAGACCAGGCGAGGTAGTTAACATCTCCTAGCCACCGGGGCCTCCCAGACAGAGTTGAATAACCAGAGCGTCGCGGCTTGAATCGGACGTGACTGGGCATTTCCTCCACACACACAATTAACACACAATTAACACACAATTAACACACACACAATTAACACACAATTAACACACACACACAATTAACACACACACACAATTAACACACACACACAATTAACACACACACACAATTAACACACAATTAACACACACACACTTAGCACACACACAATTAACACACACACACACTTAGCACACACATACAATTAACACACACACACTTAGCACACACACACAATTAACACACACACACACTTAGCACACACACACTTAGCACACACTCACAATTAACACAAACACACGATTTACACACACACAATTAACACACACTTAACACACACACTTAGAATACACACACACAATTAACAGAAATTTAACACACACACACTTAGCACACACACACAATTAACACACAAACACACACTTGACACACACACACAATTAACACACACAATTAACACACACACTTAACACACACAGACAATTAACACACACAATTAACACACAATTAACACACACAAAATTAACACACACAAACAACACACACACTTAACACACACACTTAATACACACACAAAATTAACACACAAAATTAACACACACAATTAACACACACACACACAACACGCACTTAACACACACACACACACACTTACCACACACACACTTAACACACACATCGTCATCTTCAGCAGCAGCAAGTCAGTCAGCATTAGTACAATAGTGAGCATTTCTGGCTCTCCTCTGAGTCCTAAGTATAACGAAACACCTCCTGCCGCTGCTGTTGTAATTAGGGGCAAACTGATAGCTGATGACGATCTCAGGCAAGGGTGGGGAACGTCCGGCCCGCGGGCCCTATAAGGCCCTATAAGGCCCTATAAGGCCCGCGAAATCATTTGGGTCTGGCCCTGCCAAGGCACCCGCAGGCGGGACTCGAAATTCAATAAATCTCGGAGCAAACCTGGAAAAGCAGTTGCGAGTAGCAGCAACATCATGAACACCAGCTAACAACATCACACGCCGCAAATTTCGATGTAAAGCTTCTTTCGTGACTGCACGGATTCATATTGTCGGTTCTTTCGGTAAAGTCACGTAGAAGGGAAGTAATAAAATAATAAAAATAAAACATAATAAAATTTCGATTTAAAGCTTTCGTGACTGCAGGGATTCATCTTCTTGGTTCTTTCGGTAAAGTCACGTTGAAGGGAAATAAAAAATAATAAAAATAAAACATAATAAAATATTATTTATTTCGATTTTAAAGCTTTCGTGACTGCAGGGATTCATCTTCTTGGTTCTTTCGGTAAAGTCACGTAGAAGGGAAGTAATTAAATAATAAAAATAAAACATAATAAAATTTCGATTTAAAGCTTTCGTGACTGCAGGGATTCATCGTCTTGGTTCTTTCGGTAAAGTCACGTAGAAGGGAAATAATACAATAATAAAATATTAAACAATCACACGCCTCGCCAAAGAAAAGCAGTTCCAGCCATCGCATGAGGGGCGAGTGAATGAAATGTTTGACCAAATATAACAACAGGCTAATTTTTTAGTTGATAATTTTGTACGGCCCGCGGATGATGATGTTATATAAATTATCCAAATGGCCCTCGGCAGATAAAAGGTTCGGCACCCGTAATTCTCAGGCAACAGGGTTACACAATGCAATTTTAATTTATTTTAATTTTTGTGTAACGCGCTCACATACACACACACAATTAACACACACACACACGTAGCACACACAACCACACGTACACTTTGCAACAGGTCACCACCACCAGCACCACCACCACACAGCTTGCATAGTAATCCGCTAATGAGCCACTAATTAAACTGAACAATGCTTGGAGAGCGTGCCGCTTTCCTTCTCGGTCGCGCTAATTGAGTGCCGATTTGAAGGATCTCTTAATCCCAGCCTCGGGTCCAACGTTAACAACCAGACGGCCGTGATGGTGATGATGGTGGTGGGCGGTGGTGATGGTGGTGATGGTGGTGGGGGTGGTGGTGGTGATGGTGGGGGTGGTGATGGTGGTGATGGTGGTGGGCGGTGGTGATGGTGGTGATGGTGGTGGGGGTGGTGATGGTGGTGGTGGTGATGGTGGTGATGGTGGTGATGGTGGTGGGGGGTGANGGTGGTGGTGGTGATGGTGGTGATGGTGGTGATGGTGGTGGGGGTGGTGATGGTGGTGATGGTGATGGTGGGGGTGGTGATGGTGATGGTGGTGGTAGTGGTGATGCTGGTAGATGTGACGTTGATGACGGTGGTGGTGATGGTGGTGGTGATGGTGGTGGATGTGGTGGTGGTGGTGATGATGGTGGTGGGGTGGTGATGGTAGCGGTGATGGTGGTGGTGATGGCGGTGATGCTGGTTTTGATGGTGGTGGTAATGGTGGTGGTGAAGGTGATGATGGTGATGGTGGTGATGGCGGTGGTGGTGATGGCGGTGGTAGTGGTGGCGGTGGTAGTGGTGATGGTGGTAGTGGTGATGTTGATGACGGTGGTGGTGAAGGTGATGGTGATGGTGATGGCGATGGTGAATGCGATGGTGGTATGAAATGTATTGCAAACGGCCTCATCCATTACACAGCAAGAAACAAACAAATAAATAAATCCTTATTTTGCTTAATATAAACCAGAGGTGCGGTGTTTTATGCCATTAGACGCTGTTATCGGTAGCAGCAGCAGCAGCAGCAATAGCGAAATGCAACAGCACATATGGCACGTGCAACTCCTGCGAAATAGATTTTTTTTGGAGTCTGGGCAGCTACGGAATTCCGTCGTTCATACAATAAATTTTTCCTGCTCGTGCCCACTGGGTTTATGTATAATTACAATTAATAAAGGCCGAAATTATGAACAAAAAAATCTCGCCGAAGCTGATCGCTTTGTTATTTAAAAAAAAATTAAAGTGATGAATATACACGCAACGCACGTTTGGATTTAATAACGATGTTCATTTGTCGATTTAAAGCTTTCGTGACTGCAGGGATTCATCTTTTTGGTTCTTTCGGTAAAGTCACGTAGAAGGGAAGTAATAAAATAATAAAAATAAAACATAATAAAATAATTCTCACGACGTTTCGGCCACAACGCAAGCAGCCGTCCTCAGGTGAAGACCATTCAGACGCTGTCTCCCCGACAGACCTGTTCTTCACCTGAGGACGGCTGCTTGCGTTGTGGCCGAAACGTCGTGAGAAATNTTTTATTATGTTTATTTTTATTATTTTATTACTTCCCTTCTACGTGACTTTACCGAAAGAACCAAGAATATGTTCATTTTGTCTTTGCATCGTTGCCAGGTGCGCGTTTGCAGTCCGGGCAAGGAGAATCAGAGAGGAGGAGGGGTTGGTTGCAAGCCACCGTTCTGGACATTTCAGAATCAGACTCAGAACATTTCTATTCTCTTTGGTTCTTACGGTAAAGTCACGTGGGTATAAAAGAAAATAAATTAAATCTCACGACGTTTCGGGCGCAACACAAGCGTCCGTCATCAGGTGGGACAACCACAGCAAGAACGCAATTGCTGAAGTTCCCACTTCAGCAAATACACAGCAGGCATCGTCAGGGTCTGGATCGAACCCACGACCTCCTGTATACTTGGCGAGGTAGTTAACATCTCACCATGAAGAGAGAGAGAGAGGTGGACATGCAAACTCCAAATATTAAACAGTTCATCTTCTTGGTTCTATCGGTAAAGTCACGTAGAAGGGAAATAATAAAATAATAAAATAATTCTCACGACATTTCGGCCACAACGCAAGCAGCCGTCCTCAGGTGAAGAACAGGTCTGTAGGAAAGACAGCGTTTGAAATTTTAATCAAAATTTAGTAAACAATTGTCAGGGTCGGGATCGAACCCACGACCTTCTGCATACTTGGCGAGATAGTTAACATCTCACCATGGAGAGAGAGACACACACAAACTCCAAATATACATCAGGCATCAGGGTCGGGATCGAACCCACGACCTCCTGCATACCAGGCGAGGTAGTTAACATCTCACCATGAAAAGAGAGAGAGACACACAAACTCCAAATATACAGCAGGCGTCAGGGTCGGGATCGAACCCACGACCTCCTGTAGACCAGGCGAGGTAGTTAACATCTCACCATGGAAGAGAGAGAGGGAAATGCAAACTCCAAATATTAAACAGGCGTCAGGGTCGGGATCGAACCCACGACCTCCTGTAGACCAGGCGAGGTAGTTCACATCTCTCCATGGAGAGAGAGACACACACAAACTCCAAATTTACAGCAGCATCGTCAGGGTCGGGATCGAACCCACGACCTCCAGTATACCAGGCGAGGTAGTTAACATCTCACCATAGAGAGAGAGAGAGACGCAAACTCCAAATATACAGCAGACGTCAGGGTCGGGATCGAACCCACGACCTCCTGTATACCAGGCGAGGTAGTTAACATCTCACCATGGAGAGAGAAAGAGAGGGGATATGCAAACTCCAAAAATTAAACAGGCATCAGGGTCGGGATCGAACCCACGACCTCCTGCATACCAGGCGAGGTAGTTAACATCTCACCACGTGGGACGATGGGAGGCAAACAGATTAACACCTCACACGCACTCGCACAATTGGATTAGCTGATCACGTGCACACAGCATCAGATTAACTGATCATGAGATGTTGAGTTAATACATTGTATCGATTTTTGTTGTTGCAGGGGGCCTTTTCTCAATCGATGAGGATAGTTGGTGGATGGCGGTGGGTGGGGGGGGTGGTGTGTCTATGTTGAACTTATTTCGCACTGAACGTAGCCAAGCGTGTTAATCGGAGGTGGGTTTTAGAGTATTTGGCTGCAAAAATCAATCTCCACGTGGTAAGACACTTCGTTGAGCTATCAGTCGTGGCCAGTTCGCTTCTGGAAAAGTGCTCTTGGTTAACTTTTTTTTTATTAAATCCTTTATATTAAGTTCACTTGCTTGCTTGCTTGCGTGCTTGCTTGCTTGCTTGCGACCTTGCAAACCTTTCGGTCGTTTTTTAACCCACTTCCCGTGATCCAATCGAGCTGACATTTTGCACACAAACTCGTTGTGCGAGACAATTAATGTTCGTGAAATTTTTTTCCAAAATTTTACACTGTTTAGGGAAAACAAATTAAATATTTAATTACCAATTGTTTAATACTGCAGACAATCATCTGACCCATAGGTGGCAGCCATCTCAAGCCAGAGGACGAGAGGACTCTAGCCGCCACGTATATAAAGGATTTAGAGTGAAAAACTTTGTTTTTACGGGTTATACTTGTTTTCCACGAAAATTACTGTCAACCGAAATAAATATTACTCGCTATGGGAACCTCATTTGCCAGTAAAAATATGATAATTGGTTTTTTACCCTTCTATCTGGCAACAAAACTGACACCTTTTTACAAGGAGTCATGTTTGCATAGACCACAATACCTGCAGTCATAATACAAACAAAATACATAACTCTGATAATGTGCACTGTCCTTGAAGTTGATTGGTCCACACCCGAGACAGCTTTCCTTAGAGCCTAGTCTCACATGGGTTGGATCAGATGACGCCAAAAGGCGCACAACTCAAAGGCAATGCACCATCAGAGTATGAGAGCTCGGGGCAAGCATTTACACAATTGGAACCTCATTTGCCAGTAAAAATATGATAATTGTTTTTTTACCCTTCTATCTGGCAACAAAACTGACATCTTTTTACAAGGAGTCACGTTTGCATAGATCGCAATACCTGCAGTCATAATACAAACAAAAGACATAACTCTGATAATATATGCACTGTCCTTGAAGTGCGCCTTTTTGAGCGGTAGTGTAGCGGTTAGCGCTACGCTGCGCTACGAACCCGGCGACCCGAGTTCGATTCCCGCTCACGGCCAACACCAGTGACGATTATTTGAACCGTTCCTCGGCCTCCCCTAGGTCGACTCAGCCTCAAAACGAGTAACTGCTGTGGTGTGTGAACATCGCCACTGGGAGACAAAGGCGGCCGGGCGTGGTGCATCCAAGTCCCGGGCGAAGCCGGGTAGTAAAGCTAGTACCTAATGAATGAAACTGAAATTAAACTTAATTTTTGCGCTCGCTCATTCCATGATTTGCATCGTCGACGAACGAAACTGCATTCCACGGCAGCCATCGCAGAAGTCGATGGAATGTTCTGCAGCAAGGTACCTGTCCAACTGCAGCGACTTGCGTTTAAATGAACCACCGGTTGGTGGTGAGGTGTCTACCTGAAGGTGACTCATGCAGCCAGCTATGGCTGCAGGGTTTTGGTAGTACATGTTGTTTATGCCATTCATTGTGAAAATTCCGTCACAGTTCCTATGATCGCTTTTTCATTGCTTTCATGGCTTTATTTTGGTGATTTCGAAAAGTATATTGGTTTAGCCATGTTTTTGGTTCTTTCGGTAAAGTCACGTAGAAGGGAAGTAATAAAATAATAAAAATAAAACATAAAACATAATAAAAAAACGTAATAAAATAGACCTGGTTTTCACCTGAGGGCGGCTGCTTGCGTTGTGGCCGAAACGTCGTGAGAATTATTTTATTATGTTTTATTTTTATTATTTTATTATTTCCCTTCTACGTGACTTTACCGAAAGAACCAAGAAGATTAATCCCTGCAGTCACGAAAGCTTTAAATCGAAATTTAGCCATGTTTGTTTGTTGTAGTACAGAGTTAGACTGATGGCCTTAATCTAAGTTGTCTTGTGGTTGTTGTTGTTGTTTGACTTGCATCCCACTGGGATTTTTGCACACAGCGTTGGTGTACGGTGCTTTTTCTGCAATATTTTGCTGTCTTTTCTTGGATTTTCTGTTTGCACTCAGTCACATGTTCACTTTAAGATGTTTTTTGTTCATGTTTTTTGTTTGTTGCGGTTGCACCCGATTCAAGAGCCGAATGGCTCACAGGGCTACACCTAATACATGAACTTGAACTTGAAGGGTGAGCGCTCTCACGCCCGTGGTTCTCCGAGTGTCTAAGCCACGCGGTTCATCATTGAGAATAACGGGGGATTTGGCCTCTACTCATGATGTAACTTGACTCGTTTTTATATTTTTAGAACTGCGAGTTGCATTTAGTTTTTTTTTTTTGTCCTTTTACGGCACCTCCGATTGTGCTACGTACGGTGCGAAAGAAGTTCAACAAACATACTGCCCATAGACTAACACTGCCCATAGACTAACACTGCCCATAGACTAACACTGCCCATAGACTCAACACTACCCATAGACTAACACTGCCCATAGACTAACACTGCCCATAGACTAACACTGCCCATAGACTCAACACTGCCCATAGACTAACACTGCTCATAGACTAACACTACCCATAGACTAACACTACCCATAGACTAACACTGCCCATAGACTAACACTGCCCATAGACTAACACTGCCCATAGACTCAACACTACCCATAGACTAACACTGCCCATAGACTCAACATCCATAGACTAACACTGCCATAGACTAACACTGCCATAGACTAACACTGCCCATAGACTAACACTGCCCCATAGACTAACACTGCCCATAGACTCAACACTGCCCATAGACTAACACTGCCCATAGACTCAACACTGCCCATAGACTAACACTGCCCATAGACTCAACACTGCCCATAGACTAACACTGCCCATAGACTCAACACTGCCCATAGACTAACACTGCCCATAGACTCAACACTGCCCATAGACTAACACTGCCCATAGACTCAACACTGCCCATAGACTCAACACTGCCCATAGACTCAACACTGCCCATAGACTAACACTGCCCATAGACTAACACTGCCCATAGACTCAACACTGCCCATAGACTCAACACTGCCCATAGACTCAACACTGCCCATAGACTAACCCATAGACTCAACACTGCCCATAGACTCAACACTGCCCATAGACTAACACTGCCCATAGACTCAACACTGCCCATAGACTAACACTGCTCCATAGACTCAACACTGCCCATAGACTAACACTGCCCATAGACTCAACACTGCCCATAGACTAACACTGCTCCATAGACTCAACACTGCCCATAGACTAACACTGCCCATAGACTCAACACTGCCCATAGACTAACACTGCCCATAGACTCAACACTGCCCATAGACTAACACTGCCCATAGACTCAACACTGCCCATAGACTAACACTGCCCATAGACTCAACACTGCCCATAGACTAACACTGCCATAGACTCAACACATAGACTAACACTGCCCATAGACTAAACACTGCCCATAGACTAACACTGCCCATAGACTAACACTGCCCATAGACTAACACTGCCCATAGACTAACACTGCCCATAGACTAACACTGCCCATAGACTAACACTGCCCATAGACTAACACTGCCCATAGACTAACACTGCCCATAGACTCAACACTGCCCATAGACTCACACTGCCCATAGACTCAACACTGCCCATAGACTAACACTGCCATAGACTAACACTGCCCATAGACTCAACACTGCCCATAGACTCAACACTGCCCATAGACTCAACACTGCCCATAGACTAACACTGCCCATAGACTCAACACTGCCATAGACTCAACACTGCCCATAGACTAACACTGCCCATAGACTAACACTGCCCATAGACTAACACTGCCCATAGACTCAACACTGCCCATAGACTAACACCATAGACTAACACTGCCCATAGACTCAACACTGCCCATAGACTCAACACTGCCCATAGACTCAACACTGCCCATAGACTCAACACTGCCCATAGACTCAACAGTGCCCATAGACTCAACACTGCCCATAGACTCAACACTGCCCATAGACTCAACACTACCGATAGACTAACACTACCCATAGACTAAACACTACCCATAGACTAACACTACCCATAGACTAACACTGCCCATAGACTAACACTACCCATAGACTAACACTACCCATAGACTAACACTACCCATAGACTAACACTGCCATAGACTCAACACTGCCCATAGACTAACACTGCCCATAGACTCAACACTACCCATAGACTAACACTACCCATAGACTAACACTGCCCATAGACTAACACTACCCATAGACTAACACTACCCATAGACTAACACTGCCCATAGACTCAACACTGCCCATAGACTCAACACTACCCATAGACTCAACACTGCCCATAGACCCAACACTGCCCATAGACTCAACACTGCCCATAGACCCAACACTGCCCAAAGACTCAACACTGCCCATAGACTCACACTGTCCATAGACTCAACACTGCCCATAGACTCAACACTGCCCATAGACTCAACACTGCCCATAGACTCAACACTGCTCATAGACTCAACACTACCCATAGACTCAACACTGCCCATAGACTCAACACTGCCCATAGACTCAACACTACCCATAGACTAACACTACCCATAGACTAACACTACCCATAGACTCACCACTGCTCCATAGACTAACACTGTCCATAGACTAACACTGCCCATAGACTCAACACTGCCCATAGACTCAACACTGCTCATAGACTCAACACTGCCCATAGACTAACACTACCCACAGACTCAACACTACCCACAGACTAACACTACCCATAGACTCAACACTACCCATAGACTAACACTACCCATAGACTCACCACTGCTCCATAGACTAACACTGTCCATAGACTAACACTGCCCATAGACTCAACACTGCCCATAGACTCAACACTGCTCATAGACTCAACACTGCCCATAGACTAACACTACCCACAGACTCAACACTACCCACAGACTCAACACTACCCATAGACTCAACACTACCATAGACTCAACACTACCCACAGACTCAACACTGCACATAGACTCAACACTACCCATAGACTCAACACTGCCCATAGACTCAACACTACCCATAGATTCAACACTACCCATAGACTCAACACTGCCCATAGACTCAACACTGCCCATCGACTCAACAGAGACACACAGAGACAAACACTCTCTGCTTGTCTGTGTAGTGTCTCTCTCTCAAATTTAGTTCTACCTGATGATGGTTGCTTGTGTTGCAATCGAAACGTCGTACTCCATTATTTAATTAATTTTCTTTCCACGTGACTTTACCGAAAGAACCAAAGAGCAATTCCTGCAGTCACGAAAGCTTCAAACCGAGTTTGTTGTTGTTGTTGTCTGAAGAAATCGAGGTGGACTTTCGCGTCCTCTGATACGGAGGCCGAAATCCACCGAGGTGATGGCATTTGTCTTCAAAGTGAAAGTCGAAGGCAGCGAAAATAAAAATAAAAAAATCGAAAGCGATGGGTCCTTTTTTCGTGCCCCACACACTAGCAGTGACCTCTAACCCTGTGCCCTGTCACCCCTTCGCCGTATTGAATTCGCCGAGGCTTTAACGAGATGAATGGGGTCATACTTTCTTTGCCACGAGACCTGAGAGCCACGGACATTTTAAAAAAATTTNGGGGGGGGGGGGGGCTGCTCAAACGCTTCGTTTTACAACAACAACACCTGCGCCTCGGCTGGTCACGTACGATGCAGAAGAAATTCAACACACGTTGCATACATGTCACCCTAGGGACGGTACATAGCCCGTTCTAAACCACCGAAAGAAAATGACTCCATACTCTTTGGTTCTTTCGGTAAAGTCACGTAGGTAGTAGAAATTATAAATGAAATAAAAAATAAAACAATATTCTTAGGTTTCTTCGGTAAAGTAACGTAGGTAAAACATTAAAATTAATAAAATAAAAATAAAATAAAAATCACGACGTTTCGGAGGCAACACAAGCTTCCGTCTTCAGGTGGAACCGTCACAGCCACGAGAGCTGTATCTAAAAAAAAACCTAAGAATATGAATCCTTGCAGTCACGAAAGCTTCAAATCTAGAAATAAAACAATGTATCACGACGTTCGATCGCGACACGAGCGGTCGTGCTCGGACGGAAAAAAAATAATCCGCCAGTGGAACAGCAGGACCAGCGAGAGAGCTGCTACAACGATAAGTTATACTGGTAGGAACCACCTGGTTCCACCAGTCCACAGGGGATTATTGTGTCCGTCCGTCGTGCATCCAAAAATGGGAGGGGTGGGGCTGAGTGGAGAGGGGAGGTGGGGAGGGTGGGAGGGTGGGGANGGGGTGGGGGAGGGTGGGGCTGGGTGGGAGGGTGGGGAGGGCTGGGTGGGGAGGGTGGGGCTGGGTGGGGAGGTGGGTGGGAGGGGGAGGGGCTGGGTNGGGAGGGAGGGTGGGAGGGGAGGGTGGGAGGGGCTGGGTGGGGAGGGTGGGGCTGGGTGGGAGGGCTGGGTGGGGAGGGGGGGAGGGCTGGGTGGGAGGGTGGGAGGGTGGGGGTGGGAGGGTGGGGCTGGGTGGGGAGGGCTGGGTGGGGAGGGCTGGTCACCCGTGGTGCCCTTATAAAACTCAACGTTTAACCTACTCACGCCGGCTTGTGCCCGCCCTCACAGTCGGGCATATTTGCGGAATACACCACGCCGCCGTTGACCCTGCAGGCCATTGACCGAGCAACCCGACGTTCCTACCAGCTCCCTCCGCAGCAGGAATGTGTTTTGTGGTCCTTCCACCCGGCACCTCCGATGGCTGAGTACGGTGTGAAAGAAGTTCAACACACACGCGTGCGTACGACTTGAGCGTGAATGCGACGCTGCTGAATGTGTCGTCGCGGTCACTTGATCGTGGAAATTTAACTCGGCCATAGGCGACTTTTCGGCGACGACGAACTGTGGATTTATTACCGCTGCTTTGAACGGAGAGCTAAAAATAAGGTCGAATTATGAATGCATTCACCGAAATCAATAGATCAATAGTACAATGTCAAATATTGCGGTGCTATCTAAATAAGAACAAATTATGATAAGATGTGGATTATTGAGCGTCGCTCATCATTGCGACGTTTCGTTTATTTACATCAGGTGTTTTTTTTTAATTTTGAAATACGTTACAGTATTAAATGTAATTTTATTTTATATGGATAATCGCCCCACACTCACCACACACACAACACCCCACACTGACCTCACAACCCACACTCACCCCACACTCAACCAACACTCACCCAAAGATCCCCCGTATAGACTTACAGACTGTAGGGGCAAGTGCTGTTAGCGTGCACCTATGAAGGCCGGCACTGTGGCACACGAGGGGGTGGGTGGCCAGCACCACGCCCGACCGCCTTTGTCTCCCCAGTATCGATGTTTACACACCGCACCAGGTACTCATTTGAGGCTGAGTCGACCTAGGGGAGGTACCGGACCGGTTCAGATAATCGTCACCGGTGTTGGCCGTGAGCGGGAATCGAACCCGGTTCACCGGGTTCGTAGCGCAGCTGTAGCGCTGTCCGCTACACTGACACACAAAGACAAAGATCCCCCATATAGCCTTAACAGACTGTAGGGCAAGTGCTGTTAGCGAGCACCTATGAAGGCCGGCACGGCACACGAGGGATGGGTGGCCAACACCACGCCCGACCGCCTTTGTCTCCCCAGTGGCGATGTTTACACACCACACCAGGTACTCATTTGAGGCTGAGTCAACCTAGGGGAGGCCCGTGCCCGGTTTCAGATAATCGCCACTGGTGTTGGCCGTGAGCAGGAATCGAACCCGGGTCGCCGGGCGCTAACCGCTGCACCACCGCTCCCCGCAAACACACACTCGCAAAACAGCTCCCACGCACAAACGCGAACGAACACAGAGACCTGCACTTAACCGCGTGGACCTCCTGAGCAAACGCAGCTCGCGAGATGCAAACTGAGGGTCACCTGCTTTTGTACCCCCCACCCAAACCCAACCCCGCCCATCTCGAATGTCTAACGCACAATACAGCAGCAGCAACACAATTCAATCCGCTCTTAAATAGAGTGCCCTTCATCCACAGCGCCACGGGGCACTTTATAACATTGATAATAATAATAATAATGACTCCAGAAAAACAGCCCCCACCACCCCCCCCCCCCAGATCGATCGATACATCTTAACAATAAGCTATATAAAGCAAATGTATCTGTGCATCAGATACTCATCGATTGCGATGGCTCTCAGACGAGGCTCACGTGGGAGTATCTAGTTACGCCGTTGAAGCTACAACCAGGGGCTGTGCCAGGCTAGGTGCACTGAGTCAACCCAAAGGGAGGCTCAGGGCCCATTCAAATATCCGTCAATGTTAGTTGCCGGTGATGAACGGGGACTGGAGCTCAACCGATGCATCACCAGCGGCTGTGCCAGGCTAGGTGCACCGAGTCAACCCAAAGGAAGGCTCGGGCCCATTCAAATATCCGTCAATGTTAGTTGCCGGTGATGATCGGGGACTGGAGTTCAACCGATGCACCACAAGCGGCTGTGCCAGGCTAGGTGCACTTTGGGACAGACCCATGTACCAGCCTCGCTGCCTTTAAACCCGCCCGGCGCTCCGCTCGTTGTTGTGAGCGTCGCTCCTCCGCCCTCGGCGAATTGTTTGAGGTCGATTGCCTCCGAACTGACCAGCCGCCTGCTCGATGTGCACTAGCCTGGCACTGCCCAGTAGAGGCTGCGTCCTTCACGAGACCGCCCCTCCTCCACAGAGGCCATCAACTCAGAGCCACTTTCATTCTGTCCTCCCAACGCACCTCCGATGTGCACGGTTGGCTACGTACGACGCGAAATACGTTTCAATGTGATTTTTTTGTACTACCAGATAATGCCCACTGAGCTATTAGCTTATTTTTCAGAAGCGACCTGGCCGCAAATGATAGCTCAACGATGTGGGCTTATCGCGTGGAGTTTATAGCAGCAAACAATGATAACATATGTTTTTAAAATGTGGAGGGAGAAATCGGAAGACCCGGAGAAAATCCACGCGACCACGGGGAGAGAGACNTTTTTGACTTTTAAACAACTTTTATTGCCGCCAGCAGCAACACTGGAGGCGATTCCGATATGAAATACACAAAGTCACCAGCAATAAAAACAAACGCTACAAATCCACACGCTGTGGCGCTTAATGCACCGCGCACAACACGAAATAAAAGCCACGTGGTGGTGGTGATGGTGGTTGTGGTGTAGTGGTGGTGGTGGTGTTGTGGTGGTGGTGGTGGTGTGTGGTGGTGGTGGTTGTGGTGGTTGTGGTGGTGGCGGTTGTGGTGGTTGTGGTGGTCATCGCGCACGCCACGGTGACGAGCGAGCGCTTCAGAAGGTGAACACCACGAGGTGCCGTCCACGCTGGTACAGAGAGGGGCTTGTCCGGCTCCCCAGCGCTCGAAGAAGACGTACACATCACCGACACGTGTGTGGTACATGGCGTGCTCCAGCCGGAGCCGCGCCTTGAGCAGGCCCCTGAACACTGGAAGCACAGAGCAGCCGTCAGTGTCACCTTGCAGCATCTTTTTCCTCGTTCTGTACACCCGCCATGGAAAGAGAGAGAACGAGAGAACGAGAGACACGCACACTCCAATACAACAGCAGGTGTCGGGGTCAGGATGGAACCCACGATCTCCTGCATACCAGGCGAAGTAGTTGACAGGGAAAAACTGGAAGACCCGGAGAAAAATCCACGCGACCACGGGGACATAGAGAGAGAGAACGAGAGACATTCTAGATTTGAAGCTTTCGTGACTGCAAGGATTCATATTCTTAGGTTTTTCGGTAAAGTCACGTAGGTAAAAAAATGAAATTAATAAAAGTAAAATAAAATAAAACTTGATACACCAATCGTGCTGTGACGGTTCCACCTGAAGACGGAGTCTTGTGTTGCCTCCGAAACGTCGTGATTTTTATTTTTTAAATTTAAAATTGTAGTTTTATTTTACTTTTATTAATTTACATTTTTTTACCTACGTGACTTTACCGAAAACACCTCAGAATAAGAACGAGAGACACACAAACTCCAAATAAACAGCAGCAGACATCGTCGGGGTCAGGATCGAACCCACGATCGACGCGGGGTTCTAGAACTCGGGGCGATGACTTCGTTTTGCAGACTGCTTTGTTCTTCGAACCTGCAGATGAGTGTGGGGGGGGGCTAAGGGGGTTTAAGGCGGGTAAGCGGGGGGCGTGGGGGGCGTGGGGGGGAGGGTCTGCCCCGTAACGACTTCATCAGCTGTCAGCTAGCGCCGTGTTGATCACTGGGTCCGTGACACGAGGTCATGGGCGAGGAGCGAGTATTTGCTCTGTCAGCCGGTCGGTGTGGGATTCTCTCCATCGCGACGGGGTCATTCGCAGGTTATGAGAGTGGTGGGGGTTGGTGGGGAGGTTGGGGAGAGGGGGTTGGAGCGGCTGCTGCTGATACTCGCTAACAGCACTTGCCCGGTAGTATGTCAAGGGCTATACGGGGGATCTTTGTCTTTGTAGAGGCAGCAGATCGGTTTCAGGGAGGTGTTTTTGAGGATATATTTTTTTTCACCCTTTAATAAATGGATTTTAACTTGTCACTGATGGTGATATTGGCATCGATTTCAAATACAATTCACGGGGTTTTTAAAAAAAAAAACGTTTTCAGGAAGGTGGGAAGAAAAAAAAAATCGTTCGTTGAATTCGCAGGCATTTTATGTCAAACGAGAGGCCTTGTTGCATGGTTTATTTTTGTGTTTGCTCCGTTGTGCTGCTCGCAACTACGGGCCGCTGATTTAGCATCTGGTGCGGTTTGCAGAAACGGATCAGCGCCACTGGTGGCCACGAACGGGGAGCGGTGGTGTAGTGGTTAGTGCTGTTTGATATGAACCCCGGTTCGATTCCCGCTCACGATCACCAACACCACCAGTGACGATTTTCAGAACCGGTCCTGGGCCTCCCCTAGGTCGACTCAGCCTCAAATGAATACCTGGTGCGGTGTGAGAACATCGCCACTGGGGAGACAAAGGCGGTCGGGTGTGATGTTGGCGAGTTTCGTGCCGCGCCTTCATAGGTGCAGGAGGCTGTCGCTACCAAAATCATCGATCATAGAGGTTTTGATGGGTACGATCGCGTAAATATATAAATGTGTCGTTAAAACCCGCCAGCATCCGACACGGCCAACTAGTGAGGGGTTGTCACGTGAACAGAACGTGGCCAATTCGTCACTAGTGCAGCACTAGTGTGTAGTGTATAGTGTAGTGTATAGTAGTGTATAGTGTAGTGTATAGTAGTGTATAGTGTAGTGTATAGTAGTGTATAGTGTAGTGTATAATAGTGTATAGTAGTGTAGTGTATAGTGTAGTGTGTAGTAGTGTATAGTGTAGTGTAGTAGTGTATAGTGTAGTGTATAGTGTAGTGTAGTGTGTAGTGTATAGTGTAGTGTATAGTAGTGTATAGTGTAGTGTATAGTAGTGTATAGTGTAGTGTATAGTGTAGTGTATAATGTAGTGTATCGTAGTGTATAGTGTTGTAGTGTATAGTGTAGTGTATAGTGTAGTGTATAATGTAGTGTATAGTAGTGTATAGTAGTGTATAGTGTAGTGTGTAGTAGTGTATAGTGTAGTGTATAGTGTAGTGTATAGTGTAGTAGTGTAGTGTAGTGTATAGTGTAGTGTATAGTGTAGTGTATAGTGTTGTAGTGTATAGTGTAGTGTATAGTGTAGTGTATAATGTAGTGTATAGTAGTGTATAGTAGTGTATAGTGTAGTGTAGTAGTGTAGTGTAGTGTATAGTGTAGTGTATAGTGTAGTGTATAGTGTGTAGTGTAGTGTAGTGTATAGTAGTGTATAGTGTAGTGTATAGTAGTGTATAGTGTAGTGTATAGTAGTGTATAGTGTAGTGTATAGTGTAGTAGTGTATGTGTAGTAGGGTAGTAGTGTAGTAGTGTATTGTATAGTAGTAGTGTAGTGTAGTGTGTAGTAGTGTAGTAGTGTAGTGTATAGTGTAGTGTATGGGAGTGTATAATGTAGTGTATAGTAGTGTATAGTGTAGTAGTGTAAAGTGTAATGTATAGTGTAGTAGTGTATAGTGTAGTGTAGTAGCTAAACGCTACACTACCGCTCCCCACACAGACACACACACAGACACATACACAAAGACACACGCACAGACACAGGCACACAGACACACATACACGCACACAGACCCACAGACACGCACACAGACCCACACAGACACACAGACACAGACAGACACAGACACACACACAGACCCACCCACACACAGACCCACCCACACACACACCTCACACACGGACGTACGTTCCCTCTCTGCCCACGAGGTGAGAACCATCACACGTTTCCCTCGCCCGTGTCACTGTCCTCTCGCTTGGCCGTGAACATGATTAAGGCATTACGTTGTACCTGGATCTTTAAAAGGGATGGGGGGAAGGGACCGTTACCGACGCACAGATATTGTTTATTTATGTTTGGGATCCACACTTGTCAGAATGCACGGTGTATTTCTTACAGCTAATCGGCTCACATAGTCATCTTTGAATTAAGAGACAAGGTGTCTCGCACGAGGCTATCCAGGCTATGCTGTTTGCTGTTGCTTGCTGCTCGCTGCTGTTTGCTGCTGATGCTGCTGCTGCTGATGCTGTTTGCTGCTGTTTGCTGCTGTTTGCTGCTGTTTGCTGCTGCTGTTTTGCTGCTGCTGTTTGCTGCTGATGCTGTTGTTTGCTGCTGCTGTTTGCTGCTGATGCTGTTTGCTGCTGCTTGCTGCTTGCTGCTGCTGCTGTTTGCTGATGCTTGCTTGCTGCTTGCTGATGCTGCTGANGCTGCTTGCTGANGCTGCTTGCTGCTGCTGATGCTGTTTGCTGCTTCTGATGCTGCTTGCTGCTGTTTGCTGCTGCTGCTGCTGATGCTGTTTGCTGCTGATGCTGTTTGCTGCTGATGCTGTTTGCTGCTGATGCTGTTTGCTGCTGATGCTGTTTGCATCTGATGCTGTTTGCTGCTGCTGCTGTTTGCTGCTGCTGCTGTTTGCTGCTGATGCTGTTTGCTGCTGCTGCTGTTTGATGCTGCTTGCTGCTTGCTACTGCAGCTTGCTGCTGCTGCTGTTTGCTGCTGATGCTGTTTGCTGCTACTGCTGCTTGCTGCTGCTGCTGTTTGCTGCTGCTTCTGATGCTTGCTGCCTGCTACTGTTGCTGCCTGCCACTGCCTGCTGCTGCAAGCCCATGTTGTTGTTTGCTGCTGCTGCTGATGCTTTCTGTTTGCTGCTGTTCACTGCTGCTTGTTTCTGATGCTGCTGCTGTTTGCTGTTGCTGATGCTGCTACTGTTGCTGCCTGCTACTGCCTGCCGCTGCAAGCCCATGTTGTTGTTTGCTGCTCGCTGTTGTTGCTGCTGCTGTATTTCTTGAACCGACAATTGGGACGACGCCTGCTAAGTTAACGAACCGAGAGGCTGCCCTTGGGGATAACAATGCCAGTGAACAAACACCCCCCTCCCTTCTTACCCCCTCGCCCACCAAGGCTGTCAGTGGGGTTAGCCCAACAGGGGTCGTCAACCAAAATAACAAGAACAATTTATTACAGAAGAAGATCATTTCATTTTCCTTGAATTTTCACGAGTCGCACATCGCAATGCGGCGCACGCGAGGCGGCTGTTGCGTAAGTATTTTATGATGTTTAATTTTTATTATTGTATTAGTTCCCTTCTACGTGACTTTACCGAAAGAACCAAGAAGAAGATGAAGATAAGTAACCACCGTCACGTCAAACAAAAGGAAGGAGCAAGGGTGTTTGAATGACGATACCCTGGTACCAATGATTGCCGTCGAGTTTTTAGCGGATCGCGGATTTGCCGATTTCGGCTATTTTCAAGAGCGTAACCGGCGATGGGCAAGGTCTTGCGGTAATTCTGTTTTCTTTTTTTTAATCGCGGATTGAACTTGGTTGTTTTCAACTCGAGTTCATCGTGGAAAAATCGACGGGGCGCCACGGTGGCTAGGAGATGTTAACTACCTCGCCTGGTATGCAGTAGGTCGTGGGTTCGATCTCGAACCTGACACTGCTGCTGTATATTTGGAGTTTGCGTGTCTCTCTCTCATCATCACGGTGGCTAGGAGATGTCACTCCCTCGCCTGGTCTACAGGAGGTCGTGGGTTCAATCCCGACCCTGACTCCTGCTGTATATTTGGAGTTTGCGTGTCTCTCTCTCATTATCATTACGGTGCCTAAGAGATGTTAACTCCCTCGCCTGGTGTGCAGGAGGTCGTGGGTTCGATCCCACCCTGACTCCTGCTGTATATTTGGAGTTTGCGTGTCTCTCTCTCTCTCTCTCACCCCGTGGTCACGTGGATGTTTCTCTCCGGGTCCACCGGTTTTTCCTTCCACATCTATAAACAACATCACGCGTTTATGGCATTTCAGCTGCTGCTATACATTTCCACGTGATGATGATGATGATCATAAGCCACTTCATTGGAGCTATCTATTTGTAATAGCCAGATCGCTAGTTGAGTGGGCCTTTCCTGGAACAAGTATAACCCGTAAAAACAAAGTTTTAAACTATAAATCCTTTATATGCGTGGCGGCTAGAGTCCTCTCGTCCTCTGGCTTGAGATGGCTGCCACCTATGGGTCAGATGATTGCCTGCCACCATTAAGCAGTTGGTAATTAAATGTAATATTTTTGTCCTAAACAGTGTAAAATTTTCACGAACATTAATTGTCATGCACAACGAGTCTGTGTGGAAAATGTCAGCTCGATTGGATCACGGGAAGTGGGTTAAAAAACGACCGAAAGATTTGCACGGTCGTAAGCAAGCAAGCAAGCAAGTGAACTTAATATAAAGGATTTAAAAATAAAAAATAGCGAGGTTTCGAAGGGACCACCCCCCCCCCCCACGCCACCCCCACACATTGTTGATGATGAAAAAAAAAGCTAAATAATTTCGCAAGTTCACCTCTCCGTATTTCAGATTTATATTCCTGGATATCGGGCTGGAGGTGGGGAGTGGGGAGACTGAGGCTAGTCGAAGGCTCGGCAGGTAAATGATCTAAATGGAAATTTTCTCCGCAAGCCTAGCAGCACCGCCAAAAAAAAAAAAATCCAGTTTATATTTTCGCCCGGCACCTTGATGTATGGAGCATCACCACTCTCTTCTTGCAGTCCACTGCCTTTAACTCTTTCTCACGTTGAGTCAGCCCGCGGTCGGATCTGCGCAAGTGAGTGAATTCCTCACGGCTCGGCTGTCACGATGGTGGATCCCGGGATTTAGGGATTAGATCTGCGCTCCATCACGCACTTTGAATGCCGGGTAGCACAAACAGAGCCATTTAGTTTAGCACCTAGTAGGCTTTCGCGACAAATTTCATCCATAATACAGGTTTTTTTTTTTTGGGGGGGGGGGTTTAGATCGCGTAAATATATAATTGTGTCGTTAAACCCACCACGACCCGACACGGCCAACTAGTGAGGGTTGTCACGTAAACAGAACGTGCCAAATTCGTCACTAGTACAGCACTAGTGTGTAGTGTAGTGTGTAGTATAGTGTATAGTGTAGTGTTTAGTGTAGTGTATAGTGTAGTGTATAGTGTAGTGTATAGTGTAGTGTATAGTGTAGTGTGTAGTATAGTGTTTAGTGTAGTGTATAGTGTAGTGTATAGTGTAGTGTATAGTGTAGTGTATAGTGTGGTGAATAGTAGTGTATAGTGTAGTGTATAGTGTAGTGTATAGTAGTGTATAGTGTAGTATATAGTGTAGTATATAGTTAGTGTGTAGTGTAGTGTATAGTGTAGTGTGTAGTGTAGTGTGTAGTGTAGTAGTGTAGTGTATAGTGTAGTGCATAGTGTAGTGTATAGTAGTGTATAGTGTAGTGTATAGTATAGTGTAGTGTATAGTGTATAGTGTAGTGTATAGTAGTGTGTAGTGTAGTGTATAGTGTAGTGTATAGTGTATAGTATAGTAGTGTATANTGTAGTATATAGTGTAGTAGTGTAAGTGTAGTGTAGTGTAGTGTATAGTGTAGTGTATAGTGTAGTATAGTGTAGTATATAGTGTAGTAGTGTATTGTATAGGGTAGTGTATAGTGTAGTGTATAGTAGTGTAGTGTATAGTAGTGTATAGTGTAGTGTATAGTAGTATATAGTGTAGTGTGTAGTGTAGTGTATAGTGTAGTAGTGTGTAGTGTATAGTAGTGTGTAGTGTAGTGTATAGTGTAGTGGATAGTAGTGTATAGTGTGTGTATAGTAGTGTATAGTGTAGTAGTGTGTAGTGTAGTAGTGTGTAGTGTAGTGTATAGTGTAGTGTATAGTGTAGTGTATAGTGTAGTGTATAGTAGTGTATAGTAGTGTATAGTAGTTTATAGTGTAATGTATAGTGTAGTGTATAGTGTAGTGTATAGTGTAGTGTATAGTTGTGTATAGTGGTTTATAGTGTAGTGTATAGTAGTGTATAGTGTAGTGTATAGTGTAGTGTATAGTAGTGTATAGTGTAGTGTATAGTAGTGTAGTGTATAGTAGTGTATAGTGTAGTGTATAGTGTATAGTAGTGTAGTGTAGTGTATAGTGTAGTGTATAGTGTAGTGCATAGTAGTGTATAGTGTAATATAGTGTAGTGTATAGTAGTGTAGTGTATAGTGTAGTGTATAGTGTAGTATAGTGTAGTATATAGTGTAGTAGTGTATTGTATAGGGTAGTGTATAGTGTAGTGTATAGTGTGTATAGTAGTGTATAGTGTAGTGTATAGTGTAGTGTATAGTAGTGTATAGTAGTGTATAGTGTAATGTATAGTGTAGTGTATAGTGTAGTGTATAGTGTATAGTAGTGTATAGTTGTGTATAGTGGTTTATAGTGTAGTGTATAGTAGTGTATAGTGTAGTGTATAGTGTAGTGTATAGTAGTGTATAGTGTAGTGTATAGTAGTGTAGTGTATAGTAGTGTGTAGTAGTAGTGTATAGTTGTGTATAGTAGTTTAGTGTAGTGTAGTGTAGTGTATAGTGTATAGTGTATAATAGTGTAGTGTATAGTAGTGTAGTGTATAGTGTAGTGTATAGTGTGTATAGTGTAGTGTGTAGTAGTGTATTGTATAGGGTAGTGTATAGTGTAGTGTATAGTAGTGTAGTGTATAGTAGTGTATAGTAGTGTATAGTGTAGTGTATAGTAGTGTATATAGTGTAGTGTTTATAGTGTANTGTATAGTGTAGTGTATAGTTAGTGTATAGTGTAGTATAGTAGTGTAAGAGTGTATAGTTGTGTATNGTGGATAGTGTAGNGTATAGTATGTATAGTGTAGTTATAGTGTAGTGTTAGTAGTTATAGTAGGTATAGTAGTGTAGGTATAGTAGTGTATAGTGTAGTGTATAGTAGTGTATAGTTTAGTGTAGTGATAGTAGTGTATAGTGTAGTGTATAGTGTTAGTGTAGTGTAANTGTAGTATAGGTAGTTCTAGACACACACCGGTGTGTAGAGCCAAGCCACAATCAGGCGACAGCCAGATTTGTGGAGAAGTCACCTTTTCGTTCCTCATATAGAGGCGCCATTTAGTTGAAGCGGTGCAAGGCGAGGAATGAGTGGCCAGAGGGGGTCACGTGAGGTCACGTGTCACGGGAGGGCAGCAGGGGTTGGTGAGTGGAGAGATTCATCTTCTTGGTTCTTTCGGTAAAGTCACGTAGAATGAAAATAATAAAATAATAAAATGTAACATAACAAAATAATTCTCACGACGTTTCGGCCACAACGCAAGCAGCCGTCCTCAGGTCTTCTCGACAGACCTGTTCTCCATCTGAGGACCTGTTCTCCGCCTGAGGAGTCTGTCTCTCTGTCGAGAAGACAGACCTGTTCTCCACCTGAGGACGGCTGCTTGCGTTGTGGCCGAAACGTCGTGGGAATTATCTTATTATGTTTTATTTTTATTATTTTTTTATTTCCATTCTACGTGACTTTACCGAAAGAACCAAGAAGATGAATCCCTGCAGTCACGAAAGAAGTTGTAAATCTAAATTTAGTGTAGGGGTTGCGTGGGTGGGGTTAAAATAACCGTTTATTTACACGAATTGTATCTAGCTCAGCATACTCATACCACGATTAACCATGTAACTGAATCACAGCACATATACAGTACCTTCATGGTAACAAATCTAACACAATTTATTATTTTCTAATGTCATAATGACACTTTATTGAAATACTCGGAACTTTATTTATTAGTTCCTGCCACTTTCTGCTGTTTTGGGTCCACCTCCTTTGTCAACCCTTTTCCACCTCCTAATAGCCCTCTCTCCACTCCACCTCTTCAAAAACCATCTCTCCTCTTCACATCTTCTTAAACCCTCTCTCATCCTCTCCTCTCTTCTGCCAAACCTGTACATGACCCCCCCCCCCCCTCAATCCCATATCCTCTTTCTCGAACCTTCCTCTCTAGCGCTCTTCCTTAATTATCCCTCTGGGTGGGGGCGGTTGGGGGGAGGTGGTTCCTTGACCTTTGCGTGACCCCCCCCCACCACCACCACCACCGCGAGCACTAAATCCTGACCGTGTCCCCGCATGACCTCTCCACACCCGTTCACTGCACGCATTTGTGATCAACGTCGGTCTTGAAAAAGAGACGCGCGTGTATTCTCTCAATCTATTTTTATTTTTAAATCCTTTATATTAAGTTCACTTGCTTGCTTGCTTGCGTGCTTGCTTGCTTGCGCGCTTACGACCGTGCAAATCTTTCGGTCGTTTTTAACCCACTTCCCGTGATCCAATCGAGCTGACATTTTGCACACAGACTCGTTGTGCGTGACAATTTATGTTCGTGAAATTTTTTTCCAAAATTTTCAACATTTTAGGATTTTTTTTATATTTAATTACCAATTGCTTAATGGTGGCAGGCAATCATCTGACCCATAGGTGGCAGCCATCTCAAGCCAGAGGACGAGAGGACTCTAGCCGCCCGTTTCAAAGACCAATGTGGGCTGGGTTGTGGCCCATTGAACACGCTTATAAAGGATTTATAGTGAAAAACTTTTTTTTACAGGTTAATTTTTATTTTACCAGGTAAGGCACCACTGCGCTGCTTTGTGCTTTGTATGACGCGGCCTGGTCACCACAAACAACGATAGCTCAACGGTGGCTTTTTACGTGAATCGTCGATGCTGAAATTATACTATTTAAACTATTACACTTTTTCTTATCTTCAAAGTAGCACCATGTTGCTGTAGCTATTTTTAGAAGTGACCTGGACATCACAAACATCTCGACATGGCTTATGATCATCATCATCGTCGTGTGGAAATGTACACAGCCAAATACGCGTGATGCTGTTTAAATGTGGAGGGAAAAACCGGAGGACGTGGAGAAAATCCACGCGACCCGGGAGAAGAGAGAGCGCANACTAAATACACAGCAGGCGTAGGGTCGAGATCGAACCCACGACCTCCTATACCAGGCGAGGTAAACATCTCCTAGCCACAGTAATGATGATAACGAGAGAGAGACACGCAAACTCCAAATACACAGCAAGTGTCAGGGTCGGGATCGAGCCCACGACCTCCTGCATATTAGGCGAGGTAGTTAACATCTAGTCACAGTGTGATGATGATGAGAGAGAGACACACAGACTCCAAATACACAGCAGGCGTCAGGGTCGGGATCGAACCCACGACCTCCTGCATACCAGGCGAGGTAGTTAACATCTCCTAGCCACTATGATGATGAGAGAGAGACACACAAACTCCAAAAATACAGCAGGCGTCAGGGTCTGGATCGAACCCACGACCTCCTGCATACCAGGTGAGGTTGTAAACATCTCGCGAAGACGGCTTGTCCCCGCATGACCTCCACACAGGTTCCCTGCATTTATTGTTTGAGCTCTCAATCAATCAATCAATGTGTGTGCGTGTGTTTCCACGAAAAGTCCCGTGTAGCCAGTTACCCAGCTAGTTTGCAAGGGAGATCCGAGATGCATCAACACAGAGAACAAGAAAGAAAGAAAGAAAAAAACTCACCAACAACATTTTCTCGCCCAGGTTTAAATAGGTTACCATTATCAAGTTGACCTCGGCGAGAAAATTGATGATGGCCTCGATTGACCCCCGAACCGAGATTTGAACTCTCAAACGCCCGTGTGATTGCGAGCCCACGGCCCTCTAACCACATCGCCCGCTGGCTGGATTCAATAAATAAAAAATCGTGTAAATGCGATTCGCGGAAGATTGGTTACGGGCAGAGCCGTGGCTGGTCGCTCCCTGGGTCTGAATGCACAGGCGGTGCGGTGTGTGAGGGGATGAAGGAGTGAGCAGATAGAGTGGATGGGGAAGTAACGAGGAGTGGGGGGGGCGGTGGGGTGGTGGGGAGGTTGCAAGGATCCTGGGGTAAGTTGGAGGGGAGGGGAGACCGGTGGTGAGAAGGTAGGGAGGGCGAAGGTATGGAGGATTGAGACGGAGGGATGAGTGAGTGAGCGAGCGAGGAGGAATGGGAGATGGAGGGAGGAGTTAGGGAGGAGGAATAGAGGAATGGAGATGGAGGGAGATGAAGGGTGAAACATCGTGTGAGATTGACCGAGGATGGGGGAGTGAGAGTTGGTGGGGGATTGCCCCATGAGTGAGGATTCAAGGTAGTAGGGGGCGATATTGCGCTGGGAGGGAGCGCGGGGGGGGCCTGGGTGGAATGGGAGGGATCGAGGGGGATTGCTTTCCGTGGCGGTATCATCACTCGACGCGGCCATGACAGTACACAGCAATGACAAATCGGGTGGTCGCAAACATTTCGGATGAAATGGGAATCGCGTGCAAATGGAACGAGTCTCTTGATCTGCTTTCGGTGCCTTGATGAAGAAAAAATAAACACGTAAGAATCATATTCTTAGGTTTTTTCGGTAAAGTCACGTAGGTAAAACATCAAAATTAATGAAAATAAAATAAAAATCACGACGTTTCGGAGGCAACACAAGTCTCCGTCATCAGGTGGGACCGTTACAGCCGGATTAGCTGCATCAAGTGAGGCAGCTAATCCAGCTTGATGCAGCTAATCCGGCTGTGACGGTCCCACCTGATGACGGAGACTTGTGTTGCCTCCGAAACGTCGTGATTTTTATTTTATTTTCATTAATTTTGATGTTTTACCTACGTGACTTTACCGAAAAACCTAAGAATATGAATCCTTGCAGTCACGAAAGCTTCAAATCTAGACGTAAGAATCAGATACATTTGTTCGTCGAATAGTCATTTGCTCGCGAGACGAGCAGCGCAGCAAATAGGTAGCGTCTTTCCGTAAATATGACGGTTAATGGGGGATGACAACGCCTATAGGGGGACATCCATAGGGAGATCTAAAAAAAAATGTGTACGTACCAGGTAAGGCCCCACTGAGATTTAGAGATAATTTTCAGAAGCGACGTAGCTGTCACACTTGATCAGCTCGACGAAAGGGGCTTTTCACCACCACGTGGAAACGTGGCAGTAAGGAAGACCCGGAGAAAAATCCACGCGACCATGGGGAGCGATACTAAAAAACGCAGACCCCAAATATACAGCAGGCAGTCAGATTCGGGATCGAACCCACGACCTCCTGCATACCGGGCGAGGTAGTTAACATCTCACTACGGAGAGAGATACACGCAAACTACAAATATAGCAGGCCGTCAGATTCGAGATCGAGCCCACCACCTCCTGCATACCGGGCGAGGTAGTTAACATCTCACTACGGAGAGAGAGAGACACACGCGATATCCAAATATACAGCAGGCCGTCAGATTCGGATCGAGCCCACGACCTCCTGCATACCGGGCGAGGTAGTTAACATCTCACTACGGAGAGAGAGAGACACACGCGATATCCAAATATACAGCAGGCCGTCAGATTCGGGATCGAGCCCACGACCTCCTGCATACCGGGCGAGGTAGTTAACATCTCACCACGGAGAGAGAGAGACACGCAAACTCCAAATATACAGCAGGCCGTCAGATTATGGATCGAGCCCACGACCTCCTGTAGACCAGGCGAGGTCGTTAACATCTCACCACGGAGAGAGAGATACACGCAAAATACAAATATACAGCAGGCTGTCAGATTCGGGATCGAGCCCACACCTCCTGCGTACCTGGCGAGGTAGTTAACATCTCCTAGCCACCGTGGTGATGATGATGATGAGAGAGAGAGAGACACGCAAACTCCAAATATACAGCAGCAAGCGTCAGGGTCGGGATCGAACCCACGACCTCCTGCATACCAGGCGAGGTAGTTAACATCTCCTAGCCACCGTGATGATGGTGATGAGAGAGAGACGGCAAATTCCAAATAAACAGCAGGCGTCAAAAGTCGGGATTGAACCCACGAGCTCCTGCATACCAGGCGAGGTAGTTAACATCTCCTAGCCACCGTGATGATGGTGATGAGAGAGAGAGACACGCAAACTTCACAAATACAGCAGGCCGTCGGATTCGGGATTGAGCCCACGACTTCCTGTATACCAGGCGAGGTAGTTAACATCTTCCTAACCACCGCGGCGCCCCGAGTCTCTTGCATTCGCTTGCGCCACCAAATATCAAGCAAGAATACGTATAACCCGTAAAAACAAAGTTTTTTCACAATAAATCCTTTATATGCGTGGCGGCTAGAGTCCTCTCGTCCTCTGGCTTGAGATGGCTGCCACCTATGGGTCAGATGATTGCATTGCACCATTAAGCAATTGGTAATGAAATATAATATGTTTGTCCTAAAAAGTGTAAGATTTTGGAAAAAAATTTTCACGAACATTAATTGTCACGCACAACGAGTCTGTGTGTCAGCTCGATTGGATCACGGGAAGTGGGTTTAAAAACGACCGAAAGATTTGCACGGTCCTAAGCAAGCAAGCAAGCAAGTGAACTTAATATAAAGGATTTAAAAACAGACGAAGCCAACGAGCGCGTCTGTCGATTCATGCTGCACGGGATAACGCGGCGGGGTGGGGTCCACCAGTCCGTTGCAATCCATTACAATGCAATTACAAATGAGGCATCGAACGCAATTAAACAGTGAGAAATGCTGCATGAATGAGTGCCGCATTAACTTGACGTGTGTTTGTGCGCGCATCCTTAGCTGAGACGTGCATTGAGCTGGATGAGATGTTTGTAAAAAAAAAAAAGCCAGGATTAAATATATATTGTAATAGTTAATGAGAGATTGGGGGANGGGGGGAGGGTGATGTTGCAATGGGCAAATATTGATATCTCAAAACAAATTACATCTCTGCCGTCCATTCAAATAGCCCTGACCCGCACTATGCCTGGCGCAAGACTCTGTCTCTCTCTGTGTGAGCTCACGCAGTTCAACAACAAGGGGCTTAGCCGCATGGCTCCGTCATAATTACTTCTGGGAATGTATGGATTCCGAGGTTAAAGTGATCCAGCCTCGTGCCAGTATTAATGTTGCATATTTTTCGCGACGAGATGTTGTCAAGTGGAATGAATAATATATAAGCGGCACACACTCACACGCGCGCACGCACGTATATGCACGAGACGCTGAAATTACTGCCCATTTTTAAATCCTTTATATTAAGTTCGCTTGCTTGCGTGCTTGCTTGCTTGCGTGCTTGCTTGCTTGCTTACGACCGTGCAAATCTTTCGCTCGTTTTTTAACCCACTTCCCGTGATCCAATCGAGCTGACATTTTCCACACAGACTCGTTGTGTGTGACGATTAATTTTCGTGAAAAAAAAAATTCAAAATGTTACACTGTTTAGGGAAACAAATTAAATATTTAATTACCAATTGCTTAATGGTGGCAGACAATCATCTGACCCATAGGTGGCAGCCATCTCAAGCCAGAGGACGAGAGGACTCTAGCCGCCACGCATATAAAGGATTTATAGTGAAAAACTTTGTTTTTACGCGTTTACTTGTTATTTAAAAGTGGCAATGGGAAAGTGATCCAGACGTCCTTCCCCAAGATGAAGCATCTGGGGCAAAGCCTTGGCTGTCCAGCACACTCACAACGCAAGCAACACGAAGTGTCGCTGGCGTCGGCGCGGCGGTTGTGCCAGGCTAGGTGCACCTCGCTGCTGCCAGGAGGTTCACGGGACAGAGCCAGCAGGCGACAACCCTGCCTGGGTCTTCGTGAGTGGAGGAGGAAGTAGTGGGGGGAGAGACAACACAGCCCGGCTGCGTGGTCACTAGAGGCCGCTATAGCGAACAACCTGAATTTACCCTGCCCACAACACCCGTAAACAAACCACGGCAAAAATGGCTGCATACATTTCTTTTCCACTTCAAATTAATGAACCCATGAGCTCGTGCCAAGCAGAAAACTACGGGACAGCATGATAATACACTGGTCAACAAAAAAAACATTTTTTCTGGCCTGGACTTTTGCAGCTGTTCTAGACTAATTTCAGGGTGCTGATTCCAAATCTGATCTCAGATTTGCTCTATCACATCTCATTTTTATGCTATCGGCATACCCCATTTTCATTGATTTTACCCGAAATTAACTCTGTCACTTATGATTGCAAGTTGTTGCGAGTCAGTGACTGCTTTAGTGTTAAAATATGGTGCTGTATTTTTAGGATAGTGTGCGTCTAATATCATTTTATGTAGATATCCACAATCATTTAATATTTTTCTTCCGCAGTTTTTATTGAAAATGCAATATTTGACATCTCAAAAACCTGATGTGATAGACAAAAACTGATGCCAGATTGGGAATCGGCACCCAAAAATTACCTTAAAACCGTTGAAATACCTTATTCCAGAAAAAGTGTGTTGACCAGTGCTTTGTTTGTCTATACAGCACCACGCAGCTTTGTTAAATTCAGCCCCGACCGAGAGAGAAGAGTCGACTTTGGTGTGTGCGCGTCTGCGTGTATTAGGGGCCGCCATAAATGACGTCACGCACCTAGGAGGGTGGGGGGGTCAGACATTTGTGACGATGTGTGACGAGGGGGGTGGGGGGGTTTGAGAAATGTGACGTCACGTAAAAATGCGCAACTTTAAATAAATATATAATTGTTATAACAACACTAATTGTTACAACAACACTCCTACAACATCAGAGTGCAGCTCCACATTAAATACGCACTACAATGATAAGAGTTTAAAGCGATTTGAAGCATTTTTATATTTCGAAATGGAAATATGGTTTTGGGGGGGGAGGGGATGCGCAGAGCTTTGTGACGTCATATTTGAGCGGGGGGGGGGGGTCAGACTTTTGTGACGCCACGTGACGAGGGGTTCGGGGAGTCAAAAATCGTCCAAAATCGCGTGACGTCATTTATGGACGGCCCCTTGCCCCAACGGTCGGTCGCAGGCTCCACGGGGGATCTTTGTCTTTGCTCGGAGCGGAGATGAAGGCGAATCATTATCCATCGCATCGACGATTCGAGCCTCGCGAATGGGCAATGCTTCATGTTCGCGTGCTAATTGGGTGCAGTGTGTGTGGGGTGGGGGGGGGGTAGGAGCGGTGGCGCAGTGGTTAGCACGCTGCGCCGCGTTACGATCCCGCCGGCGAGAGTTCGATTCTCGCTCACCGCCGACATCGGAGATGAATGTAAGAGACCTGGATATTCGTCTCCGGGTCTTCCCTGTTGTTTAGAATCAAAATCTCTGAGCGTTTAGAGTTATTTGGCAACTGCTATCAATTTACACGTGATGATGATGATGATTTCGATTTAAAGCTTTCGTGACTGCAGGGATTCATCTTCTTGGTTCTTTCGGTAAAGCACGTGACTTTACCGAAAGAACCAAGAAGATGATGATAATGATGAGAAGCCACTTTGTTGAGCTATCATTTGTGATTGCCAATTGGCTCGTGACACAATAGGTACATAGCACAGAGGGCATTACCTGGTCAAATAGAATGTATCTCAAAGCTTTAATCGTTTCATATTTTTGCGTGTCTCTCTCTCCGTGGTCGCGTGGATTTTTTTCTCCATGTTTATAAACAACATCTCTACTCGTTTAGGGTTATTCTGGCTGCTATAAATGTCCACGTGGTGGTGATGATGATGATGATTCTAGATTTGAAGCTTTCGTGACTGCAAGGATTCATATTCTTATGTTTTTTTTGGTAAAGTCACGTAGGTAAAAAATTTAAATTAATAAAAGTAAAATAATAAAATCACTTGACACAGCTGTCGTGGCTGTGACGGTTCCCCTGAAGATGGAAGCTTGTGTTGCCTCCGAAACGTCGTGATTTTTATTTTATTTTTATTTTACTTTTATTAATTTTAATTTTGTACCTACGTGACTTTACCGAAAAACCTAAGAATAAGATGATGATGATGTTGGAACCACTTCGTTTACCCATCATTAATGATGGCTAGGTTGCTCCAGTGGGCCTTATCATGGAAACTAAAAAATGAAAAATTGTTCAGTTTAATAATATTTCGTAATATGGCGTCGGGTGGAGGAGGGATGTACGACACAAACGTGGAGATCCGAATACTTTTTCTTTGCTGGTAGTTCGCGGAAGCCTCTGTGTCAAAATAGCGACCTGTTTTGACATTGACGGGACAAAATGATAACATCCAATTAGAAGCAATCGTTTACGGAGCCTCGCGTATCATCTACACAAGGTGCTTCAAAAAAATGCGAAAACTTACATGGCGCTATCGTGTTTAATGGAAAAGAACGGATAATACACTGTAATATGATAACGAATGTAATGTTCGTGCTTCAAAAAGTCTCCGCGTGTTCGCCGTCGTTGTCAACACGTGCCTGGAATCTTCTCCAGGTCGTCTCCAGAGCCCGAAGGCACATTTTCGTGGTGTTGTTGCAAATTCTCAGAAGTGTTAAAAAATATTCAAGCCCCCTGTATTTATTTAATCTTGTAGCGCAGAGGCTACAATATCGTGCGTTGCATGAACGCTGCTTGCTATACGTACAGAAATCAGGCGGTTTCATCCAATGTTTTGTTAACGGGGGCAGAGGGGCTGCAGAGAGAGGTGAGATGAGAATTACACAGAATGGAACCTCCAGGTTACACCAGCCCACAGGGGATTATTGTGTCCGTCGTGCAGGGAGGGCTGGGTNGGGAGGGAGGGGCTGGGTGAGGAGGGGAGGGTGGGGAGGAGCTGGGTGGGAAGGGTGGGGAGGGTGGGGAGGGGCTGGGTGGGAAGGGTGGGAGGGTGGGGAGGGGCTGGGTGGGANGGGAGGGTGGGGAGGGGCTGGGTGGGAAGGGTGGGGAGGGGCTGGGTGTGGGGGCTGGGAGGGGTGGGGCTGGGTGGGGAGGGGCTGGTCACCCCGTGGTGCCTTATAAAACTCAACGTTTAACCTACTCACGCCGGCTTGTGCCCGCCCTCACAGTCGGGCATATTTGCGGAATACACCACGCCGCCGTTGACCCTGCAGGCCATTGACCGAGCAACCCAACGTTCCTACCAGCTCCCTCCGCAGGAATGTGTTTAAGAGGGGAGCCAGTCCTTGAATGATCTTAGGCGCCGTGGTGGCTAGAGATGTTGACTACCTCGCATGGTATACAGGAGGTCGTGAGTTCGATCTCAACCCTGACACCTGCTGTATATTTTTGAGTTTGCGTGTTCTCCCCGTGGTCGCGTGGATTTTTCTGCGGGTCCTCACGTTTCCCCCCCTCCCTCACCCCGTTCAGAATCAACATCCACGCGTTTAGAGCAGTAGATCTCAACCTTGACTGCATATTTTCGATTTAAAGCTTCTTTCGTGACTGCAGGGATTCATCTTCTTGGTTCTTTCGGTAAAGTCACGTAGAAGGGAAGTAATAAAATAATAAAATAAAACATAATACAATAATTCTCACGACGTTTCGGCCACAACGCAAGCAGCCGTCCTCAGGCAAAGACCCTTTACGTGACTTTACCGAAAGAACTAAGAAGACTTGACTGCATCCAGCACCCATTCGGCTTTCAGGAAGGAAATCTCGCACCCCCCAGGTTAAGAACTACTGGGTTGTGGTATTTGGCTGCTTTACATTTACACGTGATAAGCCACTTTCGTTGAGGCTATCATTTGTGGCCAGGTCGCTTCTGAAAAAGATGTTACGTAGCTCAGCTGGGGTTTATCTGGTAAATCTAATAATGGTTTAAAGTCTTGTCTTGTTGCAGCTCATTGTAGACGATTCTTGTGCGTGAATTCCCTCCCTCCCTCTCTTTTTCTTTACGATCAGAATTGAAAGATGCTCGGTTTTTCGGCACTTTGCTTCGTTCATCATGTCGTATTTTTGCTTTTGAGCGCTCTTTTCTAAATAACAGATATAACGCGGTTTTTCCGGGGTAACATACAGTAAATCCCATTGTGTGCCGCTGTGTTTCATAGACACCAACAAGAAAAAATCACCCTCAATAACCCATCACCAGATCCCCTGCATCCGTCACATTACGCAAAGCACCCTCGGTAGTCCAACTTGTCAAGAAATATACGACACCCACCCCCCCTCCCTGTCAACTGAGCGTCTCGAAATTTAAGCCAAATTCAGCCAGACACCAGGCCTTGAAGATGCGACATTGACAGGATAAGCCGTTTCCTTCAGCTGCGCAATTTCTGGCCCGATAGATAGCCAGTTTGGCATTGTTCATGATGAAGTTCATCAACTCCTCCGTATCTTTGGTACCCTCCTTCGCCTTATATCCAAAAATAAGAATTGTAGAATAGTAGTAGGTTTTTACCCTTTTAAACTGGTACAAAACTGACACTTATTCAAGGCATCATGTTTGCAATAACCACAACACAAGTAGTCAAAAAAGCAAACAAAAAGAAACAACTCTGATAATGATATGCACTGTCCTTGAAGTTGATTGGTCCACACCCGAGATGGCTTTCTTTAGAGCCTAGTTCTTTTTGTTTGCTTTTTTGACTACTTGTGTTGTGGTTATTGCAAACATGATGCCTTGAATAAAGGTGTCAGTTTTGTACCAGTTTAAAAGGGTAAAAACCTACTACTATATGTTGCCACTGGTAAAGAAATCTCATAGTGAAATTGTAGAATATTTCGTAGCAGCTTATAAAGTGAGTCTGGGCTTTTTCGGTGTATGTATTGGTGCGCCGCTGTTTCGAGCTCGCCACAGAATACGCATTCCGGATTTGTCTCTGTGAAAAGTGCCAGAATTGTTTTTCGTGGTCACAGTCCCATGAACAATGCTCCAGCTAAGATCACCATGGCGCTTGTACGATGATTTGAGTAAAACAGCTCCCAATGAGGCCTCACGCTATCACTGCAGGGCATCATATCCCTCCAAGCGTAGCCTTTGCGTGACGTTATTAATTGTTGATGGTGGAAATCGACCATTTGGATATACAGCTTCTTCCGTTCTACATATGAGAAGCACCCCTCCTGGTCATTCCCGAGGTGTGCCCCCAGTGCTGCTGTGAAGAAGAGAGTTTAGAGTGCTTCCTTGCTGGGACGACATTCAGTTTTGGTGGCACTGGGCCACCGCCGGCTGACTCGTCACCAACACTCACAGCACTGCTGTTGAGAAAGACCTTCATACCCCGTTCACGAGTTTTGCGGGGAGTCTCACCGAGTGCATTTTGGTCATCGCAGTTATCTCGGTAGGGAGAAGCCACTGGCCCTTCCGTGCCTGGATTCACCAACTCGCCCACCCTCGTGAGACGTGTGTCTACCACGCGTTTCTCCCTGGCAGGGCCCACACGAGAGGGTAGTGCCATGTTGGGGTTCAGTAACAGCGGCTCGTGAGCGAATTCAGATGCTGACCAAAGTTTATTCAGTCGGGCAGTGACAAGGAAACTCCAGGTATGTCGGATACTCCTGTAGAAGTGTGGGAATCTAAGTGAGTGGAATACCAGTAATGTCACGAAGAAGAGCTGCTTGCTGCACTGAAGGCCCCGAGGTTATTAAGAAAAAAAATCCTGTGGAACACCACATGGGTGATGGGGCTGTGTAGAGAAACCTCTGAATGGCTTGCCTCCGAAACGTCGTGATTTTATTTTATTTTACTTTCATTAATTTTAATGTTTTACCTACGTGACTTTACCGAAAAAACCTAAGAATATGAATCCTTGCAGTCACGAAAGCTTCAAATCTAGAAAAAAAAGGTAGAGAGTTGGCTCCGTACACAAACCAGACCTTGCCCGCCTTCCCGCAGTGGCAAGGCCAAGATACCAGCAGCCACGCGGTGATTTCTATGTGACCAGAAGAAGGCAGCTATCAGTCTCTGAAGTTTGGCTATCAGTTCAAGATTTGAAGCTTTCGTGACTGCAAGGATTCATATTCTTAAAATAAAAAAATAATTATTATTCATTTGTATTTTTATTAATTTTTACCTACGTGACTTTACCGAAAAAACCCACGAATTTGGCCATCAGGTATGCGGGTGGAGTGAGGGAAAAAAAGCGGTGCCACAAGGTGGATGCAACCAACTGGTTCACCACCAGGGTTTTCCCTCTGAACGTGAGAGACTTGCACAAATGCCCTCAAGGCTCCAGTCGTTTTCTCACCTTCTCTTCCAAGAAATCCCAATTTTCCTGCAGTGGTTTTTCTCCAGGTCCCAGGAGCACGCCGAGATGGTGAAGACACTCTTTGATCCACATTATTGTTTCGGCCAACTCAGGGATTTCGCGACCAATATTATTCATAATAAACGTTTTTGGGTTAGATCGCGTTATTTACAAATGTGTCGTAACCCTCCACCATCTGAAATCTATAGCAGCAATTAGTCCACCATCACCATTCTGGTCGAATTGCCCGATGATGCTGGATGTAATAACCAGTGAAACATTGTACTCAAAAATTTAAAATGTTGTGGATTCACTCTTCAAACCACACCGGTGGGCTAAAGCAGTGAACTATTTTGTCTTTTGTCAAGGTGACACTTTTTTTGCTGATTGGCCGTGTCGGGTGGTGGAGGGTTACGACACATTTATAAATAACGCGATCTAACCCAAAAACGTTCATTATGAACAACTCAGGGAACTGGGCTTCGTCCCACTTCACAACAAGCAGCCCACTGCACTTCTCCCAGCTCATCCTGGAGGAGGACGCACGGTAGTAAACCTTTCGATGTCGTCAAAACTTCGTAACAAGTATAACCCGTAAAAACAAAGTTTTTCACTATAAATCCTTTATATGCGTGGCGGCTAGAGTCCTCTCGTCCTCTGGCTTGAGATGGCTGCCACCTATGGGTCAGATGATTGTCTGCCACTATTAAGCAATTGGTAATTAAATATTTAATTTGTTTTCCCTAAACAGTGTAAAATTTTGGATTTTTTTCACGAAAATTAATTGTCACACACAACGAGTCTGTGTGGAAAATGTCAGCTCGATTGGATCACGGGAAGCGGGTTAAAAAACGACCGAAAGATTTGCACGGTCGTAACAAGCAAGCGAACTTAATATAAAGGATTTAAAAGAGAATGTCATCGGCATACGCTGTGAGGGTCACTCTTATACTAGGCTCTTTAAGACTTAATCCGGTGAATCGGCATCAAAGTAGATGAATACAAATCTCCACGACGAGGGTTAGAGCTTTTCCTGACATAGGACAGCCTTGCCTGATACCCCTTTTGAAATCTATAGGAGCAATTAGACCACCATTCACTTTAACTAGACACTGGGCCATGTGGTACAGCAACCTAATTCATCTTATGAAGCGAGTCCCAAAACCAAAAGCTTTTAGAGTGCCAAGTAGATACTGGTGATCAACCCTGTCAAAGGCTTTCTCTTGATCAAGGAGAGAAAGGCAAGTGGAAAGTTCAAATGCTCCGACAGACTGATCAAATCTCTGACTAGGAAAATCCCATCATGGATGGTCTTCCCTGGAACAGCATATGCCTGGTCATTGGCAATAACCCGAGCCAACACCCTCTTAAGCCTTGCAGACGCAGCTTTAACGAGAATTTTATAGTCTGTGCTCAGCACTGAGACTGGACGCCAATTTTTGAGGTGCCTGAGGTCACCCTTTTTTGGAATCAGTGTGAGCATGGCTCTCCACCAGACTGAGGCATCACGTTGGTCTCCACTGCTTCATCTAGACATATTCTTAGGTTTGGTTACTAACAAACTGAGTAATCATTGGAAAGATGTGATTAACCATGCAAAAAAAGATTTAACTACACTTATTTGCCAATCTTATTTGAGAGACAACTATTACAGGTTTACCATGTTTAGTTGTTTCTCCTTTTCACACTATTGTTAGGTAGGCCAGGTTGAGTCACAAACCGTACCTCTCCATAACAAAGGCTCACCCTCTTAAGCCTCACCTTACCATATGAATAAAAAGTGTACCGTACTTGCCCCCCCCCCCTCTTCAACCATTATATATACGGAGTGGTAGCTCCTGTAATCTCTCATTTACTTGATACAGCTGTCGTGGCTGTGACGGTTCCACCTGAAGACGGAAGCTTGTGTTGCCTCCGAAACGTCGTGATTTTTTTTATTTTACTTTGATTAATTTTAATGTTTTACCTACGTGACTTTACCGAAAAAACCTAAGAATATGAATCCTTGCAGTCACGAAAGCTTCAAATCTAGAATCATCTAGGACAGCTTTGTAATCCTTGCGTATGGAGTGCCAAAAATGGCGATCTTTCTTTCTCTGCCACTCCACCCAGAAGACCCCAAAAAGATCAGTGAAGGTGGTGTCTTGCAAAAGGGCATTATTGAAATGCCAGTATGCCGATCCCCTTGGTACTCCTCGTGTTTTCATTTTAAGTAGTATTAGGTGATGATTGGCCAGTGGTGCTGCCTAAATACTGGATGACACTGCACTATTTTCAAGGTCTTTTGAGATGAAAAAAATTAACCCGTAAAAACTAAGTTTTTCAATATAAATCCTTGATATGCGTGGCGGCTAGAGTCCTCTCGTCCTCTGGCTTGAGATGGCTGCCACCTATGGGTCAGATGATTGCCTGCCACCATTAAGCAATTGGTAATTAAATATAATTTATTTTTTCCTAAAAAGTGTAAAATTTTGGAAAAACATTCACGAAAATAAATTGTCACGCACAACGAGTCTGTGTGCAAAATGTCAGCTCGATTGGATCACGGGAAGTGGGTTAAAAAACGACCGAAATATTTGCACGGTCGTAAGCGCGCAAGCAAGCAAGCAAGTGAACTTAATATAAAGGATTTAAAAATGGTCAAGCCTTGACTGCGACAGTGTCCTGTCAACTCGGATTCTTGTAAAAGTGAAATCTTGCTGCTTTGGATGTTGCGTCCACCACAAGTCTACGAGACTGTACGTGTGAAATCAACTATCGAATTAAAGTGGGGGATAACAAAAACACCAATACACTGCAGAAAGAACAGTGAAAACAACAGAAAAGAACAAATAAATGAATTAAAATATGGTCTAAATAAACAAACAACTGATCACAAATGTGTATAAAGCAAGACACCTACTTTTCTATTTAAAGCTTTCGTGACTGCAGGGATTCATCTTCTTGGTTCTTTCGGTAAAGTCACGTAGAATGGAAATAATATAATAGCCGTCCGGCTGCTTGCGTTGTGGCCGAAACGTCGTGAGAATTATTTGTTTTATTTTATTATTGTATTATTTCCCTTCTACGTGACTTTACCGAAAGAACCAAGAAGATGAATCCTGCAGTCACGAAGAAGCTTTAAATCGAAATTGTATTATGTTTTATTTTTATTATTGTATTATTTCCCTTCTACGTGACTTTACCGAAAGAACCAAGAAGATGAATCCTGCAGTCACGAAAGAAGCTTTAAATCGAAATTTTATTATGTTTTATTTTTATTATTTATTATTTCCCTTCTACGTGACTTTACCGAAAGAACCAAGAAGAAGACACCTACTGTTGGTGAAGTGAAATCCTCCCCAAAAAAAGGTGAAGAAAATAAAGTTGTAGAGCGAAGGCCAGGAGCTCTGCTGGAACTCGTCTCATTCTCTCCCTCTATCCCTCCCTCCCTCTCCTCCCTCCCTTCGCTCTCCTCTTTTTTTAAATACTTTATATTAAGTTCGCATGCTTGCGTGCTTGCTTGCGTTCTTGCTTGCTTGCTTACGACCGTGCAAACCTTTCGGTCGTTTTTTAACCCACTTCCCCTGATCCAATCGAGCTGACATTTTGCACACAGACTCGTTGTGCGAGACAATTAATGTTCGTGAAAATTTTTTTTCCAAAATTTTACACTGTTTATGGAAAACAAATTAAATATTTAATTACCAATTGTTTAATACTGCAGACAATCATCTGACCCATAGGTGGCAGCCATCTCAAGCCAGAGGACGAGAGGACTCTAGCCGCCACGCATATAAAGGATTTAGAGTGAAAAACTTTGTTTTTATGGGTTATACTTATTTTACGATCAGTGGAAACAAGAAGATGCTTGGTGTATTCGGCACTTTGCTTCGTTCATCATTTCGTTAAAAAAAATGTATTTAAATTTTTAAAACTTTGCTTTATGTAAACCCCCACCTCCCGCTCGCTCTCCGCTCGCTCTCCGCTCGCTCTCCCGCTCGCTCTCCGCTCGCTCTCCGCTCGCTCTCGCTCTCCCGCTCGCTCTCGCTCTCCGCTCGCTCTCCGCTCGCTCTCCGCTCGCTCTNCCGCTCGCTCTCCGCTCGCTCTCCCGCTCGCTCTCTCGCTCACTCTCTCACTCGCTCTCGCTCGCTCTCTCGCTCGCTCACTCGCTCACTCGCTCGCTCTCTCGCTCACTCTCTCGATCACTCGCTCACTTTCTCGCTCTCTCGCTCAATCGCTCGCTCACTCTCTCGCTCTCTCACTCTCTCACTCGCTCTCTCGCTCACTCTCTCGCTCTCTCGCTCACTCGCTCTCTCTCGTTCTGCACGCAGCCCTTCTCACAGTCCCACGTCCTCCGACGGGTAGCTCTCCTCACTCCCGTCCCTCCCCTCACCTCCCACTCTGCTTCTACTCCCACATCTTGACTCATCATTCTCACCACATCCCGATCGCTCACCTTTCTGCCCTCATTTAAGTAATTAACTGGACATTTTGTCCGTTCACAGCCGAGATCTTTTGCCCTTCCTCTTCTTCTCATCTTATTTCCGCTCCTCCTCCTGCTGCTGCTGCTGCTGCCTGCCATTAAAACCAAGCCCCTGTTGCCTGTATCTTTGAACTCGGGATTAACGCCTCCGCTTGAATTATCCCTATCTGTCATGGGCATGTCACAGACCCCCCATCCACTCCTCAACCCCTTCCCTCCCCCCCCATATCTTTATTGAAGGCACCTGCACCATCAAATCCACATCACAGCAGGTGCGCTCCCGTCAAGTTATGCGCTCGCGAGCGTGTGTGTGTTAGTGGGCGGTGGTGCAGCGGTTAGCGCTACCGCCGCGGCAACAACACCCGGGTCTGAACACGGTCCTGGTCCCTAGCGGGTCTCAAATGAGGTGCGGTGTGTAAACATCGCCACTGGGGAGACAAGGCGGCCGGCGTGGTGCTGGCCACCACCCCTCGTGTGCCGTGCCGGCCTTATAGGTGCTCGCTAACAGCACTTGCCCCTACAGTCTGTTCAGGCTAATGGGAGGATCTTTGTCTTTGTGTGTTGTGTGTAAACCAACGACAATTGCAATCGGAGCACGACGTTTCGCTGGTTATCACAACCACCTTAATCAGACGCGGTGCTGAAGTAGTAACTGCATCACGTGACACAAAACCCCTTCACTAATTGGCTGTGTCGGATGGTGGCGACGCATTTATAATGAAGGCCATCTAGCCCCCCCAAACCAACCTCCATCCCCGAACCCTTCATTCGCACCTATTCCAATTCTTGCTCGAGGGGATATTTAAAAAAGGCAATTAGATGGACACCTTAGAGACGCCTCGGGTTTTGACGAGGGGGATGCGTTGAAACAATCAGGCGTGACGAGCTCCAAGCGAAGCGAGTGCAATACCCTCCGAGTGGGTGAAAGGTGGTGGACGGATACAATATTATTCATGATAAATATAGTGTTTTTTTTAATCCTTAATATTAAGTTCGCTTGCTTGCTTGCGTGCTTGCTTGCTTGCTTACGACCGTGCAAACCTTTCGGTCGTTTTTTAACCCACTTCCCGTGATCCAATCGAGCTGACATTTTGCACACAGACTCGTTGTGCGAGAAATTTTTTTCCAAAATGTTACACTGTTTAGGGAAAACAAATTAAATATTTAATTACCAATTGTTTAATACTGCAGACAATCATCTGACCCATAGGTGGCAGCCATCTCAAGCCAGAGGACGAGAGGACTCTAGCCGCCACGCATATATAAAGGATTTAGAGTGAAAAACTTTGTTTTTACGGGTTATACTTATTATTAATCATATTTTGGAGTCGGATTGCGTAATTATAAATGTGTCGTTAAACCCCGCCACCACCCGACGCAGCCAACCAGTGATTTTTATTTTTTATTTTTTGATACGTCAACAAAACGTGGCAATTAGTTACGACGGTAAGCTCTCGATTATTCGCACCGATGACGACCGGTGATCATTTAAAATCGGGGATAATCCAAAAAAACATTACCATTGACCGCGGATCTCTGTACCAAAAAGCCACGGTTATAGGTGCAAATTATGGTTAAGTTAAGAAAATTGAGTTAGGTTTAAGCACGTGAATTGCAATACACATTTCCAAGCAATAACACTGTGGTACCGTGTTTAATTTGCGGACAAATCTCAGGTGCGCGGTCAATCCGCGAATCGGGTGCACTGCACGCTGATAACACTGGTCAACAAAAAAAAAAAATTTTTTCTGGCCTGGACTTTTGCAGCTGTTTTAAGACTAATTTCAGGGTGCTGATTCCAAATCTGATCTCTCAGATTTGCTCTATCATATCTCATTTTTATGCTATCGGCATACCCCATTTTCATTGATTTTACCCGAAATTAACTCTGTCACTTATGATTGCAAGTTGTTGCGAGTCAGTGACTGCTTTAGCATTTACACCATTGTTGCCAGATAAAAGGGTAAAAAAACAATTATCATATTTTTACTGGCAAAGGAGGTTCCAATGGTGTAAATGCTTACCCCGAGCTCTCAATACTCTGATGGTGCGTTGTCTTTGAGTTGTGCGCCTTTTGGCGTCATCTGGTCCAACACCATGGGAGACTAGGCTCTAAGAAAAGCTGTCTCGGGTGTGGACCAATCAATTTCAAGGACAGTGCATACATTATCAGAGTTGTGTTTTTTGTTTGCATTCCGACCGCAGATATTGTGGTCTATGCAAACATGACTCCTTATAAAAAGGTGTCAGTTTTGTTGCCAGATAAAATAACAATATCACCAGATCGGGTGTCGGTGGCGGGATTAACGACACATTGTTGATTAATTGTCAGATATTATATCACAATGTTGTGAAGCTGACAACTCAAGCATTTCCCTGCACCGGCTATAACAACAGCTTGACTGTGTATGCGACCAATGCACTTTGATTTGATTTCATAATTACGCGATCTGACCTCGCGCTCCTTATAAAAGCGAACGACTTCATTATCTTGACACCTGAGTTTGAATTCCTCAATGTTATATTTCTTGGTTCTTTCGGTAAAGTCACGTAGAAGGGAAATAATGAAATAATAAAAAATATTAAACAATAAAATAATCACGACGTTTCGACTGCAACACAAGCAATCATCATCAGGTGTGAAATCCACAGCAAGAAATATTTTTTTTTATTCATTTTTTTGATTGCTTGTGTTGTAGTCGAAATATCGTGATAATTTTATTGTTTTACATTTTTATTATTTTGTTATTTGACTTCTAACTTGACTTTACCGAAAGAACCAAGAATATGAATCCCTGCAGTCACGAAAGCTTTAAATAAAAAAAATCCTCAATGTTATTTTACCAATCTCAATGTATACATGTTTAAATCATTGAGATTTCCATTGAGATCGGTAAAAAAATATAATAATACAATGAAAATAATAAAATAAAATACGTGCATTTACATTTAAAAATGCGTTAAACATATTAATTTGATAATGTTAATGGAATTAAATGTAAACGCCATTAAACGTGATTAAGTGTAATTAAAATGTGTGTTCGTTAAGTGTACGACTATTGCGGTTCGTAAAAAAATACAGTCAATGATTCATGCGTACGCATACGATTAGGGAGCGATTATGCATAAAGTTATCACAACTTATTGTTATTATCATTGGCTCTCTCGTAGCCTCGGGTACGTGTTATCAATCGTGTTAATGATTCCCGCTTCATCAATTATGCATAGCTAAGTCATGTCTCGTGATTCAATCTCAAAGCAGGAATCGGCCTCTCGCAATTGAGATCAAATGTTGCACGAGTAAGGAATGGACCACGCTTACTCCTCCCCAACCGAAACAACTTTAATATCTTTCGATTTAAAGCTTTCGTGACTCCAGGGATTCATCTTCTTGGTTCTTTCGGAAAAGTCACGTAGAAGTGAAGTAATACAATAATAAAAATAAAACATAATAAGATTTCGATTTAAAGCTTTCGTGACTGCAGGGATTCATCTTCTTGGTTCTTTCGGTAAAGTCACGTAGAATGGAAATAATAAAATAATGAAAATAAAACATAATAAAATAATTTGTATTATTTTTTTAGTATTTCCATTCTACGTGACTTTACCAAAAGAACCAAGAAGATGAATATGTATTTTATTTTATTATTTTTGTAACTTTTCGTAAGATCTATTTTCATTGGAGTATGACAGGCGAGGCTGTGACTCCACTGCCTCCCTGACCGCACGTCCCTGCTGTGTGTGTATGTCTGTGTGTGTGTCTGTGTGTGTGTGTGTCTGTATGTGTGTGTGTATGTGTGTGTATGTGATGTGGTACAGGAGGACGTGGAGCTGAGTGGACTTGCCGATGACTGGTACCAGCGGTGTCAAGATCGGCCTCAGTGGAGGAGGCTCGTGAAGGACGCTACTGGGCAGTTGGAGGCAGTCGCCTCCAACAACAACGGAGGGCGGAGGAGCGACGCTCACAACAACGAGCGAAGCGCCGGGTGACTAAAGCACAGCAAATTGGCACAGTAGGGGCACAGGTGGTGCATCAGCCAGTCATCTCGGTCATCTCAGTCAGTCGACCCGTGGCACCTGCTGGGTCTGCCCCGTGACCTCCTGCCAGCGGGCGTTCGACACTTCACGTGGCCTCAAGGTGCACATGGCCTGGCACAAGCGTCGTGGTGACGTCACCGCCATTTAGTGGCGAATGGCGGTTGTTGTTGTTGTTTCATGTGTGCGTCTTTATGTGTGTCTGTGTGTGTGGTAGCGGTGGTGTAATGTTTCGCGCTACGCTGCGCTACGAACCTGACGACCCGAATTCGATTCCCGCTCACGGCCAAAATCAGTTACGATTATCTGAACCGGTCCTGGACCTCCCCTAAGTTGTCTCAGCCTCAAATGAGTACCTGATGCGGTGTGTAAAGATCGCCACTGGGGAGACAAAGGCGTTCGGGCGTGGTGCTGGCCACCCACCCCTCGTGTGTCGTGTCGGCCTCCAATAGGTGCTCGCTAACAGCACTTGCCCCAGCAGTCTGTTAAAGGCTACACGGGGGATCTTTGTCCCTGCCTTTGATGTTTAACTTCTTTCGCACCGTACATAGTCAACCGTGCTCATCGCAGGAGGTGTGGGAGCAGTTTGGGGGTAGTGAATTCAAGACGCACCGTCACGCGGCGCTTTCAGATGCGCTTCCGCGGCCGTCTGGAACGTTCCTTCCTTCGCTGGGAGCTACGCACCTGTAAATCATCTAGCTTGACAGACGCCATTGTTTAGAACTGCTTTGCGTGTGAAGTTCGTTGTCCATCCCCGAAACCACCGATGCATAGCTTCCTAATATCGGAAGGAAGAACGTTCCAGACGGCCGCGAGTTCATGAACTTTTTCTTCTTGGTTCTTTCGGTAAAGTCACGTAGAATGGAAATAATAAAATAATAAAATAAAACATAATAAAATAATTCTCACGACGTTTCGGCCACATCGCAAGCAGCCGTCCTCAGGTGAAGACCAGGTCTGTCGGGGAAACTAAGCAGACGAATCCCTGCAGTCACGAAAGCTTTAAATCGAAAATTAATGCAACATTTTGTGAAACTGAAACACATTCCTGCGGAGGGAGCTGGTAGGAACGTTGGGTTGCTCGGTCAATGGCCAGGGTCAACGGCGGCGTGGTGTATTCCGCAAATAGGCCCGACTGTGAGGGCGAGCACAAGCCGGCGTGAGTAGGTTAAGCGTTGAGTTTTATAAGGGCACCACGGGGTGACCAGCCCCTCCCCAACCAGCCCCACCCCTCCCACCCCCACCCAGCCCACCCTTCCCACCCAGCCCTTCCCACGCAGCCCCTCCTCACCCTCCCCACCCAGCCCCTCCCATCCTCCCCACCCAGCCCCTCCCCACCATCCCCACCTAGCCCCTCCCCACCCTCCCCACCCAGCCCCTCTCCACCCTCCCTCCCCACCCAGCAAAACCCTCCCCACCCAGCCCATCCCCACTCTCCCCTTCCCACCCAGCCCCTCCCTCCCCACCCAGCCTCTCCCTGCACGACGGACGTACACAATAATCCCCTGTGGGCTGGTGGCACCAGTGGGTTCCTACCAGTATAAATATTCGTCTCGGAAGTAAAGGGCTAAATAAAAAAAAGACCCAAAGGTGATTCCTCACAATTAAAGATTTGCTCGTAGCCACACGGGCGATGCGACACTGTAGGTGCCGGGACCCGCTAATGAATTCCACGTTCATTAAATAGCCAACGGAGTTGGTGGTGCGGTGAGCGAGCGTCCGACTAATTGATATCACCCTCTGGAATTTTGAAAACGCGTTTCGGTGGGCATCACCAATGGGTGAAATTAAGCGGGCCATTCGTCAGCGTGCCGTCGTTACGCGTAATTAGAGCTCGCGGGATAGGGTTCGTGTTAATTGTGTGTCCGTTGTGCGATTAGTGAATGCATTTTGAGACTTAAATAGAGGATGATGCCATTGTAGTTTTTTTTTTAATAGCCGGTGCATTTTGTGCGTGCAATGCATCTTCTGTCGGTGTTAAACGATTAACTCTTTGAAGTTGTGTATGTTTCACGTTAATTAAACACGTTCCTTCGGAGTGGGCAGGTAGGAACTTGGTTGGACAGCGCATTCGTGCAATCCGTGTTGGATACCGTAGTCGTGTTGGAAGTTGTAGCTGTTACTATTGCATCAGATGATGATTGTTGATTTATTGGTGTAGGTCTTTAAGTTCATGTAGCTGTTGCAGCAGGTCGCGCCTGTGCTGTGACGCCGCCTCCTGCGTGTACCACGCGCGCCAATCCACCTGACCTGGTCCTTGAACGGCCACGATGTTGTCGTATTGGCACACCAGGTGCATGATGTTGAGCAGGGCGTAGACGCCGCAGTCGTAGCCGTTCGATTGCTGCGGCACAAGCACCGTGGTGATTGCCACGGTGGTGATCGCCACCGGCGTGCTCACCGATTCGGCACGCACGACCCGGTCCACCACCGTGCTGGCAAAGGCCGCGATGTTTTTGGCGTTGCGCGACTGCCCGCACGCAGCCATTGAGTCAAACAGCATGGCAGTCGACCTTGGTGGGCACGTGGCGTTGACGATGACCAAGATCTGCCAGTGCGACTGGTCGTGGATCGGTATGATCCACACCGGCCTGGAAGACACGCCATCGAAGACGCAATTCAAGTCGTCGAGATGGCCCGCCAAGAACTTTGTGTACAGGAACGTGTTNAACAGGTGGACGTATGCCGCTCGCGGCAGGCAGTAGAACTGCCCGAACAGGTTGATGATGGTGTCGTTCAACCACTGGCCAGGTTGTAAGCAGCGGAAATCGTTCGGGAACAGCCTTCCGTACCCCGGAACAAAGACAACGTGTTCGACCGAGACAGGGGCGGACAACGTGGAGTGACGCCGGGCGGAGGCGGGCTTGGTCGCCGCTTCACCACCACAGCAGACTCTTGCGGCGTCGGAGCTGGCTCCTCCGGCCGCGACCGTTTCCCACGCGGGACGAGTGGCTTGCGAGCCTGTGGTCCGCGCGTGGTTGCCACATGCCGTTTTTGCCAATGTCCATTCGCCATTTCGTCGAATGTATATTTGGCCGCAACGTGCCCTTGGACAATCCCTTGCCCAGAAGGAACAAAGACGCGAAAACCGCCGACATGAGGACGTCGTTCTCGTCCCACTCGACGATTGGGTCTTCGCCGCGTGAAACCACCGCGATAGGAGGGGAACACGATCTCCGGCATTCTTGTCGTCGGGGTGAATGATGTTGTTCAGTGCCTGCAGCGCCAGGTTGACGCCGCCACTGAGGAGAGATTGTTTGGGCAAGACCGCCGCGTGAACAAGGTCACAGCCCGCGTTGCTGGCCGGCGACTCTGGCACGTCGTTGTTGATGTCGTCATCGTCCACGTGCGCATTCATTGCAGCGACGTCAACATCGTCATTGCAGATGGCATCGTTCTCGATGGCGGCACCCTCCTCGTCCAGGCGTCGGCGCATTTCGGAGGAATTGTCGATGGTAATGCCGTCGAATCGCGGATGTTTGACCCCGGTCCAGAACTCGAGCCACTGGTACGCTCCGGTGACGTCGATGTTGTACATGTCGCGGAAACGAGCCTGCGCCTTCCCAGGCGTCGCGCGGCCCGAGAAAGGTCACCTGCGGGCGTTGCACCGGGAAACCCGGGCAGCACGTTGGCCACCTCGACAGGACCGTCTTGCATGAAACAAATGGCGTTCCCCGTTGAGTGGCTGGCCCTTATCAAGATGTTAATATTGAAGGCTCGGGCGGGTAAAATCGCGTTGAGCGTCGTGCTGTTCACTTTGGGCAGCGACCCCCGACCACAGTCGTGCCCGTTGTAGAGGCTGAAGTCGTGATCGGCCGGATTTTTCGCACAGGTCGAGCACAGGACGACGTTGTTGATGTCGGGCACGAGATCCAGATTGAGATGGTACCGGACGTCGTTCATGCGCAGCACGGAGACGTGCCGTTCAACGAGATGCTCTAGCAGGGTGCACTGCTCGGCGACTTGCTCATTGGTGAGGCGAACACAATGGGAAGCTGTTCGACGAGGCCGGCATCGACGATGGTCTTATTGGCCTCAAAGAGAACTCATTGCACGACGCGCACGCCGCGATGTGCCCCGTGCCGGGGTCACGGGCAGCCGCACTGCGCTGACAGTGCACAGCGTCGTCGTGGCCTACCGCGCCGCCAATGGCTCGCAGGATCCGCTCGCAGACCGCGGGTCCGTTAGGCCCATGCAGGCTCTCATCATTGAAACAAAGGCATCGGGATGGTTTGCGCACAGGTGGAAATACAGCAGCGCCAGACGCGGATCCTTTGCGAAATTTTGCGACTTCGCCAGGAACCTGACGGTCTCCTCACTAGGGTCCTGCTCAGCGAGAGCGGTCTCGGCCAGAGACGCCAGCATGGTGTCCTCAGTATCGACGCTGACGCGTTGCTTCTCGGCCTTCGCGACACGCGCACGCTCCAGTCGGGCAGCACGCTCTTCGGGCGTCTGGGGCGCGGCACGTCGGGCAGCCAACGAGACGCGCGCACGCTCCAGTCGGGCAGCACGCTCTCGGGCATCTCGTCCTTTATTGTGCGCTCGCCGCCGTACTGGCCAGACGTCGCCGATGGTTGCGAACATCCCCACTTTCTCCACACCGCCGATGGTTGCACTGAACGTCGGCGATCGCGCCAGAAAACTTTTGCAGTCAAGCAAACTGCAATATGCCAGTCACAGTCACTGAACTGCGCAGAGTGCACGACAGACAAATATGCACGACAGACAGCCAAATAATCCTTGGTGGGCAGTGTGGAACCTGTTGTTCCTCCCTGTATAAGATTCAAATACTGTCAATAATAGCTGTATAATAATAAAATACTGCCAATTATCCTTTTGACACTCACGATGTATGTGTCATATCAGAATAATTTATAAATAAGAAATGCCAAACCTATTTTTTTCAAATTAGGAAATGGCAACCTCGTGTCTTACCCACAAATGTAGCAACTACCCAAAGCGTTGAGTAGGCACGTAAAATAAATTCATCAACTGAAATTGATTATGCTCCTGACAAATAAACAAGTCACGTGAGATTAGATTATTTACAATGCATGTACATTACATGCCAATGTTCATCATCATCATCAGCCATGCTCAATCTACTGCTGGGAGAAAAGGTTCCCCAATATTTTCCCCGATATTGTCACCATCCCTCATGATCTTGTGATCCACCAGCTCATGCGCATGAGATGATCTCATTGCTTCATCTCTGTGGTGGTTATTTTCTCACACGTGTTTTCTCCATCGGTTGACATTCCATCCCAAGTTCTGTCCACTTGCTATTATCCCTTTTAGCCACGATGTGTCTTGGCCAAGCCTAATTAAAACTCTACTTGCATTTTTGCAATGTTGCATTGAGGAGAAAGTAAAGTAACCAAAAAATAACTGTATGAATTAAAATAGAGATGGTCAAAATGAATAAAAATAATGAAATAATGACTGTAAATCTATCACAATTAATTGAAAAATTGGAAAGTGTGCTGGGAGGGGGGGGGACTCCAGTAGAATCGTAAACATGGTCACAGGCAGCCATTGCCACCATGCACACATGTCCAGTTAGGGATGTTCATTGAATTTTTAAGGGTGTTGCGATAATTGCATGCACAAAAGCCTATTAAAAAAAAAGCATTACCAATCTTCAGCACACCCACAATGACCGGAGTGAAATATGGTCAAAACAAGCTCAATGACTGACATGGCGTGGTTAGGCCTTCATCTAGCAGTGGCTTGACCAATTGGTGTACGTTTATTATTTTGTTTATATTGTATCTATAATGATCAGAACAATGACATTGCAACATGCGTCCGTAAAAATGCGTGCCATGCGCCAAGCAGTTTGATCAAGTACTCAAAAAGTAGAAGATTATAGATTCCATGACTTAGGAATCAATACAATATTCCATAAGCAAACGGTACAAATCGATAATAAAAGTGCAGGAGATACAAAACACTGAGTACGCTTCGCCAGTACTCTAACTTACAATACGATATTATATGTGCATAGGCAGCTTATTCTGCGTCAAGAGATACGAGAAAAAAGCTTATCAATATACTCATGGTGTTTTTAGTGATAAAGCAAATATCTGTGGAGTCACGTACCGCCTTGAAGACTCTTAATAGAAGACTCTTAATATTTACGTTGAAGCCTATTCGCCATTGTTTGAAGCACCATCGGTGGGGGAGGGAGAGAGCACAGAGGTGGTGGGGTGGGAAAGGACTGGCACCAAGATGCCCTCGAGTGGCATGGGAGAGTTAACGCAGCGAATAAGATGCACGACAGACAGACAAATAATCCCTGGTGGGCAGTGTGGAACCCGTTGTTCCTACCTGTATGTATACAAGATAACTTGACTTTAGGTAGCCAGGCAGACAGCCCCCTTAACTATCGCCACCCCCTCCCTTAGGCCCCTCCCCTGACCCCCCTTCCCTTATGCCCCTCCCCTGAACACCCCCATATCCTTAGGCCCCTCCCCTGACCCCCCCCCTCAGGCCCCTTTCCTGACTCCCCCCTTCCTTAGGCCCCTCCCCTGACCCTCCTCCCTTAGGCACCTCCCCTCTCCCGTACCGGAAGTAGGTCTCCACCAATCAAAGAGCTGTGTATGTTATATATTTATTTATGCACGACAAACAAACAGACAGTCAGACAGACAGACAATAAATCCCTGGTGGGCAGTGTGGAACATTGTTCCTACCTGTATTATTCCTATTTAAAGCTTTCGTGACTGCAGGGATTCATCTTCTTGGTTTTTTCGGTAAAGTCACGTAGGTAAAAAAAAATTCTAATTAATAAAAGTAAAATTTAAAAAATTGCTTCCGAAATGTCGTGATTTTTATTTTATTTTACTTGTTTTTTTTACCTACGTGACTTTACCGAAAAAACCTAAGAATATGAATCCTTGCAGTCACAAAAGCTTCAAATCTAGAGACTGCCTTCTTCATGGCCAGCGTCAGACCAGAGAACTCTAAAAGTCGAACTGTTCAAAGCCAATGCACTCGTCAAAGCATTGATAGCTCGAGGTGAGCAAGCCTTTCATTCTAGATTTGAAGTATTCGTGACTGCAAGGATTCATACTCTTTGTTTTTTTCGGGAAAGTCGCGTAGTTAAAAAAAAAGAAAGAAAAACAACGGAATTAAATCACGACGTTTCGGAGGCAACACAAGCCTCCGTCTTCAGGTGGAACCGTCACAGCAAAATTACTGTATCAAGTAAAATAAATGAAAAACAACTGAATTACATCACGAAACCTCGTGATTTTATTCATTAGTTTTTCATTTATTTTATTTTTTTATAAGTGACTTTACCGAAAAAAACTAAAAGTGTGAGCAGCTATATCATGGATTCCTTTTTTTGCCGTTTGAACGTCTTCACACCTGCTCAATTGACAGAAAGGCCAAGACCTTATTCTGATCGTTCATACTTTGATGCTGGCAAGAACAAAAGTCCCCCATGCTCTCGCTTGCTATTGGATTCGATCAACTATCTAGGAGCGTACGAGAATAGGCGTTACCCTTTCTGGCGATGAAACAGGTGATACGATTCTAAAACACCAAACAGAAACGGTTTTGCAAGGAATCATGGCTGCATTTGCCACTCATAGTCGTGTTTTTGTACCAGTTTAAAGGGTAAAAACCAACTACTACTGCTAAAACATTTTTAATCCATATGGTAGCCTCGAACGATGTGAAATACGTCTCTAAGTTCACTGATCGTAACCAAAAGTTGCTTTGGAAGAGTGAGCCAGCCAGCACGAACACATTACGCCACGCTTAGCAGAGCATCCGTTGATGATGATTTGCATTCCTTTGCATTCGCTTGCGATTTAGCAACTGAAGTTTGAACAGTCTCAAAACATCGACAATTGGTTGAAACGTTGACTCTCATTAAGTCGTGAATTTTATTTCTCATAACCAGGAAACGGGTGTAGTCGCCTGAGACACATTTCAAAATCAGGATCTTTATAGTGGTAGGAACCTCCTGGTTACACCAGCCCACAGGGGATTATTGTGTCCGTCCGTCCGTCGTGCAGGGAGGGGCTAGGTGGGGAGGGAGGGGCTGGGTGGGGAGGGGAGGGTGGGAAGGGATGGGTGGGAGGGTGGGGTGGGGTTGGGTGGGGAGGGGAGGGTGGGAGGGGCTGGGTGGGAGGGTGGGGAGGGTGGAGTGGGTCGGGTGGGGAGGGGAGGGTGGGGAGGGGCTGGGTGGGAGGGTGGGGAGGGCTGGGTGGGAGGTGGGGCTGGGTGGGGAGGGAGGGTGGGGAGGGGCTGGGTGGGGAGGGAGGGGAGGGCTGGGTGGGAGGGTGGGGAAGGGCTGGATGGGGAGGGTGGGGCTGGGTGGGGGTGCGAGGGGTGGGGCTGGGTGGGGGGCTGGTCACCCCGTGGTGCCCTTATAAAACTCAACGTTTAACCTACTCACGCCGGCTTGTGCCCGCCCTCACAGTCGGGCATATTTGCGGAATACACCACGCCGCCGTTGACCCTGGCCATTGACCGAGCAACCCGACGTTCCTACCAGCTCCCTCCGCAGGAGAATGTGTTTTATACCGCAGGAGGAGTAATCCGATGAGCTATGAAGCTCTTATTATTTTCCACAGACGTCCCAGTAGGGGCACGGGGTCAGAACATTAAAACAAACACACAAACAACAACAACAACACACACAAACAACAACACACACAAACAACAACACACACAAACAACAACACACACACACACAAAACACTCCGATAGCAGTGCAAAGTACAGGATAGTCAAACACATCAACCCGTCAAGACCTCCCCCCCCAAAAAAAAATAAGAAACATAACAAAAAATAAACTAAACCATCCGCTAAAAGCCCAAGGGGGAATAACAAACGGTAGCCAAGAGAAGAAAAAAAAACCCAGCATGTTGAGAGAGCACTGGTCGGTTAAAAAAAACAACGGGGAATCGATGCACGTGGAGCTAGAAGAAGACTCAAGTTTTAATGTTCAGGCAGAGGGGCGGAGGGGGTGGTGGGGGAAGGGGGTGGTGGGGAGGGGGTGGTGGGGGAGGGGTGGTGGGGGAGGGGTGGTGGGGGGTGGTGGGGGAAGGGGGGGTGGTGGGGGAAGGGGGTGGTGGGGGAGGAGGGTTGTGGGGGAGGGGTGGTGGGGGGAGGGGTGGTGGGGGAGGGGGTGGTGGGGGAGGGGTGGTGGGGGAGGGGGTGGTGGGGGTGGTGGGGGAAGGGGGGGTGGTGGGGAAGGGGGTGGTGGGGGAGGAGGGTTGTGGGGGAGGGGTGGTGGGGGGAGGGGTGGTGGGGGAGGGGGTGGTGGGGGAGGGGGTGGTGGGGGAGGGGGGGTGGGGGGGGTGGGGGGGGAGGGGGGTGGTGGGGGGAAGGGGGTGGTAGGGGGAGGGGTGGTGGGGGAGGGGGTGGTGGAGGGAGGAGGGTGGTGGTGCGAGGGGGTGGTGGGGAGGGAGTGGTGGGGGGTGGGGGTGGTGGGGGGAAGGGGTGGTGGGGGAGGGGAGTGGTGGGGGTGGGGGTGGTGGGGGAGGTGGGTGGTGGGGGGAGAAGGGTGGTGGGGGAGGGGGGTGGTGGGGGGAGGGGGGTGGTGGGGGAGGGGGGTGGTGGGGGGGTGGGCTGCATTACCACTGAGGGATGGGACACGATGGGCAGTTTGTTAGGAGCAGGAGGGACTGGGAGAGACGGGGAGGGGTCAAGGTTCGGCTGTGCACAGCTGTTCTTCACACACACACACTCTACACACACACTCTCTACACACACACACTCTACACACACTTTACACACACACACTCTACACACACACACTCTACACACACTCTACACACACACACTCTACACACACACACTCTACACACAGTCTACACACACACACTCTACACACACACACTCTACACACAGTCTACACACACACACTCTACACACACTCTACACACACACTCTACACACACACACTCTACACACAGTCTACACACACAGTCTTCACACACACACACTCTACACACACACTCTACACACACACACTCTACACACACACACTCTACACACACTCTACACACAGTCTTCACACACACACTCTACACACACACACTCTACACACACTCTACACACACACACTACACACACACTCTACACACACTCTACACACACACTCTACACACACTCTACACACACACACTCTACACACACTCTACACACACACACTCTACACACACACACTCTACACACACACACTCTACACACACACTCTCTACACACACACTCTACACACACACACTCTACACACAGTCTTCACACACACACTCTACACACAGTCTACACACACACAGTCTTCACACACACACACTCTACACACACACTCTACACACACACACTCTACACACAGTCTACACACACACACTCTACACACACACACTCTACACACACACTCTACACACACTCTACACACACACACACTACACACACACTCTACACACACTCTACACACACACACTCTACACACACTCTACACACACACACTCTACACACACTCACACACACACCTACACACACACACTCTACACACACTCACACACACACACTTACACACACACACTCTACACACAGTCACACACACACACTCTCACACACACATCTACCACAGCACACACACACACTTACACACACTCTACACACACACACTCACACACACACACTTACACACATCTACAAACACACACTCCATAAATGACGTCACGATTTTGGCAATTTTTGACCCCCCCCCCCCCATATCGTACGACGTCACAAAATCAGACCAAAAATCATGCTTCAAATCGCTTTAAACTATTGTCATTGTAGGCGTGTTTAATGTGGGTGCACTCTGATGTTGTAGGAGAAAAATTATTAAAAGTCCACATCGTCACAAATGTCGACCCCCCCCTACTCGTCACAGGCGCAAAAAATATTGACCTTCCTCTAACGAGCCCGTATAGCCTTAACAGACTGTAGGGGCAAGTGCTTTAGCCGAAACTATGAAGGCCAACATGCACACGAGGGGTGGGTGGCCAGCACCACGCCCGGCGCCTTTGTTCAGGTGATGTTTTACCCAACACGGTACTCGTTTGAGCTGAGTCGACTAGGGGAACCCAGGAGCGAAGCCATCTGTGGAAGGCCCAGGTGTTGCCGGCCAGGGTTTAAGGTTTCGCAAATGCGCTACGCCCAAAATTAACCAGTAACATATGCACACAAAGATAAAGATCCCCCGTATAGCCTGTAACACCTATGAAGGCCGGCACGGTACACGAGGGGGTGGGTGGCCAGCACCAGCGACGCCTTTGTCTCCCCAGTGGCGATGTTCACACACCGCACCAGGTACTCAATTGAGGCTGAGTCGACCTAGGGAGGCCCAGGACCGGTTCAGATAATCGTCACTGGTGTTGGCCGTGAGCGGGAATCGAACCCGGGTCGCCAGGTTCGTAGCCAGCNCGCTAACCACTACACCACCGCTCCCCACACCACACACACACATGACACACGCACAANGATATTCCCTTTGTCTCGATGAATTCTCTCTTTTCCACAGGGATACATGTTAGTCTCTTTCTACAAAGGCCTTTGAAATATGAGAAATATATATGTGCATTTGATGTTCAAGCTGACCATGTCTCGTTTCTTTTCGGCCTATCGATTCCGAGCGGGGAAAGAGTTTTAGATAAGCAATAGGTCCAGAGAAATACTTGTCATTCGAAAGGCCAAATCGTTCTCTTCCACAGGAGGTAGACATGAATGAACCAAAATTAAACTATGAGTTTTTTCGAAAACGCACTCCGAAAAAAGCAATACTTTCAAACCGCGCTCCGGTACTTCTGTACCCACCGCCTTCAAGGTAACGTTTTGGCGGACGAAGGGACACTTAGATCTATTGCTATAAATATGTATATTTCTAATCGGGTTTTTCCCCTTTTTTCTGGCAACAAAACTGACACATTTTGCAAGGTATCATGCTTACATTAACCACAATACTTGCAGTCAAATGCAAACAAAAAACAATACTCTGATAATTTATGCATTGTCTTTGAAACTGATTGGTCCACACCAGAGACAGCTTTCTTTAGAGCCTAGTCTCATATGTGTTCGACCAGATGACGCCAAAATGCGCACAGTTCAAAGACAACGCGCTACCAGAGTAACGAGAGCTCGGGTGAGCAGCTACATCATGGGACCTCCTTTGCCAGTACCAAAATATACTAATAGGGGTTTTCCCTTTTTTCTGGCAACAAAACTGACACCTTTTTCAAGGAAGCATGCTTACATTAACCACAATACTTGCAGTCAAATGCAAACAAAAAACAATACTCTGATAATTTATGCATTGTCTTTGAAACTGATTGGTCCACACCAGATGATGCCTTTTGGCGTCATCTGGTCGAACACCATATGAGACTAGGCTCCAAAGAAAGCTGTCTCCAAAATATACTAATAGGGGAAAAACCCTATTAGTATATTTTGGTACTGGCAAAGGAGGTCCCATGATGATATGTATATTTCGTCAAAGTTTTATCTTAGCCGAATACTACGACGAAGCTGGTTGCATTAGCTACGGAGACGCTACTTATGCAGACGTGAATCATTATCTCTGCCAGCGCGAAAAATCGCTCAGGTCACCAAAGCGATGTAACCAGATGTTCTCTACATCTGTGGGACCTTCTTTTCGGATCTCAACATTATAATTGTTAAGTATTCTTTTTTAAGTAAAGCCTTTTTACCCTTTTCCGGCAAGAATACAGGAGTGTCTTCTTGGTTCTTTCGGTAAAGTCACGTAGAAGGGAAGTAATAAAAGAATAAAAATAAAACATAATAATGAATGACGCTGTCTCCCCGACAGAACTGGTCTCCACCTGAGGAGGGCTGCTTGCGTTGTGGCCGAAACGTCGTGAGAATTATTTTATTATGTTTAATTTTTATTATTTGATTACTTCCCTTCTACGTGACTTTATCGAAAGAACCAAGAAGATGAATCCCTGCAGTCACGAAAGCTTTAAATCGAAATTTAATACGAGTGTGTAGAATCTACAACAAATAGACACATCTAATCGAGTCATAGTCTGTAATACGCATCATGTGGTAAATGTGCAACAAAAACCACGCTCTCATTGTTTTATGCCTACATCGGAGAAGAGCATCCTTTGATCCCGCTTGATCCAGCATTGGTGGAAGAAAATGCAAACGTCAGCATTAATAGCTTCGTACTCTTTGAAATTTGGTAAAGTTCACAGTAAATGCTGGATTATATTTTTTTCCGCCTGAGGACGACCGCTTGTTTGCGATGAAACTTCGTGAGTTGTTTCTTTTTAAATCCTTTATATTAAGTTCGCTTGCTTGCTTAGGACCGTGCAAATCTTTCGGTCGTTTTTAACCCACTTCCCGTGATCCAATCGAGCTGACATTTTGTACACAGACTCGTTGTGCGTGACAATGTACCGTTTAGGGGATTTTTTTAAAATATTTAATTACCTATTGTTTAATGCTGCCAGACAATCAGCTGACCCATAGGTGGCAGCCATCTCAAGCCAGAGGACGAGAGGATGCCACGCATATAAAGGATTTAGAGTGAAAAACTTTGTTTTTACGGGTTAATTTTTCTACTCTACGTGACTTTTACCGAATGAACCAATGAGTGTGGATTACTGCAGTCACGAAAGCTTCAAATCGAGGCATTAATAGCTCCGATTGAACGGTTACATCTCGAGGAATTTGTTTGCTGTAATATCAAGTTGATGACAACAATTATTGGCTTCAACCACTCCGGCAATACTTCAGGAGGCGTTAAGATCTTTACTCGTGTCAGATGTCAAAATTTTAACCACCGTATTTCCTGTATGTATGTCTGGTGGCAAGGTGGTGAGATGTTAACTACCTCGCCTGGCACTCAGGAGGTCGTGGCTGCAATCCAGACCCTGACGCCTGCTGTATATTTGGATCAAGATTGTGTATTTGGAGTTTGCGTGTCTTTCTCTCCGTGGTCGCGTGTAATTTTCTCCGGGTCCTCCGGTTTTCCCTCCACGTTTAGAAGCACAAAATTAGAGTATTTGGCTGCTATATTATTGGTTCTTTCGGTAAAGTCACTTTGAAGGGAAACAATAAAATAATATAAATATAAAACAATAAATTCTCACGACGTTTCGACTGGAACACAAGCAATCATCATGAGGTGTGAAAAACACCTGATGATGATTGCTTGTGATGATTGCTTGTGTTGCAGTCGAAACGGTGTGATCATTTTTTGTTTTATATTTTTATTATTTTAGTGCTTTTCACACCTGATGATGATTGCTTGTGTTGCAGTCGAAACGTCGTGAGAATTTAATAAATTTTATATTTTTATTATTTTATTACTTCCCTTCTACTTGACTTTACCGAGACAACCAAGAATATGAATCCCTGCAGTCACGAAAGCTTTAAATCAAAATTTATCTGACTGCTGCCATACATTTCCACGTGTTCGTGATGGTGAGCCGCCACTTAGTTGAGCTATGATTTTTGGCAGCCGGGTCGCTTCTTAAAAAAGAGATCGATACAGCCCAGTGGGCCTTAGCTGGTAAATAAAATTAAAAAAAATTGTTCATAGTTCAGTTTAGAGCTTAAACTTTTACCCAGGCAGTCACTTCAACAAGGGGGGGAGGGGGGGCTCTACACTGCTGATTAATTCTACAAGCATGTCATTGACGACGATTACGATGATGATGATGGTGATGATGACAGCCTTCCCTGGATATCATGAAATCTATTTCATCTCGAGATCGCGACTTACCTACCCGGCTGCGGGGATGGTGGGTAGAGAAAAAATAAGTCTCATTTAAATTTCGATTTAAAGCTTTCGTGACTGCAGGGATTCATCTTCTTGGTTCTTTCGGTAAAGTCACGTAGAAGGGAAATAATAAAATAATAAAAATAAAACGTCGTGAGAATTATTTTTTTATTATGTTTTATTTTTATTATTTTATTACTTCCCTTCTACGTGACTTTACCAGAAGAAGTCTCATTTAATTCATTTAATTTGCAGTTACTTTTTGTTGAAATATCAAAAGCGTGAGATGGCGTGATCCGCCCAGGGAGAGAGAGATTGGTCTCCAGGATGTATCGGAATTCAAAATCAGAATGAGAACATTTATTTTGACTGCAAGAGGAATCCGATGAGCTATGAAGCTATTTTTAAATCCTTTATATTAAGTTCGCTTGCTTGCGTGCTTGCTTGCTTAGGACCGTGCAAATCTTTCGGTCGTTTTTTAACCCACTTCCCGTGATCCAATCGCGCTGACATTTTGCACACAGACTCGTTGTGCCAGACAATTATTGTTCGTGAAAAAAATTCCCAAAATTTTACACTTTTTAGGCAAAAAAAAATAATTTTACATATATTCAAATAGAACGCATTCTTGGCTTTGGCTGAACGTCAGAGTGTAAGAGCCCAGAGCGTAACCTCTACAGGCCGTGGCGGAGTAGCGCAGTTGGTAGCGCCCTCGCTTCCCATGCCAAAGGTCGCGGGATCGATCCCCGCGTCCTCCACAGGCGAATATATTTTTAAATCCTTTATATTAAGTTCGCTGCCACGCATATAAAGGATTTATAGTGAAAAACTTTGTTTTTACGGGTTATACTTATTCACAGATGTCTTGTAAGGGAATGGGGTTAAACATTACAGCAACAACTAACAGTGCAAAAAAAATACAGTAAAGTAGTGCAAAGTATAGGTAAGGTAAACACATGGCTTTAAAAACATATCCAAATAAAACGAAATAATAGATACTCTTTGTTTTTTTCGGTAAAATCACGTAGGTAAAAAAATAAATAAAATAAATGAAAACAACTACATTTAATTTTGTTGTTTTCATTTATTAAATGTTTTACCTACGTGACTTTACCGAAAAAAAAACAAAGCGTATGAATCATTGCAGTCACGAAAGCTTCAAATCTAGAATTAAATAATAAATATATTTCGATTTAAAGCTTTCGTGACTGCAGGGATTCATCTTCTTGGTTCTTTCGGTAAAGTCACGTAGAAGGGAAATAATAAAATAATAAAAATAAACATAATAAAATAATTCTCACGACGTTTCGGCCACAAAGCAAGCAGCCGTCCTCAGGTGAAGAACAGGTCTGTCGGAAAGACAGCGTCATTCAGAACAGGTCTGTCGGAAAGAAAGCGTCATTCAGATGCTGTCTTTCCGACAGACCTGGTCTTCACCTGAGGACGGCTGCTTGCGTTGTGGCCGAACATAATAAAATAATATAATAATATAGTAAAATTATTATTCTTTTTTATGTTTTATTTTTATTATTTTATTATTTCCATTCTCCGTGACTTCACCGAAAGAACCAAGAAGAGAAAAATTAATATATTGTATATCTTACCAGGGTAAAGCCCACCGAGTGAACGACTTAATTTTTCAGAAGGGACCCGGCCAACACAAATGACGCGGCTCCACACGTGCGGCTCGCGATCACGTGGACATTTCAAGGCGCAAAAGCAGCAGCAGCAGCAGCAGCGGTGACGAAAATAATCTAAATGATCCAAGGCTGTAGCAATGGAGTCAACATTGTGGGGGGGACCAAATCTTCCAGGGAATCTCGAGAAAAAAAATCAAAATTTTAAAACTAATTTCCTGCAATTTCCTGCCTAAAATATTAAAAAATTCACTGACACATACGATGGACTTTTTATTCATTTTTTACAATAATGTCTAACAGTGTATTGTATTACATTGCAAGGTTTTTTTTTTTTTTTTACCTTTTCTTGTTTCATTGTATGTAATGGCAGAGATTATGGATTAATAACGTACAACCATAACTCTTAGTTCTTTCGGTAAAGTCACGTAGGTAAAAATTAAATTAAAATTTATAAAATAAAACAATACATCACGACGTTTCGGAGGCAACACAAGCTTCCGTCTTCAGGTGGAACTGTCACAGCAAAACATCTGTATCAAGTGCTGTGACAGTTTCACCTGAAGACGGAAGCTTGTGTTGCCTCCGAAACGTCGTGATTGTTTTTATTTTTATTAATTTTTATTTCATTTTTTACCTACGTGACTTTACCGAAAGAACTAAGAGTATGATCCTTGCAGTCACGAAAGCTTCAAATCTAGATACAACCATAACCACAATCATATAAACAGAAATCTATTTTATAGCAATATATTGGCGGGGGGGGGACATTTTGAGCATATTTGAATATTGGGGGGGTGGGGGGAGATTTGTTCCTGGCCTTGAAATAATCTTTAGACGAGTTTTTCGTTCTTTCTAAATGTACAGAGGGCTATTGGCAAGAGGTAGGGGGGGGGGGCAAGCACATGGATAGGGGGGGGGCATATGGAGGGAGCTCCTAAGGGGGTAGGGAGGGAGGGGGTCAGTCTGTTCTGTTCTGCCAGCGCACAGATAGCATTCAATAGCGAGAGATGGACGCTCACGATCAATTCGCCACTCTTGCACAAGGAGGGGGGGGGGGAACGGAGGACCTTCAACATTCTCTTTTGAAGGGGGAAAGGGGCGAAAGAGGGGAGGGGAGGCGTGGGGGAAATTGATCTGCGTCGCATGCAAGTTCAGTTTAAATCAGCGGCTGCCAGGCGGGTGTTGTTGTTGTTGTTGTCTGTTGTGCGTTGGTCCAACCTCCCACGTCCCCCTCCTCCTACTCCGAGGCAAAGACAAAGGACCGCCGTGTAGCCTCAACAGACTGTAGGGGCAAGTGCGGTTAGCGAGTAGCAACCTATGAAGGCCGGCACGGCACACGAGGGGGTGGGTGGCCAGCACCACACCCGGGCCGCCTTTGTCTCCCAGTGGTTCGACGTTTACGCACCGCTCCAAGTGCTCATGTTGAGCTGAGTCGACCTAGGGAGGCCCAGGACCGGTTTTAGATAACGATCACAATCGTCATGGTTGTTGGCCGTGAGCGGGAATCGAACCTTGGTCGCTAACCGCTACACACCGCTCCCCCTACGACTCTTAATTTTTATTCACCTCCAACCCGCTATTTTATCTCTCTCTCTCGTATGTTAGCGATCTCGCAGATGGAAGCGCTCGCAGAGGCGGTCACATTGACTCGAGGTCGACTGAATACTTGGACACGTGTGTGTCTGTGTGTGCTCGCTAACAGCACTTGCCCCAACAGTCTGTTGCAGCCTATACGGGGCATCTTTGTCTTTTTTAAATCCTTTATATTAGTTCGCTTGCTTGCTTGCTTAGGACCGTGCAATCTTTCGGTCGTTTTTTAACTCACTTCCCGTAATCCATCGAGCTGACATTTTGCACACAGACTCGTTGTGCGTGACAATGAATTTTCGTTAAAAAAAATTTCCAAATTTTACACTGTTAAGGGAATTTTTTTAAAATATTTATTTACCAATTGCTTAATGTGGCACACAATCATCTGACCCATAGGTGGCAGCCATCTCAAGCCAGAGGACGAGAGGACTCTAGCCGCCCCGATGCCACGCATATAAGGATTTATAGTGAAAACTTTGTTTTTACGGGTCATACTTGTCTCAGTGTGGGGAGCGCGCTGCGCACGAACCCTCGGCCACCCGAGTTCGATTCCCACTCACGGGCCACCAACACCGGTGACGATTATCTGAACCGGTCCTGGGCCTCCTCCCCTAGGTCGACTCAGCCTCGAAATGAGTACCTGGTGAGGTGTGTACATCATCGCCATTGTGGGGAGGCAAAGGCGGTCGGGTGTGGTGCTTGCCACCTACCCCCTCGTGTGCCGTGCCCGCCTTGTTGATCTTCATTCTCACCGATATGTGGAGGCACATGAATGGACCCCGCATGCATTCGTTTTGTTGCAGCTAATTTTTCTGGGCTCACTCTAATACCGGTTCTTAATCTTGGACTTCAATCCCGCACGGCACCAACAACCTGCAATCTTGGTCACCCAAAGATTTGTTTTTGGAAATTAATTTTAAATAAACCCCATTAAATCGCTCAGCCGCGTCGTTGTTTTTTTTCCCCCTTCTAAGAGCTGCAGAAAACGAAGGTCAACACGGCACAAACATACACAAATATACACGGAAACATAAATCCCTGGTTAAACTACTAAAGTGGTAGATTTGAAGCTTTCGTGACTGCAAGGATTCATATTCTTGGGTTTTTTCGGTAAAGTCACGTAGGTAAAAATTAAATTAATAAAGTAAAATAAATAAAATTATATTATTTTATTTTACTTTAAAAATTAAAATTAAAATTAATAAAGTAAAATAAAATAAAATAATTTTATTTTACTTTTATTAATTTTCATTTTCATTTTTTACCTACGTGACTTTACCGAAAAAACCCAAGAATTCTAAAGCGGTTTTCTTCATTACCAGGCCCTTGGTTACTGGCAGCCCCTGTGGGCCTTTAGCCCCCCCCTCCACCCTTCCCCAGTCAAATGGCGTGGCAGAAACTCGCGCTGACTGATGTCTCGTCTGCAAAAGTGCCCCAGAACCCGAGCTCTGAAATAAGTGAAGAACACCGAGTCGAAGTCACGTCTCTGGGTCCGTGTGGGTTTGTGTGTGTAGTCGGTGGGTCTACATGGGTCCGTAAGGGTCTACGGGGTGTCTATGGGTTTGTATGGGTGTGTGGGTGTCTGTGTGTTTAAATGGCTCTATGTGGTATCTATGGGTCTATATGGGTGTCTGTGGGTGTCTGTGAGTCTACATGTCTCTATGTGGTGTCTATGGGTCTCTATGGGTCTGTATGGGTGTCTATGGTCTGTATGGGTCTGTATGAGTGTCTGTGGGTCTGTATGGGTCTACGTGGTGTCTATGGGTCTGTATGGGTCTGTATGGGTCTGTATGGGTGTCTGTGGATCTAATTGGCTCTATGTGGTGTCTATGGGTCTGTATGGGTGTGTGGGTGTCTGTGGATCTGTATGGGTGTGTGGGTGTCTATTGGTCTGTATGGGTGTCTGTGGGTCTACATGTCTCTATGTGGTGTCTATGGGTCTGTATGGGTGTGTGGGTGTCTATGGGTCTGTATGGGTGTGTGGGTGTCTATGGGTCTGTATGGGTATGTGGGTGTCTCCGGGTCTGTATGGGTGTGTGGGTGTCTATTGGTCTGTATGGGTGTCTGTGGGTCTACATGTCTCTATGTGGTGTCTATGGGTCTGTATGGGAATGTGGGTGTCTCCGGGTCTGTATGGGTGTGTGGGTGTCTATTGGTCTGTATGGGTGTCTGTGGGTCTACATGTCTCTATGTGGTGTCTATGGGTCTGTATGGGTGTGTGGGTGTCTATGGGTCTGTATGGGTGTGTGGGTGTCTATGGGTCTGTATGGGTATGTGGGTGTTTCCGGGTCTGTATGGGTGTGTGGGTGTCTATTGGTCTGTATGGGTGTCTGTGGGTCTACATGTCTCTATGTGGTGTCTATGGGTCTGTATGGGTGTGTGGGTGTCTATGGGTCTGTATGGGTGTGTGGGTGTCTGTGGGTCTACATGGCTCTATGTGGTGTCTATGGGTCTGTATGGGTGTCTATGGGTCTGTATGGGTGTGTGAGTGGCTGTGGGTCTAATTGGATATATGTGGTGTCTATGGGTCTGTATGGGTGTATGGGTGTCTGTGGGTCTGTATGGGTGTCTATTGGTCTGTATGGGTATGTGTGGGTGTCTGTGGGTCTACATGTGTCTATGTGGTGTCTATGGGTCTATATGGGTGTCTGTGGGTGTCTATGGGTCTATATGGGTCTATGTGGTGTCTATTGGTCTGTATGGGTGTATGGGTGTCTGTGGGTCTACATGTCTCTATGTGGTGTCCATGGGTCTGTATGGGTGTGTGGGTGTCTATTGGTCTGTATGGCTGTGTGGGTGCCTATGGGTCTGTATGGGTGTGTGGGTGTCTGTGGGTCTACATGGCTCTATGTGGTGTCTATGGGTCTGTATGGGTGTCTATGGGTCTGTATTTGTCTGTATGGGTGCCTGTGGGTCTAAATGGCTCTATGTGATGTCTGTGGGTTTGTATGGGTGTCTATTGGTCTCTATGGGTCTGTATGGGTGTCTGTGGGTCTAAATGTCTCTATGTGGTGTCTGTGGGTCTGTATGGGTGTCTATGGGTCTGTATGGGTGTGTGTGGGTGTCTGTGGGTCTACATGTCTCTATGTCAGTCTTCTTCATTGCAAGGTCTGCGATGCCAACTGAAGGCCCCTTGTGTGACCACTGCCTCTATCCCAGTGGTTCTCAACTTTTGCTCGCCACTGTATTACCCCTTCTCTCCCCCCCCTTTTTATTTTGTCTTTGTTTGAGCCAGCATGGTTCTGAGTAAAATAAACGTTACGAATAACCAACATCTTCTTGGTTCTTTCGGTAAAGTCACGTAGAAGAAAAAAAAAAACATAATAAAATATGTAGCATTTTTTTATTATTTCCCTTCTACGTGACTTTACCGAAAGAACCATGAAGATGAATCCCTGCAGTCACGAAAGCTTTAAATCGAAATTTTATTGTGTTTTATTTTTATTATTTTATTATTTCCCTTCTACGTGACTTTACCGAAAAAAACAAGAAGATGAATCCCTGCAGTCACGAAAGCTTTAAATCGAAAGAATAACCAACAGTCAACCTTTTTCAACCACTTCCTACGAGGTTATCCTGAACTAAAGCTCGTAGCTGCAAGCAAACACAAACAACGGAACGTTCAAACGGATGGCCGCTGTACGGGCAACGGAATTTGTTCGCTTGCTGGTTTACACTGATCGATGTCTTTTCGACGACAGCGTATAGCCCCTCCTCCCCCACCTCTAAAAAAGTGCGAAGAACACTCCACTGAACTCTTTGATTTACCGGCCGTAGCCCGCTTTTGAGCTATTAGCTTTCATTCAAGGACGACATGGCCACACGTGGTCGCAGCTTCATCAAAGTGGCTTCATATTTTTGGTTATTTCGGTAAAGTCACGTGGAATGGAAATAATAAAAGAATTAAAATAAAACATGATAAAATAATAATAAAATAATTCTCACGACGTTTCGGCCACAACGCAAGCAGCCGTCCTCAGGTGGAGAACAGGTCTTTCGAGAAGACAGTCTTAATTTCAGACGCTGTCTTTCCGACAGACCTGTTCTTCACCTGAGGACGGCTGCTTGCGTTGTGGCCGAAACGTCGTGAGAATTATTTTATTATGTTTTATTTTTATTATTTTATTATTTCCATTCAACGTGACTTTACCGAAAGAACCAAGAAGATGAATCCCTGCAGTCACGAAAACTTTACATCGAAATTTTATTATGTTTTTTCTTTATTATTTTATTGTTTTATTTTTATTATTTTATGATGTTTATTTGTATTATTTTATTATGTTTTATTTTATTATTTTAATTTTTATTATTTTGTTTTAATGTTTATATTTTTATTATTTTATTACTTCTTCTACGTGACTTTACCGAAAAAACCAAGAAGATGAATCCCTGCAGTCACGAAAGCTTTAAATCGAAATCGAAGTGGCTTCATCAACCACCGTACATCATCATTGATATCAGCAGCCGAAGCATCTCAACGCGTGTCGTTTCGAATTTTTGGACGAGGAAAGAAACACCCACGCGGCCACCGATAGAGACACGCGGCCTACGAATATACAGGGTCCGGGATCGAAACCACGGAACCTCCCTTGTCCCCAGGCGAGGGAGGTGACATCTCCCAATGGGCGGGAATGGGTGTGAAATCTACGGATGAGTGGACGATTGGGTGAGCGAGCGGATGATTTGTAGATAGAGTGGGTTGGGAAGCCGCTGGGTGGGGTGTCGGTGATTGTCGGTGTGATGAGCGGTAGTGCAAACGGTTTTGCGCTACGAACCTTGACGAACCGAGTTCAATTCCCGCTCACGGCCCACTCCAGTCACGATTATCTGAACCTATCCTTGGCCTCCCTAGGTCGACTCAGCCTCAACATGAGTACCTGGGTGCGGTGTGTAAACACCGCCACTGGGGAGATACATTTCGATTTAAAGCTTTCGTGACTGCAGGGATTCATCTTCTTGGTTCTTTCGGTAAAGTCACGTAGAAGGGAAGTAATAAAATAATAAAAATAAAACATAATAAAATAATTCTCACGACGTTTCGGCCACAACGCAAGCAGCCGTCCTCAAGCTTGTGGTGTTTCATTCTTCACCTGAGGACGGCTGCTTGCGTTATGGCTGAAACGTCGTGAGAATTATTTTATTATGTTTTATTTTTATTATTGTATTACTTCCCTTTCTACGTGACTTTACCGAAAGAACCAAGAAGATGGGGAGATAAAGGCGGCCGGGCGTGGTGCTGGCCACCCACCCCCTCGTGCTCCACATTCCGGCCTTCATAGGTTGCTGCTCGCTTAGAGCACTTGCCCCAACAGTCTATTACAGGCTATACGGGGTAGCTTTGTCATTGGGGGAGTAAGTGTGTACATGGATGTGTGGATGGATGGGCAGGCGGCTGTATGGGTGAACGAGTTGGCTATCGGATGGGCTGGACGAGAAACATCGGCTCTGTGAGTGGCATTGGTGGGTGGGTGGCTTACGTGAGATGACCCTTGGCCTCGGAGGCTTGACGCCGTATGTAACAGATTGCTGTTCCGAGCGTCATTAAACGTCCAGAGGAGGACGCTTGTGCGTGACTCGGAGAGAAACACTTTAGTTCGCTTCGTTTCATGGGTAGATGGCTTTCGCCACCGATATTATCCACAATACCCCCCCCCAATCTCCATTTCGGAGGATTTACCCACAATTTTGCCTCTCGCCTGATGATGCTGGTTGTTGTTGTTGTTGTTGTAATTACCGATGAAGACGTGACGGCACTCGAATCGTAAATGTCGTAGTGGGTTTCCCTGCAACACACAAACCGCTGTTGATGAACTCGTCACGAATTGTGTACTTTTGTTTCGTGAGTGGCTGTGTAGGTGGTGGTGGTGGTGGCGGGTTTAACTATACAGATTTAGCTGTCTCGGGTGTGGAC